>CM053586.1:91050858-91090608 GCA_028646515.1 Pseudochirops corinnae
TTTCCCCCTGAACTAGGTAAATGATATGTTTGATTAAAGTAAGCTTGTTAACCCATTTTAAGTTGCTTTCCTTTAGAAAAGCAGATCTAAGAACCTGTGCTAGTAGCCGCCCTATGTATGCTAGGGTGCTTGCTGTTACAGGCTCCCCTCCAGTCCCCCAAGAGGCATCTCTAGAAGATTCAAAATTGGTGGTAAATGAAGAGTAAAGAGCAAAAGAGTGAAAAACAAAGCGAAGAAAATGGTAAAAGGAAGGAAATTAAATGATCTTGTTATGTAAGCCATATACCAAGTAATGTGGACCTGGGAAACTGAGAGAATTTATAGTACTTTTAAAGAATGTGTGAATCATTGCTGATTCATTTTGCAAGGTTCGTGTGTCAAATTTATAAATAAGAAGTGGGTAAGGTTTTAAAGCTAATTTGTTATTTTCCTTTTGCTTGTCTCTTCCTTCCATATGTGTGAAATATAGACAAAAACACTTGGTTAAATAGTTTTGAAAACTTAAATATGCCTAGCTTCTTCTGTTAGTCAGACTCATTTTGTGACCTTAGCATTGTATATGTAGAGGCTTGTTGAAAGCTTTTATTATTATTATTAAGCCTTACGCAAATATTTTCTTGGGAGAAAATTAATTAATAGCAGAAGCTAAAATTATATATTTGCGTCAAATTTCCATGTAGTATGAATGTGTCCCCAAGTATGTCAGCTTTCATATTCAAATACTTAAGTTCTTCTTTTGGGAGGGGGAAGGCGATTGGGGTTAAGTGACTTGTACAAGGTCACACAGCTAGTAAGTGTGTCAAGTGTCTGAGGCTGGATTTGAACTCAGGTCCCCCTGACTCTAGGGCCAGTGCTCTATTCACTGCTCCACTTAGTGGCCCCAATTCAAATACTTAATGACCCCAAAATTTTAAGATGAGAAGTGTTGAAATTTTCTTCATAATACTTAGCTAGAAGGTATATTTTAAGAGTATTTCTTGGTCCTGATGTTTATCGTTGTGTACAAACTTCAGTATTTCAACAGATCATAAGTTCATCAAGTATGGGTTGCTCCCTTTAATCGAAGCAGCGGTTCTCAACCTGTGGGCTGCAACCCCTTTGGGGCTCGAACGACCCTTTCACAGGTGTCGCAGACCATTGGAAAACACGTATTTCTGATGGTCTTAGGAACTGAGACACCGCTCCTCTATTTGTCTCCAGGTGGGTCCGCCCACATGCAGATACGCCCACATACAGTATTTAAGGGTTGGCGGCATTAGGGAGGTTGAGAAGCACTGATCTAGAGTTTATAGAGTTCATCCATGTTGTGGTCCTGTGTGATTCTTGCCCGTGCCCTCCCATGAATCCCTCAAAGAATACATTCAATATGCTGGATTCTTTCCTTTACACTTTGAAACATTATGTGGGTACCATTGATGTGGATACAAAGGTGCCCCAAAGGTTGAGTTGCCTTTTCACTGGTTTATCTTCTAGAGGCACCCTAAAATACAGAGGTGCCCTAAAGTTTGAGTTGCTCATTCCCTGGCATTCTAAAGTCTCCCCTTATCTTGAAATACCACAACTTCACCTTATCCTAAAATTCCTTGTCTCCTCCCATCCTGTCATAAATTCCTTGTCCTCAGCTTGTATCCCTATCTTGCAAGACTTATCTTGACCTTAAAATTCACCTTATCCTAAAATTCCTTGTCTCCTCCCATCCTGTCATAAATATTCCCTTGCCTCCTTATCTTGTGTCATTCATCATCCTCATCCTTATCTTGCAAGATTTATCTTGTCCCCAAATCTCTAACCCCCTTTAGAAACCCTAAAAAACTTACATCACCACACTACAGGCTGTATAGCTTTCTGGCTATATAAATCTGGTCCTTGTTCTATATCATTGGCTTTGTTCAGCTTCTTGCTAAGTCTTAGGCTGGCATGCTTTTGCATTAATAAAGCTCCCTTTGGCTAAAGAGAAGATCTGATTGAATTCTTTCAAAAATCTGAACCAGCTCTCCCAACCCTGAACCCCAACACCATTGCTATACTTGGCTGTCCATTTGTTAACCTTTGTTCTTCCAACTTCCTTTTCTGA
The DNA here is from genome assembly GCA_028646515.1 of Pseudochirops corinnae. Taxonomy (NCBI): domain Eukaryota; kingdom Metazoa; phylum Chordata; class Mammalia; order Diprotodontia; family Pseudocheiridae; genus Pseudochirops; species Pseudochirops corinnae. The sequence goes on from CM053586.1 coordinate 91,052,933, forward strand.
GCATATGTTTTCTGGATAATCATGGGAAGACAGGGCCTAGCGTGCACAGGCTGGGCAGAGGCAGTATACATACATACTAATGAGATAATACAGCATGATACAGTGGATAGAATGTTAGATTTAGAGTCAGGAAAAACTAAGTTCAAATCCTGCTTCTGACTTTCAATAGTTGTGTGGCCATGGGCAAGTTATTTAAACTCTGGTCTGCAAGTTTACTCGTGAAATAGCATTAATAATATCTATAATTCTGTTTCACAAGGTTGCTGTGATGCTCACTTGAGAGGTAATGTGTATAAAATACTTTGGACTTTACAGTGTTATGTAAACAGCATGACGATGATGATGATTTTCCAACTGTTCTTGTAATGTGAATATGTTGTTCTCATTTGTAATATGTTACAGTCTATGTTTGCCTATTACATGTTTTCATGTTTTCCATCATCCTTTGGGTGTTTTCCATCATCCAACAATTTTGATTCTTCAGACATTATTTTATTCATAACCAAAAGAGTAAATAGGGGAGGTTAGGAGTTTTGTATTAGGGATCACCCTGGGATGTAAAATAAAATATCCTACATTATTTGACTCCTATGGATATGGTTCTTTTTGTTAATTTTGGGGCCTTGGAGGCTGTTGCTGCCAGGCCAGTAAGAATCCAATTGCAAGGGAAGGGCTCTGATAACTTAAACCGAATCTAATAATGAATAGTTGGAACCCTCTGGATAAATGATCAGTTTAAGGAGTGATCTTCCTAAATTAAATGTGCTGCTGCATTGGTACCTTATGAAATTATCCTCCCTCTACTTTTTCGCCTTCTGCTTCACTGAGTGTCTTGGGAGTTTTACGCTCTCTTAAAATCTTGCTTATTTGTTGACTGCAATTTTATGTTGGGTTTTATTTCAAGATAAAGATATGCTGATTTTTATTCTGTTTTGAATGACTGTTTGTTGTAAAGAGAAACATTATGGGAAAGGACAAAGGAGAGAACCCTCCAAAACTTGACTGTGAGCCAAAATGGAAGCTCTCACTTTTGCTTTCCCCCTTCCCAATAATTAGACTTTAATAATAGGGATTTAATAATTGGGACTTCCAATAGTATTGGAATTTGGAATAATTGGAATTTTAATAATTTCTTATGCAATAATACACCGGTATTTTCAAGTAGCATTTATTAAGAGTTTATCTTGTGCCTGGCCCTGTGCTAAATGCTGATGATGCAAACACATGCACAAATGAAGACCATCCCTGCCCTCAAAGAACTTACATTCTAGTGGAATAAGATCACAACTAAAAAGCAAGCTAAATGGGGACCGGAGGAGTGTTTTTTGTTCTAGGTAGAGAAAGTTCCAGAGTGCAGCTCCTAGGCATGAGGCATGCCTGCACTGTTGTCCTACTTAAATGGAGATTCTGGGAGGAGCATCCATCTTGAGGGAGAGGCTGGAGGAGTGGAGAGTGTTTCCAACTTGTGAATTCCAGGGTTGGAATGAGCTTCTGGGGTGAGGAGGTTTCTGGGGCATGGTAGAATCTAGAGTGCAGTCTGGAGAGAAATTCAGATAACACAATTCATTTAACTATTCTCTAATTGATGGGCATCTATTTTGTTTCCAGTTCTTTGCTAACACAAAAAGTTCTGCTATAAATATTTTGCTGTATATAGGGCCTTTCTGTCTTTGGCCTCCTCAGGCCTAGCAGTGGGTATTTTTTCTTTTTTTTTTTTTTTTTTTGACCAAATAGTAAAAGCCTCAGAATTGCCTTTATGCTCCTGAAAATGTACCTTTTCTTTTTATGCCATCTGTAATCTTAAATGATTTACTGTAAAATGATGGTGAAACTTAAAGTTGGTAAGCCTTCCAACTTGAGAGTAAGTTTGAAAAATGCTGATGAAACATTCTTCCTTCTTTCTCCTCCCCCCACCCCCCCAACCCCCCCTTTTCTAACCCCTGGGGCTTAAGTGCTTTTTGGTTGCTCATATACCAGGACAGGTCTGAACTTGCAAAATGATATTCAAGATGAAAGCTTACTGAGATCACAAATTAAATTCTGAGGAGAGTACTTGGGAGCAGAATTTAAGAGTCAGGTTTATAAAATCCCCTTGATTCAGTTTTGAAAAAAGGTTGTGTGACATTGGAGGACTTCTGGAAGAAGGCAAGTTTTGTAATTAAACGCTCCAATAGGAAGCTGAGCTTTAGAATACAAAGTAGTGAAGGGATTATTGCTTGTGACAATAGTGATCATTGTTGCATAAGATTTTGGTTTCTTTCCAAAGATTGTCTAAGAATAATATCTTATGTTTTATGTAGTACAATCTTTTGTACATAGCAGGCACTTAATTAGTTAATTAATGTATAACTCTTGATAGTTTCAAAGTGCATTACATATGTTTAATAAACATAATGGTAGCCAACAATTATTTGGCGTGAGGTTTGCAATATAATATGTTAGACTCCATTTAATGCTTCTAACAACTGGGGGGTAGGAACTTCAGGTGGTATTTTATCACCATCGTATCAGTTAAGAAATGGAAATGCTGAGGTTAAATTATTTGCCCAAGCTTACCAGTATGTGTTGAGATAGGGCTTGAATGTCGATCTTCTGAGTAGGCCCCTTACTTTTGAAAGGAAATAACCAGAATTCTGACAACATCTCATTCATTTGGTAAACATTTATGGATTACCTCCTGCACCCTTGCATATAGTAGACATTCAAAAAATATCGAATGAATTATGTGTTAAACGTTGTGCTAGGGCAAAGGTGATACAAGGGACAGTAAAACATAATTTCCCCCTACCCTAGAACTCCCCCCCCCCACACACACTATGCCATCATAGGAACAACATCAACTAATAATAATAATCATAAGAATAGTAATAGTAAATCACTTACCCTGTTTGCCTCAGTTTCGTCATCTGTAAAATGAGTTGAAGAAGGAAATGGCAAACCATTCCAGTATCCCTGTTAAGAAAGCCCCAGAAGAGGTCATGAAGAGTCATACTGGACTGAGAATGACAGAACAAAAACATTTATATAGCTCTTAAAATTTTGCGAAGTGCTTCACGTATCTTAACTCATTTGCCCAGTGGGCAGCTTTTAGCCACCTTCTAATGTCCTTTTCTGACTGGAGCATTTCTAACTAGGTGAAACCCACCACCTGCATGAACCAGGAATCCACTACTTGGATTCAATTAGAATTCAAGTAGTGGATTCTATCACTTGATAGAAACTATCAGTTTAGAGTAACTGGAAGAGGTGTCCATGAGGAAAAAGGGGCTAGTTTTGTACCAGATGCTACCAAGATAGCAGCACATGGATTGTCAGATGGAGAAAGGAAGGGAGCAGGGAAGGAAAAGGAATAAATATTTATATAGCGCCTACCATGTGCCCAGCACTATGCTAAATGCTTTTTACAAATAGTTATATTCTCCATCACCACTTTCACATCTTAAAGGGACTGAAGTGCAGGTTGAAGTAACCTGCCCCCAGGGAGCCACCTGAGTCTCCCTACAGTATGTTGCCAGGGTAGTCCTACTTTTGGGCCATGTGCTTGACCTAGGGGACTATCACCCCTCCTTTGTGCTGAGTGGCATTGCCATTGCCCTTCTCTGTGTATTGAAACTGAAGATAGGTAACTGGTCAGGTTTGAGAGTAGAAATTCCTTTTTTCCTTTTTTTAACTTAATTTTTTTCAGTTAACAGTCCAACTACACTCCTTCCTACCTCCCCAATCCCATTGGAAAAAGAAAGGAAAATAAAACCTGTATAACAAAGATGCTTATTCAACCAAAACAAATTCCTGCATTGGCCCTCCTCCAAAAATGTGTCCCAGTCAAGAGCAGGGATTCTTAACCTTTTTGGCAGTCTGGTGAAGTTGTTACCCCTTCTCAGAATAGTGTTTTTAAATGTATAAAATAAAAATACATAGGATTTAAATTTATTAAATTATATATTTATTTTATTTAAATTTATTAAGTTTATACATATAAAATAAAAATATAAAGGAAACCACTGGTATTGAAATATAGTTATCAAAATATATTTTAAAAGTTATTGGATCATATGTTTTACATGACTCTGCATGTAGAATTGATACTTTGCTTGCCTTCTCAATGGGTAGGGGAAGGAGAGGAAAGAGGGAGAGAATTTAGAACTCAAAATTTTAAAAAATGAATGTTAAAAATAAAGAGATTTTTTTAAAAATGCTTATTTTTTGCCAAGAAGGAAAAGTTCTTGAACCTCAGGAAACTTAATCGCTTCCGTTTGAGTGGTCTTAGGTATGTGAGGGATAATTTGCAGTGCAGTTTCCCCATTCTGAAAAATCAGATCTAGAGTGGCTTCAGGATCCAGTAGGCCTAAGTTTAGAGGTCACCTGACCTTACAGGAATCTGGGACTTAGAGCAATGGAGACCCTTCCCAGTTCTACCTCAGCATAAGATATGCCAAATAAGGAGAAAATTGCTTTCCTGGCCTTGTGTTGGACACCCACATGTTTCTGGGTCCTTTGTCTCAGAGAGATTCTTGCACTTAGGTTGTGGGGCAGCCTCCCTACCAATGAGAGTGAAGGCCAGTTGGGGGGTGGATTTCTGCATTAGAAGGTTATATAACCATGGGCTTGCTTCTACCTGTTGCTCTCTCCCTGGCAGACGCCATTTGAGCGACAGGGGCAGAGTCCTTTCTCATGAGAAAGAATAAAGAGCTTTTCTGACCTCAGATTCAGACTCTGAACTCTTTCATTTCACACAGGTAGATTCTGAAGATCACCTGGCAGGATAGGGTACCAGACACTGAGGTCCTTACTGGAACTAAACTGCCCGGCATTCAAACCCTGCTTCAGAAAGAAGAGCACATAGTGGAATGAACAGTGGATTCAGAATTAGAAGAGCTCAGTTCAAATTCCAGTTCTGTACCTAACTCTGAGTGACCTTCCCACAAGCCACTTCCTCTCCCTAGGCTTCCTCATTTGTTAAAGGGGAATATATAGTACAGTAATTACCACAGAGTATTGTGAGCAAAGCACTTTATAAATATGATTTGTTGTTACTAAAAAAAAAATACAGAGTTCACTTTAGGCATTTTCTTTTTTTTTTTTAAAGAAAAATAATTTCATATTCCTGGGAAGAGAGGTAGGTGATGATTATTGCATTTGTGGGTTTATTGATACACTCTGCTGCATCTTTAAATTATCCCTCTACATTCTTCTTTTTCTTCCTTTATTATTCTACTGATCTTCAGCCCTTCTCTTCCTCTCACTGTTATATTTATGCCTCTTCCTCCCTTACCCCTTTTTTCTCTTACCCCCAGATAGCTGAGTGATACAGAGTAATGAAGCTGTTGGTTATATCTGCTACAAATCTATGCTATCTAACATTGGTTTGACTCTAATTGCTTCACAGTCAACCTTTTATTTCTCTCTAATTGACTCCCTATCACATTCCTTTAGCATCTTTCCCAAACCTTCTCTTCAGTTCTCAAACCTTCAGCTGTTACTTAATTTGACTAACCTCTTACTTTAATGGAACTAGAGAGGCCATCCTGTTTTTCTGCTTCCTTAGTTTCCCTTCCACATTAAAAACAAAACCACACACACACTTCCTTATAACCTCATCTATCATCTTTTTCTCACTGGTCTCAAAGAATGAAAGTGACCATTGATGATGTTAGGGTTAGGGGTGTTCGAGATGCCAAAATACCAATCGGGTCCTGCTGATTGAATTCGACTCATGTCTTCTCTCAGCCAAAGAAAAGCAAAGTTTATTAAAAGTTCGCCATATTGGGTAGACTCTTAAGGGGCCTAGGTACCTGTAAGGCTTGCATTGGGCAGGTGGGCCAGAGCAAGTCTGACATAGAGTAAGTCTGTACTAGGTCATTCTATGGTGCTCACACCACATGGAGGGAAGATGGGATCTTATATACAGAAAGATTGTGGGAGGAATCTAGGGGTGGTCTAGAGGAGGAGATTGGAGAGGGTCTTCAGGAGGAGTCAGATGAGGTCAGACTCCAGTAATGAGGGATTAAAGGTGGGAAGTTGCTGGAGGCTACCTGGAGATCACAGACAATAGTGGGCCAGGCCAGTTCAAGGGTGGAACTGGAGGATCAAAGGTGGGAAATTGCTGGAACAAAGGAGGGCCTAAGATTTGGGCAGAGCTCTAATGAAAGGCCTATGGCCTCAGGCATATGTCTTACATGGGAAGATTCCAGGAAAGCTCGAGGGACTCCCAGAGCCTGCACCTCATCAACCACTACTTTGCCTAGGCTAACTCTTCCATGTGTGTTCTTGACCTCATTCCCTTCCATTTTTTTATCATTATCATACTTTTTTCTCCCTCTCCACTGGCCTCTTCCTTCTTTGTACAAACATTTGTCTCTTCTTCCTTCTCTATGTTGATTATGCAGTTACTAATCAATTATTGAATTACAACCAGGATTTGTTTTTTCAGAAGCCTATAGGTTGTTCAAGGATATTATTGATGATGCCATTGGATTGGTTTTCTCTTCATTCTTGTTCAGACTTCACCCATATGGGGAAGCTCATTGTCTTCTATTCTGCTTTGGGTGGGGATAAATTCTTTGAGTAAATTGCCCAAGTCTGGGGGTGATTTGGAAGTAAATGATGTGATCAAAATCATGTTGTTATAATATTCATTCTCTCTCATTACTTATCAACCAGAGTCCATTGCCACCCTCAGAAACACCCACTATTCCAAGGGCACATAAGCATTGATTGAGTCCCTTTGATTTCTCTTCAGTCTAAGATGAAGGGCCCAAAGTGACCATCCTTTTATTAACAATATGCTAGCATTATTAATAAAATGATTAATTACCAAGAAACTATGTTTGTCAAACTTTTCAAACATCACAATGCAAACATCCTCTCAGTAACCTTACTTCCAGCCTTGAAGTCTATGGACTTATCCCTCTTCTTCACATCTACCTAATCAGTTGTTGAGCTTTGCTGCTTCTACAATATTTCTTGCATCTTCCCTTATTTCCACTCTTAACTTAATCTACCCCAATTTGTTTCTTTTTGTTCTCGTAATAATTTGGGAAAAAATGTATTCCTTTAAATTTGTTACTTTCAATCTATTGTTCTCTATTTCAAAAATAAGAGAATGGCAGCATTTTGGAATTGAAAGGGACCTTTTTAGCCATTTAGTCCAATTTTTATCCTGAAAAAGAAGCCTCTCTACAACATGCCTGACCAAGTGGTCTTTCAACCTTTGCTTAAAAATTTTCCACCCCCAAAACTTCGGAAGGAGGAATACACACTTGTTGCTAATACTTCCTTAAAACACTTTTCTTCCTGTTCCCTTTGTAATCAGGTTTACAGTCCCCACCACTGCAGGGAAAGAACTCTTACCTAAATGCAAAACCCAGGGTTGGTTGTTTTTTTAATTTTTTTTCAGGCAGAAACGTCCTTTAAACTTAGAGGCTTCCTCTTTTATTTTTCTGCTTCTTTTTACTGTTAGCCTCTTTCCTCTTGATATTCTCTTTCTTTGGTTTCTTTGATGCCTCTGTATCCTGGTATTCTTACTTCTTTGTTACTCTTTGGATGCCTTTACCTACTTCTGTTTTTCCCTCCTGTTCTACTTATGGACATTCTACAAAGTCCTGTCTTCATTCTTTTTCTCTTTCAGTACTCTCTTTTTTAATCTTGTTCATTCCCTAAGTATGACTCCCAAATCTATACTTCGAACTCCCAATCTCTTCTGAGTGCCAGTTCCATATCTAGTCTTAGAACTGTAATTGCATACTGGTACAATACAATGCTCTATTGAGAGTCAGATAAAATGCATTTGAATTCTGGCTCTAGCTAAGCAAGTCACTTCACAAATTTGGGTCTCAGTATCCCCATATCAGAGGTGTGGATTTAGATGACTTTCAAGACCCTTTCAGTTCTCAATCTTCTCAGCTCCTGGAGATCAATATGTTCAAAACCAAACTCAATTTCTGCACCAAATTTGCATCTCTTTTTAGCTTCTCTGTTTTTCTTTATGACATTGACATTGTGATCAATATTGAAAAATGTAGAGCTATTTTAAAATCTTTTTTTCTTCCATGTGGAGGTGTTACTGAGTCTTGTCATTTCACCTCAATAATTCTTGCACTGGTTCCCTCCTTTCTGCTCTCTGCTGCCACCATTCTTATTTTTGGCCCCCAGTTTGAAATGCCCAGTAGACAGTTGACGATGCAACCTAGAACTCAGGAGCAAGACTAGGTCTGGTTGTAATCAAACCTCTGTCTTTCCTGATTAATTCCAGAACTCTGTTCAATAAACCATCATACTTCCCCACAGGCACTTGTGTTTTGTGATCTGAATTGATATTATGATAAGGGCTCAAGGGATAGTAAAAAAGAAAGTGCTATGAGGTTCAGAGAGATTGGGGACAGGCCTCAAGGGGAAGGCTTTATGGAAGAAATAGCACTTGAGCCATACTTTTAAGATGTCAGGGATCCATACTTTTGGCAAGAAGAATAGCCCAAGCAAAGAGGGCACGAATGTAATAGAGTACTTGTAGTATTGGGGGAATAGAAAATCTTTTAGTCTGACTTAATGTATGAATGTTGGAAGGAATAGAGGGAGAGGTGATGGGGTGCTTGGGTGTCTGTGCTTGGACCCCAATTCCAAGATCACATTTCTCCCTAGCCTCGAAACACTGTCCCTGGCAGTTTCTCCCCAGCTCAAGGACACTATGCCTAGCAATTAGTAATGAGTGGACCCCAGCAAAATGCTTATCTCTCTCCCTAGTATAGTTAACAAACCACACTGGTAGGAATTATTAATTTGAACTGGCTTTATACTGGCTCATAAAGATATTCAGTACCCACTGGACTAACTATACCAACTCCCTACCTCATTATATGCATCCTGGACTCCTCATTGTGTGTATCCTAGACTTAAGACATATGTATGCTCCCTACATCTATCTTGTCAAACAAGACACTGCTGGCAGGCTGGGCAATGCTTAGTTGGCCCTGACTGCTAGTTAACTTAGTGGCATAGCAGACCTAAAAACCATACTTCCTTGGGGCCCCCACATTGGGTTTTTCCTGGTGAACTCTAGGTAAAATGCCTGCACAATAGATAGAAAAAGTACATGTTCCTTTAAGAATTGACCATTCCTTAGCCACTTCCTAACCATACCCCACATCACCTAGTTAGCATATTCCGGACATGTTTTATTATAGTTTTTCCTATATCAACTTTAACTGTATCCCTCTGAGGTTGCAGGTTTCTTAAAAGCTTTTGCCCGCTGAAAAACGTAAAAAAAAAAATCTTTGCCAACTTGACTTAAAAAATGTTTGAGTCTGTGAATTCTTTCCAGATGACCCCGTTTTGCTCTCTGGTCCTTGAGGCATCCCTGAACCCTCTTCAAACCTCATCAGAGGAACTGGATCTATCAAGAGGGAACTCCTAGATAAAGAGACTTCATTTCTACCAATACAAATCAATGCCATTTCTGTATTTTATGGTCCTCGTCTATGGCACTGAGAAGTTACCCAGGGTCACTCACAGCCAATAGGGATCAAAAGCAGGATTGGAATGTTAGAAATGGATAATAAATACTAGGAAAGTGTTGTAAATTCATGTTGGGGTCATTGTGGAATATCTTGGATGTCAGCCTTCAGGCTCTGGTCTTTTAGACCATAGGGGTCTCTGAAGGTTTTTGAGCCAGTGAGTATAACATTATCATATGTCTTCCTCCTTCCGCCCCCCAATGTGTTATTCTGAAGAGTTAAAGGAGATTTTCTGAAAAATTTATAAAGAGTATAGACGACATAATAGGTATGTAAGTTGTAGATGATATGTTGGCCAGTGAGTCAGCAAGCATTTATTAAGGGCCAAGGGGGCAGCTAGGTGGTGCAGTGGATAGACTGCCAGACCTGAAGTCAGAAAGAGTTTGAATATGGCCTCAAACACTTATTAGTTGTGTGATTCTGGGCAATCACTTAACCCTTTTTGCCTCAGTTTCCTCATCTGTAAATTAAGCTGGAGAAGGAAGTGGCAAACCACTCTAGTATCTTTGCCAAGAATACCCCAAATGGGGTCATGTGGAGTCAGACAGGACTAGAACGACTGAACAAATATGCCAAGCACTTTTCTAGCTGGAGATACAAGGTAAATTAAAAAAAAAAAATTCCTGTCCTCAAGGAGCTTACTTTCTAGTGGGAGACAAAACATGACCTCAGTTGGATCATTTATCAGTTTATGCTGAATTTATATGTAAGTTCTTTGATCCTTTTTATAGCACTGTAACATCTTTAAAGTGATTTCCTCACAACCACCATATGAAGTAGATAATCCAAACACCATTTCTATTTTATAAATGAAGAAATTGAGTCTTAGAGGGAAAGTGACTTGGCTTTAGTCACTTAGAAACCAGCTCTCCAGGCTCCAAATCCCCTAACTACTCTTTCCACTAGCAGGGCTTTTCAGAACAATAAGGACCATTCTTCAGAACCAGTCTAAGAACTTCCTGAAGCATATTGGATTAGAAAACAATTATGCATCTTGCCCTAACTTCATGTTCAACGTTCCAATTTCCTTAATTAAAGGTAGATTAGAAAGAGGTAAGATTAAGGGTGCAGTCTACCACAAATAAAAACAATGGGGACATTATTTTTCAAGCAAGGATTCCGGAAAGTGTTGATCGAGGAAATCTAGAGAAGCAGTTCAGATAAACGGATGAAGAAAGTACATTGTAGTCACACAGCTTTGGGTTGGAAAAAGGAGCAGGACAAAAGCAGGAGCCTATGGGGCAACTGTGAAATTGAGATAATTTTCAAGTTTAACTAACTTGTAGCTTGCCAGGGTGAAATGGTGGCAGTGATATGCTTTCCCTGATGAATTTTCAAGATGTCTTTAAAAACTGTAAACTGAGAGAGAGCAGTAAACCCTTGTTTCTCCCACTCCTCTTTTTTTTCCCCATTTAAAAAATCCTCCTTCTGACACAGTGCTGTTGCCCTCTCCCTCTTGAAGAACAGGGGAACTCTTTTCCCTCTCTCCTTTCCATTGCTTTTCCCTCCCTGCTTCTTGACCCTTATTCAGCAGCATATTTCACCCCTTGGCTACTGAATGACCAAAGGCCTTTCCCCTTCTCTTGGCTGGAAGCCCAGAAATCCACAACCTCCCACCTCCTGGCTGCAAGCCCTAGTTCCCTGCTGGGAGCTGATTGAAGCTCCATGCCAGTTCTTGCCTGCTGTTTCTTGACCTGGGAACTGTACCTTATACAGTACCATGCACTCAGGGCACTCAATAGATGTTTGTGGAATTAATTAATTAATGAACAATTGGAGCAGAAGCCCAGCAAGAGAAGGTAGCCTCTTAGAAAACTATAGCTTCAAAATATTTTTCCTCTGTGTACCCCTTTTGGCTGCTGACTTAATTGGCTGGATTGTTCTTTCTTGCTTGCTTTTTTCCCCTCCAATGTATAAGTATTCCATGCAGGCAGCATTTGCAGTAAAGATAGGAAACTTCTTGTCTGTGACCCAAATGGAATCCTCAACTTAATTTCCTCTTCCTCTAGCTGGCACCCAGTATTGATATAATTGTATCTCTAATTGTGAAATAAAATCATTTTAAAAAAAGTATCCTATACAATTCAAGGGAGCTTCAAAAAGCTTTTGCAGAACTAGCTTAAATGAGTATTAAGTAGGTGTGTGCTATGCTGTGAAAATAGACCTTTATCTCTGAAAAATGGGATGATATGATAGAAAGTTAGGAATATTTCTTTTTGTCCATTTGAAGAGGGATGATAGGTGTTTCAGGGACCTCAATGACCAGAGTCCCCGGGTGGGCAACCTGGAATCAATTCTCAGGCTCAAGCATTCTGAGTCAAGTTGGTTCAAGTTTATTGTTATGCTATACAGCAGGCAGGGGGTCTTAGGAAACCTGCAACCTTAAAGGAGTCCTAGGTATATTTTTATAGAATAATCCATAGTATAGCCTGTGCCAATTATGCTGACTAGGTGAATAAGGGTGGAACTAAGGAGGAGTTAAGGAGGAGTCAGTGCTTAAAGGGACATGTATTTTTAATATCAACTGTGCAGGCCTATTGCTCATAATTCACTGGGAAATAGCCCAAGGGGGTGCTGCATGGAGGTGTGTTTTTAATCTTGAAACATCACTAAGTCAACCAGCAGTCAGGGCTGACCGAGAAGTGCCCAGTCCATTACCCATCAATGTCCTGTTTGACAAGATGGATGTTGGGAGTATACATATGTCCCAACCTAACAAGGGATCCAGGATGTGTATAATGAGCTAGTGTACCCATGTACATATTATATGATAGATACCCATACGCAGCTGCCTCAGCCAGTACACGGGTCAAACTATGAAATTCTATGGGTGCAGCTGACCACTGTAACAGGAAGAGAGATAGGTGTTTTGTTAGAGCATGCTGCTCTTGAGCTGGAGAGAAACTGCCTGAGACAGTGTTTTGGGGTTAGGGAGATTTGAGGCTAGGGAGAAATGTGATTTTGCAAACTGTGGTTTAAGCACAGGTACCCAAGCACCCCATCACATTGACACTAAGGAGATTTTAAGAATGCGTGTGTTCCCAAGTAGCTAATAATTATAACATTTCATGATGGATTCTACCTGTTTATTTTAAATTTGGAAGATTTGTTATTGTTGTATAATCTTCAAAAGAGTCTGAAAATGAAGTTAGATATTGGCTTTTCAGCACTTTGGCTAAAATGAAAAGTCCCAACCATGACCTTAGAGGACATCCATCTCAACCCCTTCATTTTTATATCTGAAGAAACTAAGACCCAGAAGTTGAGTGTGGGTGGCTAGGTGGTGCAGTGAGGGGTGACAAGTGAATAGAGCACCGGCCCTGGAGTCAGGAGGACCTGAGTTCAAATGCGACCTCAGACACTCAACGCAAAAACTAGCTGTGTGATCTTGGGCAAGTCACTTAACCCCAATTGCCTTGCCCTCCCACCTCCAAAAGGCAAAAAAAATAAAAAGTTGAGTATTTCTCTTCCTTCTTCCCCCCTCCAACCTGAAATTGAAACTCCAGTTTTCTGACTCTGTAGCCGGCATATTTTCTTCCTCAATACTTTAGGATTGTTAGCCCCTGGTTAAAATTATCCCCCATTCTTGACTTATAGGATGCTATGTGTATAGCTCAGGAAAGAGACCAGAGTCAGGTATAAAAAGAATTTACAGGATTTACCTCCTGATTAGATATGATTGGTAAAGGGGAGTAACAGGAGGAGTCAGAAGAGATTATGGCATTGAATATCTTGCTCATTGGAAGAAAGTTACTCTTAATAGATATAGAGAATTTTGGAGGAGACATGAGGTTGGTTTTTTGGGGGGGTGGGGACATAAGTTCTGTTTTATATGAGTTTGCTATAATTGGTTTTGTGAATCTTTTCATATATTGCTAGATAATTCTCCAAAAATCTTGTGTAAACAGTCTAATAGGGCACCTGTTTCCCCATAGGCCTATCAACTTTGACTTTGATAATTTTAAACTAGAAGACAGAAATTTGCAACTTAAACTTTTAATATGCTTTTCTCTGATTATTAGAATTTTATTATTTTCTCAGGGAGCTATTAATGTATTTTCCTTTTGGCCTACCCCCAATTTACAAGGCGGTCTTCCTAGGGGACAATTAGTCCAGGTTCAATATACCCTATAGATCTACACTCCTAAAACTAGAGCTTATAAATCCCAACCACCATGTTTACCCTTCTGGAGCCATCCAGAGGATACAATTAGCTCCACTCAAAGTTAATAGCATAGCATAGCAGAATAGCATAGCAAGAGGATTTAAAATAGAACATTCTCCCCATAAGTTTAGAGCACACTCTCAAAAGAGACACATCAGGAGTACTGAAGAGGAGCAAGCACGCACAGAGGTCACAGATCTTCACACATGAAGGGCCCATTTGAGGGGAACATGTGTGTAAGGGCAGCTCCCACTTCTGGTGCTTAGGGGTCCCGATGGCCTCTAGTGATATTCCTGGGCTGCTCCTCTCTGGGGAAGACATCTTGGCAGGGTAGCTTGCTTTACCAGTTGACTGAAGTCTCTGTACCCTCTCAGTGGTTCTCAACCTTCCTAATGCCGCAACCCTTTAATACAGTTCCTCATGTTGTGGTGACCCCCACCCATAAAATTATTTTCGTTGCTACTTCATAACTGTAATTTTGCTACTGTTACGAATTGTAATGTAAATATCTGATATGCAGGATATATTTTCATTGTTACAAACTGAACAAAACCCACTTCTGACTGAGCTCAGATACTTAGCTAGGGAATTACTAGGATTTTATTTGTTTTTAATAATTTATTATTTTTATTTTTCAAGTAACATTTTTTAAGAATAATCTGTTCATTTTGCTATTCAACTTCTCCCAGAAAACAACAATAATAAAAACAAAAAAGAAAAACAAATCCCTTAATACATAACTGCACGGTCTAGCAAAACAAATTCCTGTATCAGTCATGTCTGAAAATATGTCTCTTTCTTCATTTTAGTTTTGTCATCTCTCTGCTAAGTAGTGAGTAGAATGTTCGTTTCCTCTTCGTGCTTTTGGACTCATGGTTTATCATTGTGCTGATCAGAGATCTACAGTATTTTAAAGCTGCTTTTCTCTATGATGTTATTGTTCAAGTTGTGTAGTTGTGCTCACTTCACTCTGAATCATTTTATACACGTCTTTCCAGTGTTCTCTAAAATTGTCGGTTTCATCATTTCTTACGGCCCTTAATTGCTAATTGTTGGTTACCATGGAAAGAGCAACTTTAATTATCATCATATATGTAGGCCCTTTCCCTCTTTTGTTGATTTCTTTGGGGTATAAATCTAGTAGGAGTATAAATAGGTCAAAGAGGATGCATGATGTGGCAACTTTCTGGACATATTTGCAAATTATTTTCTAGAATGGTTGAACCATTTCACAGTTACACTGCACCTACAACATTTGTCATTTTCCTATTTGTAATTTTGGCTGTCTAGTAGATGGGAAGGGGAACCTTAAAACTGCTTTAATTTGCATTTCTCTATTAATAGTTTAGGGCATTTAACTTGGATTTCTTCCTTTGAAATTGGTAGGTTCATATAGAAAGAACCAACACCTTCATCCTCCGACTGGCAGAAAGCCTCCTTCGTCTGTTTCCTTGATAGTTTTCTTGACCTTGAAGGTTTTCATCTTTAAACTGATAGGATCTCCATGCTGAGTGTCAATCTCTTGCTGGCACCTTGAATTTCCTCCTTCAAAAGGGTTCAAAAAACAATGACCTTGAGTTTTCCATCCTCAGGCTTCATGAAAGCACATAGGAGCCTTATGCTTCTGCTGAAATATGTCATTGGTGGGTGAAAGTGGAGAAATCCTTTACCTGGCCCCTTTCAGCATTCAAATAAAGGCCTTATCAGTCCTCAAGGACCTGTAGGTCCAAATTTTTTTTCCATCACTGGCTTTTGTGAGTTTGTTTAAAACTATCTCTTCCCATTGTTGCTTTTAGTTAGTGGGCAGAGAAAAGTCACCCAGACTATTCAGGTCCTTTGTCTTTTGCTTTTCAGCTTCATTTCCTGACCTTATCATATACAAATTAACCACTCTGAGGCCTAGTCCATTATAAATTGCAAATAAACCCTTTAAGTTTGACACCCTTAATTTCATCTACTAAGTGGGGTCCTTTGGTCTGTACTCTCTCATATTAATAATGTTTTATTTATGTGCGTGCACACACACACACACACACACATACATACATACATACACACACTATATGATAGGCAGCTACAGTGGCACAGTGAACAGAGTGCCAGGCCTAGAATCAGGAAGACTCATCTTCCTGAATTCAAATATAGCCTCAGATACTTACTACTGTGTGACCCTGGGCCAGTTACTTAACCTTGTTTACCTCAGTTTCCTCATCTGTAAAATAAGCTGAAGAAGAAACGGCAAGCCACTCCAGTATCTTTGCCAAGAAAATGAATTAGTGAAGACTTGGATAGGACTGAAATTGACTGAACAAGTATTTTATATGTATTTCTATTTTCTGTCTTTCTGTTTTTATTTATATTTTTGTAATATATCTATATGTAAATATATTTATCTAATTAGATTTTATATTTATATATTATGATCAATTATATAATTAATTTGTAATTTTTTCACCAAACTTTTCTTTAGTCTTTTCTTCTTTAAAAGGAATGAATATCACTCATAAATTTGTTCCTTACAGATTCTGGATATGAAAATTTTGTCAGACACAATGTAAATGCTGTTTCAAACCCATTTCTTTTTTTAACTGGGAAAATTTTACTTTCTTATGAATAACAATTGTATTTGTATAGTCAAAATCATTAATTTTTATTCCAGAAATGGATATGTTAATTTGTGTGTGTATATGTGTGTATATATATATATACAGATATATAATATATATTTTTTATATTTAATACAATTGAGATAAAAGTTGAAAGAAAAATGGAATATTTTCATGAATAATAAGTAGAAAATGTATCCTACTGGAGCTAAACAAAATATATTGTAGGTGTGCCTATAAATTCCCTTTCTCCCATATTTGCTATCACATTTCCACAATAATTTTATTTAATAATGATTTCTTTCCCCATTGTTTTTTAGATATATTATACCTAGTTTTTAAAATGAGGAAAATGAGTCCCAAATTTGTTTAAAGTCACACAATGTATTAATGGCATAAACCCCAAGCCTTCTAGCTTTTTTAGACAAATTGCCTTTCCCTTCATCATTCCTGCTGCTTTTGATAGATAATATGTTCACAAATTCTGTTAGTGGATTTTTTTTCCTTTTGGCCCTAAGCTTCTTAATTTTTTAATCAATGGCATAGAGATTTCAGAATTGATCCTGTGATTCCAATAGATACATAAGTAGTTGAAATGTATATTTTGTTATTTCAGGTCAGTTTATTAAACATTTGTTCAGCACCTGCTTTTTTCAAGGTACTAGGCAGGAGCTGAGGACTTAAAAGATGAAGAATAACAGATCCCTGCCCTCCAGAAGTTTACAGCCTAATGCAGGAAGATATGATATACTCAGAAATAAGTATAATAGGTGATAAGGGAAAATTGCTACAAGAACATTTGTGCCACTAGAGATAACTCTCAATTGATTACTGAGGAGGTGACCATCTAAGCCTGGTTTTGAAGGGAAAGTAGTGGAGATGAGGGGCAGATGGTTTTTAAAACAAATCTGTGTAATGAAGCTTAATAGTATTGGAATCTCCACTTATTTGGCTCCCCACCCTATTGTAAGCCCTTATCACTTCTCACCTGGATTATTGCTGTAGCCTCCAGACTGGTTTCCCTGCCTGCCTAGAGCCTTTCCCCAGCCTAATCCATCCTCTGTACAGCCAGCAAAATGATTTTCATAGGGTACACATCCGATCATCTGATTTCTTTTACTCAATAAACTCCAGTATCTCTCTATCATCTCCTGGATCAAATAGAAACTCTTCCATTTGGTAAGCTCTTCATAACCTGGCCCCATCTTCTCTTTCTAGCCTTATCATACATTGCTACTTTACCCATACTATAGTCCAGACATTCTGACCTTCTTGCTACTTGTTCTCATGTGGCATCCCAGTTCCCGTATATTTTGGCAGGCTGGTCTCCTTGTCTGCTTTTCTATGAGCATTTCCATGGTGTTGTCCTCTCCCTTCCTCAGTTGCTATTTTTCCCCCCTCCAAGTTACTTTGTACTGAATTTGCTTATGTCTTGAATATGCCTATATTGGTACATACTGTCTCGCTATGAGACTGAAGCCTCCTTGTGATCAGGGACTGTCCCCCCTTTTTTTGTATACCCAGTTCTTGTGAATGTCATTTGTAGCAGTATATCAGTGTGCCTGGCCCACTCTAATGAGTGACTTGTCAATTGTTTGAAATAGTATGTAATAAGGCTGGAAAGGTAGAAAGAAGGAAGGCAGATTCCAGAAAGTCTTAAATAAAAGGCTGAGATATTGTCATTTTATCCTAGAGATCATTATATGAAACCTTGAGAAGTTTTTTGAGAAGAGGAGCATATAGACATAGTTAGATTCCTGCTTTAAGAAGATGAACTTATTAATGTGTGGAGGATGGAGAGAGGAGAGATTTGAGGTAGGAATTGAGTGAGGATGCTGGCTCAGTAGTCCAGAAGCTGAGTAAAAGGGAAAAAGCAAGAGGCTTCTTGGAGGCTATGTGTAAGTACCCTGTACTTAGATCACTCCTGGAATCTTTGTGATTTTACTCAGAATGAAAATGAAGAGACAATTTGCTAAGATATGGATTTAAAATAACAAGGTTTATTGCTCCTGCTTACATTCAAAGGATCATCGTTTATTTAGATCTTAAAGGGACTTCAGATGTCAGGGTCCAGTCACCTAAAGCCTAGATAGAAATGACTTGCTAAAAGTCATACAAGGGAATAAGCGAGAGAGCTAGGATTGGAATCCAGGCCTTCTTGTCTAAAAAATCTTTTCCTTTTTACTAAAGTATTTGTAATTCACAGAAACTCAGGATTGGAATGGAATTTCAGAGGCTTTATGCAACCCCAAACTAAATATGTAGTGTAATACTACTGGAGTAGTCACCCCCAAAATATAAAACAGATGGTGCAAGGACTGGGGGGGGGAGGCGGGGAGGAAAGAACTTTTACTCCAAGGATTTCATAGTAAGAAGGGGTACAGAAAGACAGAGACAAGATATCATGGAAGACATTGCAACTGGCTAAGTTTTGTTGACCTTACTATATCACTGATTTTGAAACCAGCTTATTCCATTTTCAAAAGCTCCAATGATTGGAAGCTTTTTTTTTCTTTTATTAAGCCCGATTCTCTTTCCAATGTCTACCTCCAGGGCCAAGTAGAACTATTGTATTCCCTTCATCTCTAGATAAACTTTCCCAGACATATCATGCCTTCCCACTCTCCCTAGTTGCTTCATTTGAGAGAAATCTTGTGAGAAGTCTTCTCACAGTCCTATTTATTGTCTTTTGGAATTACTTTATTTTTCCTAAAATATGGGTCCCAGAATCAAATAAAGTAGTTAATGTTGTCTGACCAGAGAATGAGACAGTGGGATTGTCACCTCTCCTTCTAGACCCCGTGCTTCTATTAATGCAGCTTAGAATCCTTTCAATTTTTAGGGCGGCTGTTCTCATCGCTGGTAGTCCACTAAGACCCCTAGATCTTTTTCATATAATCTCTTCCATTACTCTCTCTATACTTTATTCTATTGCTTTTTTCCCTGATCTGTATGAAATACTGTAATTATTTCATCCTATTTGATTTATTTTTCCAGGAACATACAAGTAAATGTTTAACAGCTGGTTGGGGGTGAGTGGGAGGGAGTATATGTAGGACCTACTTTGAAGTTTAATCTCTATCACTGACATGTACCCCATCACTTTATAAATGTGGAAACTGGAACTGTAGGAGGTGAAGTGTGACTTGATGGTAGAATTTGGATTAAAAAATCACCTATTTCAATTGGGAAATCCTTATCACAAATCTTTTCCTGTTTTTAAGCACTCCTAGCTGCTTCCTACCCTTTCAATTCCCCAGAGTTCCAGGGGTGGGGAACTGAAGCCCCTTGGGTCCTTTGGTGCAGCTTTTTGACAGGGTCCAAGTTTTACAGAACAAATCCTTTTATTAAGGGAATTTATTCTGTGCAGTTTGGATTCAGTTAAAGGGCCACCCTTGAGGACCTAGAGGGTCACATGTAGCCTTGAGAACACAGGTTCTCCACCCCTGCCTCAGACCTGCTTCATATCCCCCTCTGAACTTCTGTAGCATTTATTTTCGGTCTTTTAACAAAATGTACTAATAGATCTATTTGTATGTTTGTCTTCTCCTACCCTAGATTATGTACTCCTTGATGACTGGAACTGTCTGTTCACATTCATTTCCCCCCCTTTGTTTTCTATTTAACCTTAGTGGATCTCCACAAAAATAAATATTAAACTATATAACCCAATAAAAAAATTCTACACAAAACCACCAACTTCTGTTATTTACAATTTGTTTGTTGAAATGTGTATACAAACTTTAACAAGATTGTCACAATACCCTTTTTCTTTCTATGACCTTTCCTGAACTGGCATTTTATTCTGTGTATTTTTCTAGATGTTGTTGTTGCTGTTGTTTACATAGCCAGAACAGTATTCTGTTGTAGTTTTGTTTTTTCTTTCTTTAGTCTGCATCAATTCATACGACTTCATGATTCTATTGTGTTTCATGGTTTCTTATGGTATAATTCTCTTATATTCATATCCATCAGTAGGTTGTAAACTCCATTAGTACAAAATAAATTCCTTTGGGAAGATAGACTGTCTTGTTTTTGTCTTTTTGTGCTCAATGCTTTGCACTTAAGAAATGTTGAATTGATTATATAGCAAATTTGGTTTATCCATTTTGCAATTGTTAGGCACATGGTTTCCATTTTGTTGTTGTTGTTCTTATAAATCATGCTGTTAGGAATATATTTGTAGAGATGAATCGATTTCTCCTAATATTGTTATGATACAGTCCTGGTATTGTGGTCATTAGGTCAAAAGAGTATGAACAGTTTGGGTTTTTTTTTTTTTAGCTTTTATTATATTAATCTGTATTTCTTTTCAAAAAGTTTGTGTCAGTTTCCCCCCTTAGCAGGATAATTGTGTGCCAAATTCTCCATAATCTTGCCAACACGAAATCTTAACATTTCATCTTTGTGTCTTCTGGATTCTAGCACACTGCTTTGCACATTGTAGCTAACTGTAAATATTTCATTTGAATTAAATTGAAAATAAACTAAATACATTGATTACAGTAACTGAAAGACCTGTGACAAATACTGATGGGCCTACACTTCAAAGGTGTATCTATATTGCCATTTCTGAAAGAGCAGCCTGTCCTTGTCTATCATGATTTCATCTTTGCTGCTATATTTATATTCATGTACGCAGTGTTCTCTATCCCTACCTTTATTTCTGTGACCTTCGGGAAAGCCATTTTTTATATCCACAGGCTTTATATTGAGCAATAGTTATGCACAATGATTATTAATCTCCTTACTTGCCTCTTCAGAAAGAAATTTTCAGAGGGCCTTGTTCTTAAAGGAAGAGAGAGCTTTCATAATCCCTTAAGCTATGATTTTCTGCAATGGCATTTTGTAGGGGAGGGGGAGAAGGAGAGAGGAGACACATGTTCTCCGTATCACTGACTAATGCACCTAGCAGAGCATCTCCTTAGGAACAAGAGACCCAAGCCATTTCTTGGTAAACTTGAAATCTGACCAGATATCTTTAAAATCTACTTATTACTACGGGGGAGTTAGTTGCTGGGTGAGACTAGGGTGGGGAGATATTGGAATGTATTGGGCCCATGAATTAGAATGGGTTAGCCACACAAATCCTACCTGTTCGCCTAAAGGGAAGTTCCCCCTTATCTACAAGTAAATCAGTTTTGCTGCTAATTATAAATAGCAGTGTCTATAAATGCCCACACCCCCATGTGGGTATTGTAGACAGCTCAAGATGAATTGTACTTTTGTGTAAATATAAATTTACACTTTTAGTATATATCTGTGATGTAGTTCTTTCCTCGATAATTTTGGAAGATTCCTCTTCTAACCTTATTGTTCCTCAGTTCAGCAAACATGTTGAAACTCCATGCAATATAAAGATCGATAAAATGTATCTACCTTCAAGGAGACCATAATTTAGTATCTGGGGAAAATAGAAGTGTGTAAATACCCATAGCACAAGGTAGGATGTGGTGGGATTATAGAAGACCTACCAAGCACTGTGAGAGGTTGAGGAAAGAAAATATCACACCCTTTGAATCACAGAAGGCTTTACAGGGAAGAAAATAGCTTTTGAACTGAACATTTAAAGGATAAGTAGGATTTTGACAGATGAAGAGGCAAGATATTCCTAGGTAGAAGGATAATTTAAGTGAGGAAATAATAGGGTGGGGAGTGGGAAACCAAGATGAGTGTTTTTGGAATGCATTATTTACAGGAAAAAAATTCTTAGTAACCTTTTGGGTAATCCTAAAAATGGAAAAAATCCCACATTTCCACCAGTTGAGGAATGACTGGTGGAGGACTTGATGAAATGGAATGTTATTGTGCCATAAGAAAGAATAAATGCTACTAATGCGAATATATATGAAAAGATACATATGAACTGAAACAGAATGAAGAAAAACAATGTCTCTAGCAACACCCCCTCCCCATGATTGATAGCATCTCTGTTCCACTAATTGTAGTTTTTTAACTAACAGTAACAAAATTTGGAAAAATACAGAGAAGAAAAATGTCCTGGACAGAAATGATCTGTTTCATGCTCATCTTTTTGTTTTAATGCTAAACTCATTGTTGTTTAGTCATTTTCAATTGTGTTTGACTCATTGTTACCCCATTTGGGGTTTTCTTGGCAAATATACTGGAGTGGTTTGCCATTTCCTTCTCTGCCTCATTTTACAGATGGTCAAACTGAGGCAAACGGGGTTAAGTGACTTGCCCAGGGTCATGCAATACTATACTTAGCATCAACAAAAATAAATAGTTAAATAGAAAAACAGTAATAAAATTGTGAAACCATTAACTTATATTACTAATCTTTTGAAAACATATCTGTTAATTTTAACAAAATAGTAACTAAAATGCCTTGTTTCCATATTCCTTTCAGAACTTTTTCTTATGACACAATAATACTCTATTTCACTTTAGAGCACAGCTCAGCAATCCCTCAAATTTTTAACATGAATTTTAGTCCATTTTGACTAAATAGAAAGGTTAAAGATGTCATAGGAGATGAAGATGGGAGGATAGATTATGATCATATGGTAGAGGCCTCTGAATATTCTATGTTCTATTTAAATTCTGTCTCCATTTTTTTTAAACAGTAAAGAATAGTGAGAGAGTTCTAAGTATCCTACTTAAATCAAGCAAATGTCCTGAAGACAAGCAGCCGTTAAGGTCTCCAGATCTAGTATAAGAGAATTAAGTCTCTTGAGGGAGAACATTCTTTACTCAGCTATTCCACAATTAAAGATTTAAAACCATATTCAGAAAAACTCAGCAAAATTTAATTCACTGTAATGACTTTTTAAAATGATACTTGCAGTTTCATAGGGCAATATAGTCTAAAGACTTGGATTTAAGTGCTCTGTGCCTGTTGGTAAATCACTTACCCTTCTTGAATATGTTTTGTCATTTAAAATAAGGATAACAGTATTTGCACCACCTAACTCATTCCATGGTGGTGATTATCAAATGATATGAGACTAAAGTACTTTGTAAACCTTAAAGTTAAAAGTAAGCTGTTATTATTGTTGTTGTCATTTTAATCATAGATATGACTTTTCTTAATTAATTGTGGCTCCACTTTAAAAAAAAGTCATTTTACTTTAAAAAACTGAAAACCCCAGAGTTTTGGGGTTTTGGAGTTGGACAGAGTCCAACAAGCATTTATTAAGTGATTATCTCTATGTGCCAGACACTGTGCTAAGCACCAAGCATACAAAAAAAACCAAAACCCCAACCAAAAAACAAAACAAAACAAAATATCTTTGCCCTTATAAGGAGCTTGCATTCTAATACAGGAGATAACAGATGAATAAGTACACACAAGACATGTACAGAGTGGACGAAAGGTAACTTTAGGAGGGAAATCGTGGAAGTTTTAGAGCCAAAAGGGAGCTTAGCTATTTTCCAGTTCCTTCATTTTATAGATGTGGAAACTGAGGCCAAGAGAAAAATGAAAGTGTTAATGATGGAACAGGGATTCAAATTCATCTCCTCACCTGCAGTTTAGTGCTATTGAAATGACACCCCTGTGCCTCCCTTTAGGTATGAATAATAGGAAGCTGCTGGAAATGATGGCAAATGTGTGTTCTAGGTCTTCGAACCTCAAACCAAATGCTTGCTTACTTCATTTTTGTATGACCTATGTCCCAGTCAGTTGACTTGGAGGTTAAAAAAAAACCCACCTTGTTTGATTGTTTTGGTCACGTTTGACTCTTCATGACCTCCTTTGGCTATTTTTGGCAAAGATACTGAGGTGTTTGCCATTTCCCTCTCCAGCTCATTTTGTAGATGAGGAAACTGAGGCAAACAGGGTTAAGTGACTTGCCCCGGGTCATGTAGCTAGTAAATATCTGGGGTTGAATTTGAACTCGGGTCTTCCTGACTCCAGGCCCAGCAGCTCTGTCCACTGTGTTACCTACATGCCAAAAAACAAAAAGCACCTCACATTGTATAAAATATTTTTTGTATAAAATCTATTTCTGAATCAAAGGAATTTTATAGAGAAATTCAGAACAGATATGGAATAAGCAATTTTAACCATAGATTAGAACAGCATTCTCCCAAGTGGGAGGTGTCCTCAAGGTGTCTCTTTCTGCTACCACACCCCTCTAGGGGTATTGGGACTGAGCAACACTGATGATCAAGGGCTATTTGACAGTTCTTTGGAGCTGGCAGGCAGTTAGGTAGAGCAGTGGATAAAGCAGGGATGGGAAATCTGTGGCCTCGAGGCCGGCAGATTCCCCATCCCCGGGATAAAGCATTGGGCCCAGTCAGGAAGACAAGTTCAAATCCAGCCTTAGACACTTATTAGCTGTGTGACTTTGGGCAAATCATTTAACCTGTTTGCCTCAGTTTCCTCAACGTAAAGTGGGTACCCTGGAGAAGGAAATGGCAAACCATTTCAGTATCTTTGCCAAGAAAATGCCACTAAGGTCACAAAGAGTTGGATGTGACAAAAAAACCCACTTAACAACAACTGGAGGATCCCTGCTAATCTGTTATCTCTGCTTATTCTATCATCAAACTAAATTTAAAAGTAATGACTGGAATGATCAGAATTTCATATGCTTTGACAGGCTTATAACATAGAGGGTTTTCTTTTTTGTTTGTTTTCATTTTCAGCTTTTTTGTTGTTGTTAGGTGTTTTTTTGGTTACTTGTCTCTTCACACCAAATATTTTTCCAGTCTTTTTTCACTTCGCTTATCTTTCACGGACTTATTTTCCTTTTGGCTCAGTCGCCCTTGCCTGTTTTTTTTTTTTTTAATGCCAGTTCCTCCTCGCTTCTGCATCCTAACTTAGACATTATGACTTCCTTCAAGATAGTTCAAATCCAATCTTCTGCAAGAGATCTTTTCCAATTCTCCCCACTAAGGCTTCTACTTCTACTTCCACTCTGTAGATTTTAAGTGTGTAGAATTGTCTGCATGTTGTCTTCCCCATGAGAATGTGAGTTCCTTGAAGTCAGGGACTGCATTTTTACCTGGCACATGGTAAGTATTTAATAAATGCTTGTTTTTTTTAAAAAGCCATAATTTATTGATGACTTTTTTATAGTATCATAATATTCCCTAGTATCTCTCCATCCTATATACAAATAATATTTTTAAGACAAAAGAAAGAAAAGGAAAAAGAAGAAAGAAAATCAGCACTACTGTTCAATATAACTTGTTGGGTAGTAATCAAAAATATTAAACACCTACTATGTGCCTGGTGCTATGCTAAATGTTGGGGATACAAAAAGAGGCAAAGGACAGTCCTGCCTTCTAGGGGCTTACAATCTAATGGGGGAGACAACATGCAAACAAATGTATACGAAGCAAGTTGTATATAGGATGGGGGAAAAATTGACATAGGGAAAGCACTGGAAGGGTTGGGGAAGTTTGCAGTAGTGAGAATGGGCTGAGACTTAAAAAAAAAGCCAAGGAGGTTTGTAGTTGAAGGAGAGGAGGGGAGCATTCCAGGCATGAAGGTGCAGCTAGAGAGAATGGCTAGAACAAGAGATGATGGAGTGTCTTGTTTGTGGAATGGCCACGAGGCCGGTGTCACTAGATCCAGGACTGCCAGAGAGTAAATTATATGAAGACTAGAAAGATAGAAGGGGGGGTGTCATAAAAGGCTTCAAATGCCAAGCAGAGGTTTTTGTATTTGCTCATTGAAGCAACAGGAAGCCACTGGAGTTTATTGAGTAGAATGTGTATGTGGATATATGGCATGATTAGACCTATGTTTTAGGAATGTGACTTTAGTTGCTGAAAGGAGGATAGATTAGAGTGGGGAGAGACTTGAGGCAGGCAGATGCATCAAGGTATGAGCTGATGAGGGCCTTCCTGCCCTAGAGTGGTGAAGTGTCAGAGGAGAGAAGGGAAAAATAAAAATAAAAAATAATTAAGAACAAACTAGCAAAAAAAATTCTAGTAATTCCCTAGCCAAGTATTTCAGCTCAGGCAGAAACTAGAGGGTACACAGACTATAACCAACCAGTGAAGGAAGCTACCCTGCCAAGATATCTTCCCCAGAGATGAAGCCCAGGAGAGGCTATTGGGAACCCCTAAGCATCAGAAGTGGGAGCTGCCCTTACACTCATGTTCCCCTCAAATGGCCTCTTCTTGTGTGAAAATCTGTGATCTCTATGCTCACTCAAATTCTGCGTTAGTGGTGTCTGTCTTCAGAGGGTGTGCTCTAAACTTATGAGGGGAATGTTCTGTTTTAAATCTTCTTGCTATACTATTCTGGTAAATAACTTTGAGTGGAGCTAATTGTATCCTCTGGATGACTCCAGAAGAGTAAACACATTGGGATTTGTAAGCTCTAGTTTTAGGAGTGGTAGATCCATAGAGTATATTTAACCTGGGTTAATTGTCCTCTAGAAAGCCTGCCTGGTGAGTTGGGGGTAGCCCAAAGGGGAGACATATTAATAGCTCCCTGAGAATATCATAAAACTCTAATAATCAGAGAAAGACATTAAAAGTTTTAAGTTGCAAGCTTCTATCTTCTAGTTAAAAATGATCAAAGTAAAAGTTGACAGGCCTGTGGGGAAATGGGTGCGCTAATAGACTGTGTGTGTAAGATTTTTGGAGAATTATCTAGCAATGCATGAAAGGATTCACAAAACTGATTATAGAAAACCTTAGGTATAACAGAACTCATGTTCCTCCAACAACAACAGCAATAACTCATGTCTCCTCCAAACTTCTCTATTTCTGTTGGATTACCATTTTTCCAATCAGCAAGATTTCAATGCTATAATTTTTTCTGACTCCTCCTATTACTCCCCTTCACCAACCTTATATAAATAGTAGATAAGTCCTATAAATCCTTCTTATAGCTGTCTCTGGTTCCTTTCCTGAGATATCCTCACAACATCCCCTAAAGAAGGGGAACAATATTAATCAATACCAAAGAGTAAAAATCCTAAGGTATTAAGGAGAAGAATACGCTGGCTAGGGAGTCAGAAAACTTGAGTTTTCAATTTCAGGAAGGAGCAGGAAGAAGAAAATCATGCAATTTCTGGGCCTTATTTTCTTGAAGTATAAAAATGAAGGGGTTGAGATGAATGACCTCTAAGGTCTCAACTCATGGAAGAGAAGTCACAAAGATGAAATCAACAGGCCTAGACAATGGCCTAGGTATGGGAGTAGGTGAGGCAGGAGGTGAGAGATAGTAAGGAATCCAGTATGACTCCTAGGAGGGACAGGAATTGTGGTATTACCCTCTACAGTAACAGGGAAGTTAGGAGTGGGGACAGTTTACAGGGGAAAGATGATAAGTTCTGTTTTGAATATATTGAATTTAAAGTCATCTACTGGAAATCCAGTTCAAGATATCTGAAAGGCATTTGGAGATGTGAGATTGGAGGTAACTAGAGAAATTAGGGCAGGAAAGATCTCTTTGAGATACAAATCTAATAGTAGTACTCCTGGATTGAAGGCTATACACAGTTTTATAGCTCTTTAGGCATAGTTTCAAAGTGGTCTTCA
The DNA here is from genome assembly GCA_028646515.1 of Pseudochirops corinnae. Classification (NCBI taxonomy): domain Eukaryota; kingdom Metazoa; phylum Chordata; class Mammalia; order Diprotodontia; family Pseudocheiridae; genus Pseudochirops; species Pseudochirops corinnae. The sequence continues at coordinate 91,080,682 of CM053586.1, forward strand.
TAGTGGTTGGATCAATTCACAACTCCACCAACAATGTATCAGTGTCCCAGTTTTCCCACATCTTGTCTAACATTTATCATTTTCCTTTTTTTGTCATATTAGCCAATCTGATAGATATGAGTTGGGACCTCAGAGTTGTTTTAATTTGCATTGAAAGAAGAGAGTATCGAGGAGTGATTAACAATGTCAAAGACTGCTGTGGGGTCAAGGAGAGTGAGGATTGAGGAAAGATCATTGGATTTGTCCACTAAGAGATCATTAGTAACTTTGGAGGCAGCAGTTTTGGTGTAATGATGAGGCTGAAAGACATACTATGAAGGGTTAATTAGAGAGTGAGAGTCTTTGCAGATAATATGATGATATACTTGGAGAATCAAGTAAAAATAGGTGAAACAATTAACTACTTCAGCAAAATTGCAGGATATAAAATTAACCTCCATAAGTCATCAGTATTTCTATCTATTACTAACAAAATTCAGCTGTAAGAGAGAAGTTCCTTGAAAATAACTGCAGACAATACAAAATAATTGAGAGTCTACCTGCCAAGACAAAAATCAGAAACCGTATGTACTCAATTACAAAATACTTCACACAGTGAAATTAAATCAGATCTAAACAATTAGAGAAATATTAATTGTTTATGGGTAGACCAATAATCAAAATCACAGTTCTACCTAAATTAATTGCTTATTCAGTGCCATACCAATCAAACTACCAAAAATTATATTTTTAGAGCTAAAAAAAAAGTAATAAAATTCATCTGGCAGAATCAAGAGCTATAAAATTGCATCCTCTTTGATCCAACAATATGACTACTAGGTCTGTATCCCCAAGACATCATAAAAATGGGAAAAGGACTTATATGTACAAATAGATTTATAACAGCTCCTTTTTTAGCAGCAAAGAATTAAAAATTGAGAGGGCGCCCATCAAATGAAGAATAGCCAAACAAGTTGTGGTATATGATTGTGAGGGAATACTGTAGCAGTATGATTTCAGAAAATCCTGGGAAGACAAAGTGAAGTGAGAACCATGAAAACATCGTACACAGAAACAGTAATATTGTATGATGATGAACTATGAATGACTTTCCTACTCTGATCAATACAATGATCCAAAACAATTCTGAAGGATTTATGATAATGAAAGATGCTGTCCATCTCCAGAGAAAGAATGGATGGAGTCTAAATGCAGATTAAAGGATAATTTTTTTTTCCACTTTTTAAATTTTCTCTTTTTTCCCCCAACATAGCTAATGTGAAAGTGTGTTTTGCATTATTTCCCATGTATAACTGATATCATATTTCTTATCTCCACAATGGGTGCATGAGAGTTAGAAAGGAGGCAGATAAGTCAGAACTGAAAATAAAAAAAAAATGTTAAAGATAAATAATGTACTTTTTTAAAAAGTAGGAGCAGAGTGAAGAGAGAGAAAATGGAGGTACCCCTTATACGCCGCATTTTTGAGCAGTTTAGCTACTATGGGCAGAAGAGATATAAGTCAATAGTTAGTGGGGTTGGAAGGATTGTGTGAGAGTTTTTTCGGGACAGGGTAGACATGGACTTATTTGTAGACAGTAGAAAATGAGCCAGTAGAGAGGGAGAAATTGAAAATAAGTGAAAGAGGGGGAATGACAGAGGAGGGTCAATGTCTTAGAGGAGATGGGATGAAAGGGGACCACTTGAACAAGTAGAGAAGTTAGGCTTGGTAAGGAGTAAGGTCACTTCAGTGTTGTAAGACAGGGATGCAGGAAGAAATCATGGCAGAACACACTTAAGTGAAAGGAGATGAAAAAGAAGAGAATAGAGGGAGTTCACAGCAAATGACCTCAATTTTTTCTGTAAAATATGAAGCAAAGTTCTCACCTGAGAGAGGAACCATAGTTGGGGGTGGGGGGTGGGCAGGGAGGCAGGCAGCAGGAGGAATGGGAGGGGGGATTGAAGACTAATGAAAAGGTTTGGAAGAGTAGGAGAGTTGAGTTGATAAGGGAGCAATGGTAGGATTGCCTAGTAGCAATGAAGCCCAGTTGAAGTTATGTAATATAAATTTGTAGTGGAACCTGTCAGAACATTTGCACATCATTTACTTCACCTTTGATCAGTAGCACATGTGTAGGAATAAAGGGATGAATGATAGGAGTGATCCAAAACTGAGGTGTTACAGGACTTAATTGACAATATTGAGTTTATGAGGAGCCTATGAATTTGACTCTTAGTGTCATCAAAACTCCATTCTACCACTTAGGGGACAAGGTCATGATTATGGTTCAAAAGAGTTAACAATCTTCTAACTGTGAATTTGACATTTAGCATAATTTCATGGCAGGGAGATGGGGATGGCATTTATAATGGTTATGGGAATTTGAAGAACTTCCCTGCCTCTTAATAGACCTAGGGGAATTTGAAGCTCTTCCCTGCCTCCTAATAGGCCAAATGTAATTACGTGGAGCCTGGGATGGAACGAGTTTGCTGAATGGGTGGAGCAGAACTCAGAGGAAGCTATGAATTAGAGCACTTAGAGCTGCCGGGAGGAGATGAAGCAGGCAAAGAGATAGCCTAGGTATGGTATGGTTCCCTTCTGTATTATGATGTATTAAGTTCTTTGTTGCTATGATGGATTCATTTTTCTGGTGTTGGGATTTGGCTTTCTGCTTTTGGGATTCGACTTTCTGGTGTGTGAATAAATGTTTTGCTTCTTTCTTCTATGGAAAGTGTGTTATAGTTTGTAATTTGGAACTATGCCAGAATAATCATAGTTGCTGTTGGTGCTGTGACTATTGCATTGGCGCTACATGGTTGGACATGAAGGTGGGCCAGAAAGAAGTATTGCCTTGGCCATTGTCCATAGAATCATTCCTCCTCTCTAAACCTGATTAACGCTGTTCTGTAAAAGAATAAACTTTGTTCCCATAAATGAAAACCTATAAAAATCTGTTTGTTTTTTCCCTTTGTCTTTCAAAAGTCAAGAGCATTTCATGGGAAGTTAGGAGACATGGTTTATGCTTCTAATTAGCCAAATGATTTGACCTTTTGCAAATCTTTACATCTCTGGGCTTCAGTTTACTTGATAGTGAAATGAGTATGTTAGATTAGATCAGTGGTTCTCAACCTTCCTAATGCTGTGACCCTTTAATACTCGTATGTGGGCATATCTGCATGTGGGTGGACCTGCCTGGAGACGGATAGAGGAGCAGTGTCTCGGTTCCCAAGACCATCGGAAATATGTGTTTTCTGATGGTCTTAGGCCACCTGTGACCCCTGTGAAAGGGTCACTCGACCCCCAAACGGGTCATGACCCACAGGTTGAGAACCGCTGGATTAGATGGTCCCTGAGATCCTGTTCAGTTCTAATTCTCTAATTCTATGAAATGCTATGAAATTTTTAGATGTGAACTGTTCATTCTAATTTCTTAGTATGTATCTTGGTATGTTTTGGAAAGTACAAATGACTGTTTTCATAATTGTTTTGTTTTCGGTCCTCCAGACTATCAAGCATTTACTAAGAAAAGGCAACCTTAGTCAGCTTCTTTAAAGGTGAAAATGACCCTGAGTTTCAAGAATAGCCCATTTTGTGAACAGTTTTCAAAAGGGGGAATGGGGAATTGGTCCAAATTTAGGTTAATGTTTTGGGAAGGTAGACTTTATTTCTGCTGTATAACTTTTGATATATAGCTCATAAAAGTAGACCCATTGGCCTTTGGACATTCTTTTTCAGTCTCAGCTTTTAACGTGAAGGATAGTTATTTAGAATTGCCCATAAAAAATGAACTTTGGAGCCTGAGGAAAATGGTTTTCTTTTCAACCCGATGTTTACCTCCTCAGTTTTCATGTTAACCACTGTTCCTACTCACTGGGAGGTGCTTTTAAGACAAACCATTAAAAAAAAAAACACCCACTAGGCTTTCTAAAAGCCATTCATTTTGGAGATTTTGCCCATCACCTTCTCTGCATAGCTTAGTGGAAGGTTAACTTTAATAAATACCACTATAATAATATTGGAGAAATGGGATGATTTCTCCATTGTACTGTAATAGAATATATAATCAGAAGGGATGAATAACTTAGTAATAAGTTCTTCTTCCACAGTATCTTGTTACTTGTCCTTGGGCATCAGAGAGCTTCTCAGTAGCACAAAGAACTCCATTTTAAACATACTAATGTTTCTGTCAATAGGTGAGCCTTAAATGCCATTAGCTGAGGGTGAAGTTTGTATCTAGAAAATAAGACTTCCTTGAACAAGTACTCACAAAGGGCGATACTTATTTGGTTAGGGCTGTACTAGGCAGTGTTACTTATTATACTATTAGGAGTGTCCAGTGCAAAAGCAGAAGGCAAACCTTTAGAGGATTCCCATAATCAGTATGAGGTAATTTGCTTCTTATGAGAATGGCATATGAAACCATGGGCTATGTAAATTCCATGTGTGAGTTAGAAATAAAGGCATCTATAATGGTAATGGCAATTTGAAGATCTTCCTTGCCCCTTGATAAGCCTAAGGGAATTTGAGGACCTTTCCGGATTTGAAAATATACTCTGCCACATAATAGGCTGAATGTGGTCCCATGGAAACTGTGGTGGGAGGAGTTTGCTGAAGAGTGGAGCAGAGCCCAACCGGAGAAGCTTGCTTAGGGGAAGCTTGTTTTTTCTAGGAAGGCCCATACCTTGTTACTTTGTAATTAGCAGTGGGTCACAAGGGTTGTGCTCTCTGACCTTGGAGAAGGCTACATACACCGCTGAGGTGAGGTTTTGCTTTGGGGCTCACTTTGGGAAGAGAATCTGGGCAGCCATTGAGTCCCCTCCCCCTCCCCCACCCTCAGATTTGAAAACCCAGATGTTGGTGCTTCTTTCACTGGTAACTATGTATGTATATGATGGTCAGACAAGCTAGGAGCCCTGTCTGTTGGTCTGTTGAATTGTGTTAATTTCTCTGTATTTTTTTTTGTCTGCTTGTAACTTCTGTTTGTATTTTCTCTGAAGTTCAGGGTGCTAACTTTTCCCCTGAACATGGTATATGTTTGATTAAAGTAAGATTGTTAACAACCATTTGAGTTACTTTCCTTTAGAAAAGCAGATCAAAGAACCTGTGTTAGGAGCCATCCTGGGTATGCTAGGGTGCTTGCTGTTACAACATCCTAATTTTTAAAGTTCCCCATTAAGACATCAACCTAACAGAAAAAAAGTTTCTCTTGAAGCATTCAAGTTTTCTTCCCTAGGTCTTTTCTGTTATTTGACAAATGGGAGCACAGTAGCAGTGATAAAGAATGGTTGCTGAATGAGTTTCTTCCACAAAGAGAGTAGACATAGATTGGAGAAACAGATCTAGGAATCTTCATAAAGGATACAAAATATATAGACTGCTGTGACTGTTGATACTTTCAGGGAAAAAAAAATCAACGTGTTACGGATGTTACAAAATGTTGAATTGCAATGATTCAGAAAAGTAAAGGGGTCTGTGTTTATTATAATAAGTTGCATTGTCCACTTTATATCTATGTGTATTTAATCAATAATATTTTAGGATCATAGAATTTGAAGTCACTCCAAACAGGGATCTAGAAGCACAGACATTTGGTGTGACTTGCCATGGGTCATTCATTTTATGCCATTTGTTATTTCATAGGGAAGGAGGCACTCCTTTTTTTTTTTTCCAATGTATTAGTTTTCTCTCTTTTTTTGAGGCTCCTGACTTTAATAGAGCCCAGGGAGTCTATGTCTATCTACTAACAGGCTGGCCCCATGCATACGAGTGGAGCACATGGGCTCTCTGCCCATTGGTTGTACTTGTCTGTCACCATGAAACTAGTTTACCTTTTTTTAAAAGAAAAAAATTATTCTTATTTCCAGTTCCAAGTTCTTTCCCTCCTTCCACTCTTCCCCCACTCACTGAGAAGGTATAAAGTATTTCTTTACCCATCCCCTTCCCCAGCCACCTGTACCCAGCAAGGAAAATCAAGAAAGGAAATAAAATATGCCCATCAGCTCCCTATCCAGAAGTAGATATAATTTTACATCGTAAGAGGAGGGGAGAAGCCCTTTGGAATTATGGTGAATCATTATATTGATCAGAGGTATTATGTTTTTCACAGTTGATTATCTTTACAGGATTGCTATTACTATATAGCTCATTCTCCCGGTTCTTCCTCACTTCTCTTTGCCTCAGGTCATATAAGTCTTCCCAGGTTTTTCTGAAACCATTCCCTTCATCATTCCTCACAGCACAATAGTATTCCATCACATTTATATACTATAATTTATTAGTTATTCCCCCCCAAATGGATGCCCACCTTCTTTTTTGATCACACATCTCTCTGATGACAGACATCCTTATGCTTTTCTCTTATGCCATTATTGGTTGGTAATATGTTTTATTGTGTCCTTTAGGTGAATCTTTTCAGTTTGGTTCAGTGCTTGCTGGAATTTGCAAATGACTCCTATAACCTTGAAAGGCAGTATGATATACTGGAAAAGACCAGGAAGGGAAATGATGGTCTGGGTTCAGATTCTAGCTTTGCCACTTACTGCCTGTGTGACTTTGCACAATTCACTTCACCCGTCTGGGTCTCACTTTATTTATAAATTTGAGGAAATTGGAATAGATAGATTCTTCAGGCTCCTTCTAGTTCTAGATATGTGCACTTGGTATGTATTAGAAGCAAAGCAAATACTACAGAGATGTGGGAGGCAATGATGATTTTTAGCAGAATTGACTGGAGATAGTTGCCCAAGGGAGAAAATAATTAGGAGGGACTGTCTTCTCACCAATTCTTCCCCAGCTTACAGTGTTCTTTCTTTCCATTTCGCAGAGCCCTCTCATGGGTTATTAGCTTCTATTGAATAATACCAAGCATTAACTTCTAAAGCAAAGTGACCTGGGCCATTTACAGAATGCGGGAGTGATTAGTCATTGCAAATGAGCACACTAACCTACAAGACCAATTTTGCAGTATTAATATTCTGACCACATTGGCAGTGATTATGTTTTTTGGCATTGTTGCCAATATGAAAATGAAAAATTCCTCGTGACAGAAATTTGATTGACTTTTAGAAATATCTGACTTTTTTTGGCTTAGCTGATGCAGAAAAGATGACACACTAGATGGTAAATGGTAGATGCATGTGATAGCTGGGAGATTTTCAGCATCTAATGGAGGTATTTGGGTGGGGCCTATTAAGGGTGGAAAAAGTGATCCTTCCATAAAATTAAGCAAAGAAACTATGTAATATACAGAGGTATGATCTGATTTTTTTTAATCAAGTAATTAAAGGGAGACTGTCCCTGTCTAAGAATAAATTTTTAATGCTTTAAAAGTATAATTGAAGCAACTTGCAATACTTAAAAATTTATGAATATATATGTTGAAGTTATTTTCAGCTAAATTGGTTTTAAATATGTAGAATAGTGTGAAATCACTTTTAGTTATGCCATATGATAAACTCTATCCTTTTTGCCTACCTATGCCTCCTTTACATTTAGACAAATGATCTGACCTATTATTTTACTGAGAAGGCACAGGACATCCATCATGAGCTCTCTTATCTTCCATTCTTCACATCTCCAAACCTTTTCATTGTCCTAACCTAACCTCTCCCTTTTCCTTCCAGTTTCAGAAGATGTTGTGCTTTTCTTCCTTAACAAGGCGAATATGATTGTGACCTTGATCCCACCTTATCCTTTCTCTTCTGGAACATTCTTCTGTCAATTATTACTTGTCTGCTATGAAAATCTGAAATTGACACAAATATATAAAACCAATTAATCATTTTCTAATAGATGAATTGTCAAAATATAAGAAGAGTTTTCATAAGAAGAAATGCATGGATCATCATCCATATGAAAACATGTTTCACATAATAAATAATAAAAGAATAGGAGAAGTGCAAATTAAAGAAGCAAACTGATGTTTTGCCACAAAGCCAGCCAATGGCAAAGAAAAGGCAGAAACACTATTGGAGAGGCTGTGAGAAGATAGGCAGACTAATCCATCATTAGTGGAACTGTGAATTGGCCAATCCATTCTTGAAAACAATTTAGAATTATGAGAGAAAAGATATTTAACTTTCATTATCTAAAATGAAGCATTTGAGGTTGCAGAGATAATGCTCTGATGCTATGACCTTCTAGTCAAAGATGGAAGAAAAAAGGTCAGATACATTCCATATTATTCATAGCATCATTTTTTTTTAGTAGCAAAGAAATGAAAAGAAAGTGGGTGTCCATTGACTGGGGAGTGGCCGAATAAGTTGTGGTCTATGAATGCTGTGGAATGTTATTGTGCAGTAGCAACCTTATACTGAGAGGAACCTAAGAGAAATCTAGGAAGACGTGTGTGAAGTGGAGCAAAGAAAACACATCCGAGAGGACAAGATCCACAATGTAAATGACAACAATACTAATAGGTCGCTGTAACTGGATTTAATGAGATAACCAATCTGATCCCAGGGAATAGAAGATGAAACGTATCCCTTTTCTCAGTAGAGACATGAGAGTAAGGGAGTATGCTACCTACAGAATATTGCAGCCAACGTCAGATGTGGTTGCATTGTTAATTTTCCTTAAATGTTTTTCTTTGTCGAAAACAAGAGTCCATTGAAAGGGAGTATAAATAGGGAAATAACTGATTTAAAAGAAAAATACAAAAAAAAATCAGAAAAGATTTAAAAACAGCTAATAGAAATTATTCCTTATGTTGTGATTCTTTCTGTCACCATATCTGTCTTTTTCTCCTTGCTGTTTCTGTTTCTAGTCTCTTCAACTCTTATTTTCATCCTTTTCTGTCTGTCTTCTTGAGGTGAACCTTCATATCACTGCCAGCATCATCTTCCTTAACTGTCCCTTGCCCATGTCCCACTGGTATTTCCCATTGCCCCCAATCCAACTGCTACTGTCCCCTTGCCTGGATGGACAGCTACCCTATCCCTGCCCTCAGAAAGTGAGCCTGGAATTAGCTTCTATCTTGTGTGTTTCCCCCCCTCCTGATACTGTATCTTGGCATCCCAATCCTCATTCAAACTACATTAAAACAGGCACATAGGTTAAATGCTTCATTCATTCATTCATTCATTCATGCCTGATGTACCAATCTGACTATGTCATTACTTTGGAAAATATCTTTAGTATCTCCTTATTGTCTGTAGGGTGATGCCTAGCATTTAAGGCAGTATATAATCTGGCTCCACTCTAGCTTTCAAGCCATGGTTCATGCTTTTCTTTGTGTACTTTGGATGGTGGCATAGAGAAAGCAATGCACTTGGAGTCGGGAAGGCCCAAGTTCAAATCCATCCCCAGACACTTTCTAATTGTATGACTTTGGGAAGTCACTTAGTCTTTGTCTGCCTCAGTTTCCTCAACTGTAAAATGCAGATAATAACTACACCTGCCTTCCAGCATTGTTGTGAAAGTCAAATGAGTCAATATTTGTGAAGTGCTTTGAAAACCTAGAAGTGCTATGTAAATATGAACTGCTCTTCTCTTTTTCTTCCTCCCTCCTCATTTTTCTCCTGAGAGGAGGGATTTGGTAGAGACCAAACTGTCCTCCTAGTTTCTCAACCCAATTCAAAGTTCTCTGGCCCCCATAACTTTGCTCAGGCTATCATCTCCCATGCCTTTCTCTGTTGAATCCCTCTAGTTCAAAGCTGGGCTCAAGTATTCCTTTGCTCCTGAAATCTTTCTGAGCTTATCTAAGAAGAGATATATGCTCCTATTCAAACTTTATTTAACCCTGTCCTTTACCTTTTTTGCAGTCTGCCTTATCTCAGACTTAATTTGTATCTGCCACTCTTCCTTTATTAGTGTTATGGGAATCTAAAGATCTTCCCTGCCCCTAGGCCCTTTGTTAAAGTGGCTACGTGACTCTGAGGACCCTTGGATATTTGAAAGTATACTCTGTTCCCTAATAGGCTGAATGTGGTCACGTGGAGCCTGTGGCG
>CM053586.1:91091108-91106608 GCA_028646515.1 Pseudochirops corinnae
CCCCCTGAACTAGTTAAATGATATGCTTGATTAAAGTAAGATTGTTAACCCATTTTGAGTTGCTTTCCTTTAGAAAAGCAGATCTAAGAACCTGTGCTAGTAGCCGCCCTGGGTATGCTAGGGTGCTTGTTGTTACAATTAGCTAATAAGATACTTCCGGTCTGGGACTCATCATTTTCCAGCTTTCTGCCTCCCAGATCTTAGGGTCTATTCTTTGCTTATTGCAAATGGTTAGTTAGTAAGTGTTTGTTGAATTGAAATAATTGTTAATAAGACAGGGTGGCAGCTAATATAGACAAAGAAATTGTTGTAATAGATATAGCAACATCCATAGTTGAAAAAATATGTGAGAGTCAGTATACTAACTTTTTTATCCTGGGAAAGTCTGATAATAATAATAATGATAATAAAAAAGAGAAAAAAAAATTACTAAATGTCTACTACATGCTAGGCATCGTGTTAAGTACTTTACCTGATGATATGTACCCTAAGGGCCACCGTGTAGTCTCTAGTCATAATTTTCGGAAAATCCTAGAAAACAAAAGGGATGTTCATCTTTCTTTAAAAAGTTTTTTAAAAAGAGGACTTTAAATCAGATTCTTCAGTTTAACATCAGTAAGTAGAATAATATAAGAGTGTAGTAAACTACAATTGCCTAGTTGATATTCAAAGGGCACTACATCAGTCTGTGGGAAGTGGATTTTGCCAGGAAACTGAACTTCCTTCTACCAAGAAATGTGTTGCATTACCATCTCTTTGAATAACATTTTTTAATCCATCTTGTGAAACATTTCTATTAATACATTGGGAAAGTATAGTCTTATTTCTCCTATTGTGAGTTGATCTTAAAGTTCACATCTGAACAGTTTTTATTAAAAGGTTCTGAATTAAACTTGGATGATAAAGCCAGGAGAACAGAAGAAATGTCCCCTTCAACTCTTGCTAATTAGTGGTTAGGATGCTTGACACAGGTATTTGTAATGCCAGTGAAGTGATGGCCAGATCTTCAATAACCCTCCACACTTCACACTCCACTCCAGAATTTCCATCTTATGGGAACTTTATGTGCTGCTTAACTAGAACAAGAACTGGGGCTGTGAGGCATAGTTCCCCTCCTCCTCCCCACCCCCAACCTTGGTGTCTTTTTTTTTTTAAATTAAATTTTATGTTTATTTTTAGTTTACATCATTCATTTCCACAGGATTTTGACTTACACATTTTCTCCCCATCTTTCCCCTACCCACCACCCAAAAACAGTGATCCTATTGTATACCCCTCCCTGAATCTGCTCTCTGCTATATCCTCCTCCATTCCTCCTCCCACTTTCTGGCAGAGCAAGATGGATCTCCATACCCCAGTGCCTGTATATCTTATTTCCCTGTTGCATGTAAATAATAATAATAATGATACTAATAATAATGATAATGATAATGATCATAATAATGAATAATTTTTTAAACATTTGATTTTACAACTTTGAATTCCAGATTCTTTCCCTTCCTCCCTCACCACCCAACCTTACTGGGAAGATAAGCAATTCAATATAGGTTGTGCATATGTAGTTACACAAAACATTTCCATAGTAGATATATTGTGAAAGACTGATTATATTTCCTCCATCCTATTCCACCTCCCACTTGTTCTATTCTCTACTTTGACCCTATACCTTTTCAGAAGTATGTGCTTCTAACCACCCTTCCCCGTATCCTGCCCTCCCCTCCATCATCCCCTTTCTTATACCCTTCCCCCCCCTACTCTCCTGTAGGGCAAGATACCCAATTTAGTGTGTATGTCATTCCCTCCCTAAACCAAATTCAATGGGAGTAAGATTGACCCATTCCCTTTTGTCTTCCTGTTCTTCCCCTCCATTGTGACAGTTATCCCTTGCCTCTTCTATATGAGATAATTTACCTCCATTATGTCTCTCACCATCTCCTCTCATATTCCTCTCTCACCTCTCAATTTCATGTTTTAAAATATCCCTTCCTATTCAAGGTGATCCTGTGCGCTATGTCTATACCTGTACACATATATTCACATGCTGACATATGTATTCATATGCATATATATACATTTATATTTCCTTCAACTATCCTCATACTAAGAAAAGTCTCATGAGTTACAATTGTTTTCCCATGTAGGCATGTAAATAGTTCAACTTTGATAAGTTCCTTATGATTTCTTTTCCCTGTTTACCTTCTCATGCTTTTCTTGCTTCTTATATTTGAGTGTCAAATTTTCAATTCAACTGTTTTTTTCGTCAAGAATGCTTGAAAGTCCTCTGTTTCATTGAATGACCATATTTTTCCCTGAAATATTATACTCAGTTTTGCTGGGTAGGAGATTCTTGGTTTTCATCCTAGCTCCTTTGAACTCTGGAATATCATATTCCAAGCCCTTTGATCCCTTAATGTAGAAGCTGCTAGATCCTGTGTTATCCTCATTGTGTTTCCACAGTTTTCAAATTGTTTTTCTTGGCTGCTTGTAATATTTTCTCCTTGATCTGGGAACTCCAGAACCTGGCTATAATATTTCTAGAAGTTTTCTTTTTGGGATCTTTTTCAACAGGTGATCAGTGAATTCTTTCAATTTCTATTTTGCCCTCTGGTTCTAAAATATCCAGGCAATTTTCCTTGAAAATTTCTTGAAGGATGATTTCTGGGTTCTTTTTTTGATCATGGCTTTCAGGTAGTCCAATAATTTTTAAATTATCTCTCCTGGATCTATTTTCCAGGTCAGTGGTTTTTTTCAATGAGATATTTCACATTGCCTTCTGCTTTTCCATTTGTTTGGATCTGTTTAATATCTTGATTTCTCATAAAGTCATTAGCTTCCATTGGCTCCAATCTAATTCTGAAGGAATCATTTTCTTCAGTGAGCTTTTGAAAATCTGTTTTCCATCTGGCAAATTTGACTTTTTAAGGCATTCTTCTCCTTATTGGCTTTTTGGTCCTCTTTTGCCATTTGAGTTCATCTATTTTTTAAGGTATTATTTTCTTCAGTCAGGTTGTTGACTCTTTTTTCATGATTTTCTTATATCATTCTCATTTCTCTTCCCAATTTTTCTTACTTCTCTTACTTGATTTTCAAAATACTTCTTAAGCTCCTCATAGCCTGTAACCAGTTCATATTTTTCTTGGAAGCTTTTGGTGTAGGAGTTCTGACTTCATTGTCTTCCTCCCATTCCATGCTTTGATCCTTTTTGTCCCCAGAAAAGGAATCTAAAGTTGAATTACTGTGCTTGCTTTGCTTTCTCATGTTGCCACCCAATTACTTGACTTTTGAGCTCTTTGAAACAGTAGAACTCTGCTTCCAGAGGGGAGAGCTTTGTCCCAAATCATTGGGGTTTTTGTAGCTGCAGGAACTATTAGGAGGGTACTGTCTCTGCAGCCACCACAAGCTTTGGCTCACTGGTCACCCACCTCAGGACTACCACTCAAAACTGAGATCCCAGATCTAGACAGGTTAAAGCAAGAGCGATTGCCCCCTGAATGTTTGCTTGGCCCTTCTATAATTTGCAGGCCAGGAGCTCTGAAGCAGCCATGTGAAGGCGGGTGCAGGGCTGCTGCAGCTCTACCACTTCTAGCTCCAGGTGTGGTGGTCAGATCTCCTTCTTTGTCCCCTCCAGTTCCAACAGAGTTCTACACTGACCTGTCACTTTTTCTTTGCATTTATGGGTTGATAATTCTGGAAACTGCCACTGCTGCTGGTCATCCACTCTCCGAAAGTCTGGTGCAGCTGCTGGTTGGGGCTGCCCGGGGGCTAAAACCTCAGGCTCACATGGGGCTGGGCTAGGCTTCCAGGGCATTGTGATGAAATCTTCCTGTCTGCCTCCTGGCCTGCCTTCAGCAGGAGATTTGTTTCTCTCTGTCACTTTGTGGGTTCTGTAGCTCTAAAATTTGTTTAGAGTCATATTTTATTGGTATCTGAGGTGGTTATGGGGGGAGCTGATGGAGTTTTCCTGTTTCTACTCTTGGTGTCTTTATTTCCAAGATGGGAATAGTGCTAATTATTGTCTTTACCTTACCAGGGTTGTTGGGAAACAAAAGATTTGCAAACTACTATATGAAAGTGAATGTTATTACTTGTTGGTTTATTCACATTTTTCCAGTACGTGGCGTGTTCTTTTGAGCTCCAGATTCTTAAAAAGGAGTAGGGGAAGGAGATCCTTTAAATGGGGGAGTGGTTCTTTCCATAAAGAAAGAGTTCTGCTCACACAGCTGGGTTTATGGGGGTAATGCTTGTTCAGAGGAGGTGAAGTTCGTAGGAGAGAGAGGGGAAGGAAACTATTCTTCATGCAGCTCAACCAGGTGGGAAATAATTGGGTGCTGATTGTAATATAAATGATTTCTTTGAGTGATTGTTTTCAGCATACCACATGTCTGGATCTCTCCTTTTGGCAACTTTTCTCTCTATCTTTATGCCTTGCAGATGTTGCTTTGTGTTTTAAAACCCTGACTTCCAAAATAAACACAGTATCCTATAACATTTCTTTAAAATAGAATCAAAGAAAGTAGTCAGCTGCCCTCTACTAGGAGACCTAAAACAGTTTGAAGAAGGCCCAGATTTCTTCAGTAGGTACATTTACTGAAACACCACATTCTTTCAATAGAAAAGAAATGACCGCACATGTTTATTGATGTAAATGATAATTATACAAAGTACAATGACATTTGTACAGAAAGTGCAAAGTCCATGGCTGACTGATTCCTACTTAGAAGTTATTTCTTTTACTGGGTGTATGTCCTCTTGTCGGGAGGGAAAAGTGAATTTTCTTGTCTTCTTATGCCTCAGTGTTGGTACTCTATGCCCATAGACACCTGTCTATTTGGCTCTTGAATCTTATCAGAAACAAATTGTTAGATTTATTCTTTAGTGAAAAGTGACATGGTTTCCTTTTTATTTAGGTTTTGAAAGTGTAAACTTGATAGGGATGGTGTGTTTATATAGTACTTTCTCCTAGTACCATTACTAGATACATTACTTTTTTCCAGGTATTCTATCTTAATGGAAATTTACTGGAAAATTTTTTTTCCAGAATAAACACATTCCTTTGGCAGTGAAAAGGCCTAGCTGATTGTGATTCATCATAAAACTAAGCTTCCTCCTTGTGAAGAGATAAACCAAAATATCATTTTGCATTAATCATCATGTTTCAGCCCATCAGTCAACATTATTTATTAAAGTTCCAATTTGTTCTAGGTACTGCTTAGACATTTAAAAAGAAGTGTGGACATTGTTCCTGCCATTCAAAACCTAAAGTATAATGAGAGAGACAAAAAGAACACAAAATGACCTGAAAAACACTAAAGATTTCATAAAGTATGGGATACAGTCATAAAGCATCATAGCACAAACCATAGAAAAAAATTTAATAATATCCCTTGGTGTTAATGCTAGAGAAATTGAAATTATGACACAAAGAAAATGTTAATTTAGGGTCACAAATTTAAAGAAAGAAAGCGTGGGGTTTTTTTGTTTTGAAATTTTTATATATTTTTTTCTAATTATGTTTATTTTACATTTTTCTAATTACATGTAAAAATATTTTTTAACATTTACTTTTTAAAATTTTAAGTTACAAGTTCCCTTGATATAGGTCACACATGTGCAGCCATGGAAAACACATTTCCATATTAATCTCCAATTACATATAAAAACAATTTTTAACATTTACTTTTAAAAATTTTAGATTCCAAATTCCCTCCCTCTTCTTTCCCCTCCCTGAGAGGGCAAGCAATTTGATATAGGTCACACATGTACAGTCATTCAAAACACATTTTCATGTCAGTCTCCAATTACATATAAAAACAATTTTTAACATTTACTTTATAAAATTTTAAGTTCCAAATTCCCTCCCTCTTCTTTCCTCTCTCCGAAAGACCAAGTAATTTGATGTAGGTCACACATGTGTAGTCATACAAAATACATTTCCATATCAGTCTCCAATTACATATAAAAACTATTTTTAACATTCTTTTTTTTTTTTAAAATTCAATTCCAAAGCTTGGTGTATTTTAAGTGAGATTTAAAATGCACTAATTTAAAAATTAAGATGGTAAACATAAAATATTAGTTGATTAACAACTTTTAAAAATGTTGCAATTCCAGTTAAAAAAATGAAAAAAGCCAAAAATAGGAAAGAAGGAAATGGAAAAAAAAATTTTTTTTGGAAAATTTTTTAAAATGGGTAGAGATAAAGCTTAAACAGACAGTAGGACAGGATGCAATAAAGATAGCCACAGAAGGAAAGAATTGCACAGTTCTAGAAACATTGAATATTATGGTTAGAAAGAAACCATAGGACTTTAGTGCAAACCTCTCATTTTCTAGGTGAGGAAATCAAATGAGATAATGCATGAAAAACAATTTGCAAACCTTAAAGCAATATATAAATGCTAGCTATGAGACACCAAAGCAAAAATTCCAGCATTTGTCAATATTAGGCTCCTGGGTTTAAGTATACTAGTCTCTTGTTGCATAAGGGTTACGGGAAAGTTCTAAATAGCCTTTACAATTGAAATAGTCTCTATGCTTCAAAAAAACCACATTCCATTGGGAAAAATAAGATGTTCACTTATAGGTGTACACAAATTTTTGATGGGTGCCTTTAGCAGGTAAAGGAATCGGGAAACATTTCATGTAAGAGGTGGTTTTCTAGCAGAGATTTGAAGGAAGATTGAGACTCAAAGATTTGTAAGTGTGGAGAGAGTGCATTCCAGACTTAGGATGTACAAAAGACAAGGCTGTGATGGACAGCAATAAAATAAATTTGACTAAACTGAAGAGTGTCTTTATAGGAGGCCTGTGTAAGACTGAAAAGGTGTGTTGGAGCTGAATTATGAAGATATTAAAATGCCAAACAGAGGAGTTTGCATTTGAACCTAAAGGTAATAGGGAGTCACTGCAGTTTATCAAGCAGAGGAATGACAGGGTCTGACCTGTGCTTTAAGAATCATTTTGGCATTTTATGGAGAATGGGTTTGAGAAAGAAAAGACAGCAGGGAGACCAATTAGGAGGCTCTTGTAATAATCCAGGTGAGAGGGAATAAGGGCCTAAGCTAGGGAGGTGGAAAGAAGGGGACTGGTACAAGAGGTGTGAAGGGGGTATTGACCAGACCTTGTCAGGTAGGGTAGGTAGATGTAAGGGGGCAGATCTGTTCTGTCCTTTCTATGGCAATTGTAGGTTGGCATACCCTCTGAGGGAGTACTGAGATACCAAATAAAGAGGGGCTTATAACAGTTTGGTTATTAATAGGTTTTATTAGAATTAATTAGGTTAATTGGGGGAGTATACTCACAAGACAGGTATTATATAGAACAAAGAAGGCATATTGCCAAAGGTTTTTGTTTGTCTGCTTGCTTTTTGTTTATTTGTTTTGTATTTTTGGGAAAAGAATAGTTCTGTTTGTGACATGTTGAATTTGAGGTGGCAGTTCAAAAGGCCCAATAGGTTTTGTTATATAACATTCAGTTCAAAATGTCCTTAGGTGGATATGAATGGATGGACAGTGACCCATACAATTCCTAGGGGCCTACTTTTCATGTCTGGTTTTCTCTGCCTTCCCTCCCTCTCATCTACCTGGCAGCTATGGCATCTGTCTGAGCTGTGTGAAGCTATTTGTGTCCTCATTGGCATCTTGCACAAATATTCAAATAAGGATATGAACATTCAGAGCAAGAAGGAGCTGAAGGATTTCATCCAGAAAGAACTTTGGCTGGGATTTAAAATGGAACCTGCAGACATTGCAGCACTGATAGGAGGTCTGGACCAGGAGGAAGATCAGGAAGTGAACTTCCAGGAGTTTATCTCCTTTTTGGGAGCCTTGGACATGCTCTACAATGAACTACTGAAGGGAGAGCAAATAAGCTGCAGAGAGGGAAATAGAGGTGGGATGGCTCCCTCTGCAACCCCTAGCCAGCCTGCCACAGCAGTGGGTACATAATGGGGGTTTTGTATATTTAATAAAGTCTGAAACTGTGAAAAAAAAAATGTCCATAGGTGTTTGGTGATGCAGTACCAGATCTTGGGGCTAGCACCTCTGGTATGATCCCTTTTCAAGGCTGTTCATTCTCTTTTGATGTTCACTTTTCACTTGTCTCTGACCTATGACTCTAAGAAGCTTTAGCATGTGCATTGACCATACCTCATTAAAACCATCTTGGCAGATGGGCTAACTCAGATTGACAGTAACAGAAAAACCTCAAACTTGTTGATGAATTAAGGAAATGTCCACCCTAAGCATGTGAAGACTTTCCCCAGCAGAATGGGCAGATGAGAATGATTTGCTCCAACTATGCTGTGTAGTGCTTACAGCTTGGTCAGACATCAAAAATGCCAAGGTCATGCATTGCATCTGGGGCCTTTTCCAGTTGTCCCTACTTTTGTCTTGCCTATGGACTTCTATGACTCTGGAAGAGAAAATGAGGCTGATGACTGTGCAACTCTGCCTCACTTAAATCTAGTTCACTGGCTAGTCAATCACCCTGTGATATCTTTGATCCTTAAAACAAAAGATGAACAACCTGAGCTCTGGAGAAAAACTTGGGCTCTACCTAAAGACTTACAAATCATCTATATGGATAATTTAACCTACTGGGAATTTATTAAATTATCAAAAGAAATTATCCAAATTAGAGAAAAACTTTCTATGGGCAGGGCAAGTTTCATTTTTTTTTCTTTGTATCTCACCCAACACAGCATCTACAGCATAGTAGGTGCTTAATGAATGAATAGGAATGCATTATGACCATATTCTAAGCACTTCTACAAATCAGAGTAAAAGTAAATGGAATATTTGGCCTGTGGACTAAAATTTCTTCACTTTTTCCCCCACATTTTTTAAAAACATTTTTGTTTAAAGTTTTGAATTTCAAATTCTATTCCTCTCCTCTCACCCTCTCCTCCACTTTCTCTTGGGAGGGTAAGCAATTAGATAAAGGTTATACATATGCAATTATGTAAAACATTTCCATATTAGTCAAAATGAAATGAGATGACTCAAATAAAAGAAAAAAATGAAAGTGAAAAATAGCCTGCTTCAGTCTGTATTTAATCAGTATCAGTTCTTTCTCTGGAGACAGGAGAGTATGCTTTATTATCAGCCCTTTAGATTGTTTGGGATTATTGTATTACTGAGAATAACTAAGCCATTCACAATTCTTCATTGAACAATATTGCTGTTACTGTATACAATGGTTTCTTGGTTCTGTTCACTTCACTATGCATCTGTTCATCTAAGTCTTTCCAGGTTTTTCTGAAATCATCCTGCTTGTCATTTCTTATAGCACAATAATATTACATTACAATCATACACCACAACTTGTTTAGCCATTTCTCATTTGATGGGCATCCCTTTGATTTCCAATTCTTAGCTACCACAAGTTTCTTCACTTTTGTAACTAACTTACAGTAACAGTTTGACTTTTTAAAAATTAAAAAAAATATTAATTTAATCATGGTAAATAAATATTGTTTAATAAAATATTATCTTCTAGAAAACTTATTCTAATGAACTAATTCTTATAAATTCTAATGAGACTGATTTGTGATTAGCATGTAGAAAGTACCATCTCTTGTTGGGCTTTTCTGGGTTTCCCATTATATTGTCTTTCTCAAACTGTATATAAAGAGGGGATTGATTCTAAAGCTAGAAGTCTTCCTCCTTTCTTTTGGAATATGGTTGTACTGTTTGGCTAACACTAGAAGTACCAGACACATCAATTGATGCAATATTTTTTTATAATTTTACTTTGAAATAAACATTTATACTGTATTTTCTTTATCACGTAGATAGGGAAAATAAAGTACTGTATCCATCAATTGATGGAATGTTGGGCCTCTGAGATTTTCTTAACTGCAGGTCCTTTAACAAACCACTTTTTCATAATTAATGAGAAGCATATTTCCACTTGGTTAGAAGTCTAAATAATGGCAAATTTCAAAAAAATGGTTTTATTGTATTTATGCTTTATTATTACATAGATGTACTAACAAACAATCAGCAAATGCTTATTAAGCTCATACTGCTAACAGGCACTGTACTGGGTATATATAAATACCAAAAATAAAACAATCACTAATTTCAAGGAGCCTACATTCTGTCAGGAAGAACATGTACAGAATGAGCTTACTTGCATTATTATATATGTGTATACACACATATGCTATTGTTCAGTTGTTTAGTCATTTTTAACTTTCTATGACCTTTTTGCTGTCAATCACTCTCAACATTAGGGTCTTTTCCAATGAGTCACGTTTTCTTAGTATGTGGTCAAAGTATTTAAGCTTCAGTCTCAGTATTTGTCCTTCCAGTGGTACCATTTGGTACTCCCATGTCTGAATTAATTTAAGTATTGACTGATTTGATCTCCTTGCTGTCCAAGGGCATTTCAAAAGTCTTCTCTAGCACTACAATTGGAAGTGTAGATTCTGTCTTGCTCACCTGTCCTTATAGTGCAACTTTCACAGTCATGCATTGCTACTGAAAAAAACCATAGCTTTGATTATACTTTGACTATACTATACTTTTTTAGTATGCCATCCAGATTTTCCATAGCTTTTCTTCTAAAGAGCGAGTGTGTTTTAATTTCATGGCTGTAATTGCCATCTTGCAGTGATGATCTTTGAGCCCAAGAATATAAAATCTGACACTGCTTCCATTTCTCTTCCTTCTATTTGCCAGAAAGTAATGGGAGCAGTTGTTTAGATTATAGTTTGTTTTTTTTTAATATTAGCCTTCAAGCCAGCTTTACTTTCTCCTTTTTCACCCCAGAGGCTTCTTGATTCTTCTTCACTTTCTGGCATCAGAGTGGTATCGTCTGGGTATCTCAGATTGTCTATATTTCTCCCAGCAACCTTAATTCCAGCTTTTGATTCATCCAACTGCGTATTTCACATGATGTACTCTGCATATAAATTAAATAAAGCGAGAATATACACCTTGGCCAATTGCTTTTCCAATCTTAAACCAATTAGTTGTTCAATGCTTAGTTCTAGCTTTTGCTGCTTAGTCTGCATACAAGTTTCTCAGGAGATAATTAACTTATTTGGTACTCTCATGTCTTGGAGGACTTTCCACATTTTATTGCAATCCACACAATCTAAGTCTTTAATGCAGTCAATGATGAGTAGTCGATGGATTTTTTTTTTTTGAACTCCCTTGCTTTCACCATAATTTAGCAACTGTTGGCAATTTGGTCTCTAGTTCCTCCACTTCTTTAAAAACCACATATATGCTCTAAATAAAAACTAATTGGGAAGGTACCTCTACCAGGTTAGAACAATAGTCTAGAAATTAATGAATCATTCTCATTCATAAACTTTAGTTGCAGTAGTGAAATTTATTGCTAAGTAAGGTTTTCTGTTATACAAAGATGTTGATTCAGCTTGGCTTACTTACATGGAAAGCAGAACTCTATAGATTCAAATGTACTTGTGAAATTCTAACTTATTTTCATTGATTTGTGATCACAAATTGTCTATAATCAAGACACAACTTGTTGCCTATCTCATTAGATTGTAAGTAGTTATAGTTAAAGCTGAAAGATAATTCATGAAATTGAAATTTTTTCTTCCCCAGGAGAGCATTTACTATTTAGAGCAGAAAGGTAACCTAGATATTCATTCACTAATTTAGCCTCCTAATTTCATAGATGGGGAAATTTAAGCCCAGAGCGGTCAAATATCTCATCTAAAATTATCACAAGTGGCAGTCACAATTTGAACCCAGGTCTCTAACATCCTAAAATTTAAATGATAATACTGCTAATCTTCTCATATAAAAATATTGTTGCAGACTAAAAAGAACTACTTTAATTTATTAGAAATTTAAGTGTATATTGCCAACTGAGACTTACTTTGTTTTGACTATTCCTTATTATCTAGTAATGCATTGTTTTCTTTTGAATTTATAGTCGCAAGTCTGGCCAATATATGATGAACCATGAAAGCTCAAAAAAAGTTGCAGAAAAGCCACCATTTGATCAATCGAATTCTCAGGATTCATTGGATGATGTATCTTTGGAAGACTATTGGACAGAACTGGAAAATATTGAAAAATCTAGAGAGAACAGACATGAAGAACAAGAGGAGGTCATTGTTAAAGAGCCTGATGGTAATAAAACATGTTTTCAGTCTATTTATATGTTGTTGTAGCTAATGAGTGTGGGACAGAAGCGAAAACAGAAAAAAAATTCTTGAAATACCTTGCCTAAAAATAGGATTAATAACATTTCAACTTGAAAATTGTTAGGAAAGAGATAGTACACAGATTTAGTAGGCTTATGCAAATGGCATACAAATGTGTTCTTAGTTTTCCTGATCTTCAGAAATGCTTGGAAATGACCTTTTATTATGCATTTAGATTCTTGACAAAAATACTAGAATGAAAGGATATTAGATTTGAAAGTGACTAACTACTTCCTTTTTTTATGGAACTGTGTTCCTCTCTTAAAATAAAGCTTGTATTTAAAAGCATATATTAAATTTAACATATAGGACTAACATTATCTTGTTTAACTTTATCCTGCTAGGAATGCCATTCCTTTCTATATAAAAATATTTTATTTACATCTTTATTTTCTTCTCTCCTTTTTGTCATCATAATCATTCCTAATTCACCCTTCTGAAAAGAAATAAATAAAAGATCTCCTTTTTTGTAATAAAAATATACTCAAGCAAATTAAGTTCATATGCAGGTTTTGTCTGGAAATGTATATTTCATTATATACTTGCATTCCTCTGTCCCTTTTCTGGAGGCGGGAAGCATGATTCATCATTCATCTTCTGGAGTCATTGGTCACTACATTAATCAGAGTTCTTACATTTTATGAAGTTATTTGTTTTTACAAAATTATTGTTATTGTACATCTCATTCTCCTGGTTCTGCTCATTTCACTTGACATCATTTCCCTGGTTTCTCGGAATACATCCCTTTCATTATCTCTTACAGTATAATAATATTCCATTATATTAATATATCGTGATTTGGTTGGTCTTTCCCCATGCACTTAATGGGTACACCTTATGCTCCCAAGTCTTTGCTACCAAAAAAATAGTGTTGTTCTGAATATTTTGGACATATGGATTCTTTCTTTTAACTCTTGGATATATGTTATATATACATACATGCATGCATATATAAGTATACACAAATATTAACGGTACCACTGTGTTAAAATGTGCATAATATAGTAGTAACTTTTGGGGTATAATTTTAAATTATGGAATAGTTGGACCAATTTATAGCAGTAGATTAACTTCCTTGTGTAATATCATATATCATGATATGTATCATAATATCATATGTATCAAAACACCTATACACATATAAAATATATTGTGTACACATGTATATGTGACAGATATATGTACATATATACACATACACACATATAATAGCACCATTTCCAATAGTAACCTTTTGGGTATAATTCCAAATTATTTTCTGGAATAATTAGACCAATTTATAGCTCTAGACTCCTTTCTATAATATCATTGACATACATGCAAAACCACAGATACATGTACATATATGAATGACAGCACATATACACATGTGTGCATATGATAAATAGTATGTGCATGCATGTGTACACATCTGCTATTCTGTTAATTCAATTGTGATTTACTTTGTGGGCCCCATTTGAGGTTTTCTTGGCAAAGATAGTAGAGTGGTTTACTCTTTCCTTCTCCAGCTCATTTTATAGATGAGGAACTGAGTCAAACATGGTGAAGTGACTTTTCCAGGGTCATACAACTAGTCAGTGTCTGAGGCCAGATTTGAACTCAGGAAGATGAGTCTTCCCTCATTTCAGGCCCTGCACTCTATCTACTGTGCCACCTAGCTGCCCCTTACGTATATTTACTTACACACACACACACACACACACACACACACACACACACACACACACACAGGCTTGCTGTGTTAAAGCAAATGCATAGTTCTATAATGGTTGGATCAATTCACAAGCTCTAAACTTAACTTTCTTCTATAATATCACTGACAGTTGATCAGCTTATGACATTCCCTCATGATGATTCAGTAGAAGCAGCTATTCTATTTACAATAAATATTTTCCTTATATTGATTTGCTCTTACTTCAATTGTATCTTCCACCCATGGTTACTATTCTGCCCTATGGGGCAAAACGGAACAAATCTACTCTCTTGTTTCAATAGTCCTTGAAATGTTTTAAGGTAGCTAGTTTAGCTTCTCTGAGCCCCCCCCTTGTCTCCGCTAAACAATCCCAGTTCTTCTCACTGATTACCATGTCATAGGGTTTCCTTATACTTCACCATTCCCTTGTTCCTTTTATGGATTCTATTTAGCCTATCACTTTCACTTGGAAAATGTGGTATCCAGAACTTATCTTAATGTAATGTAACCGGAGAGCTCTCTTTGATCTGGAAATGATAAATTTTAGCACAAAGTCAGAGAAACTGATTTTTAGATAACTAAATGAACATTAGACTTTAAGCTTCTAGAGGGCAGGAAGTGTCTTTTGCCTTTTTTTGTATCCCCAGCGCTTAGCATAGTGCCTGGCACTTAATAGGTGTTTAATAAATGTGAGTTAATTGATTGATTTCTTTAATATAAAGTGTTGTGTTGTCAGGTCTTGTGACAGCTAGGTGGCACAATGGATAGAGCACTGAGCTTGGAACCAAGACTCAGCTTCATTAGTTCAAATCCAGCTTCAGATACTTATGAGCTATGTGTACCTAGGCAAGTCACTTAACTGTGTTTGCCTTAGTTTCTCATCTGTAAAATGAGCTGGAGAAGGAAATGACAAGCCAGTATTTTTGCCAAGAAATCCCCAAAATGGGGTCATGAAGAATAGGACCCAACCGAAATGACTCCAAAACAACAAAGACAGGTCTTCATATTCCTATCATATACTTTCTGAGATGACTTAAACAAAAGAATCCACAACACTTAGTGTAGAACTTAATCTCTGTTAAATTTAATCTTTTCTGCTTAGGCCTATTGTTCCAGGCTATTGAAATACTGTTGAATTCTAATTCTATTATCCATTGTATTTATTATCCTTTTCAAATTGATCCCTTTCATATCTCTTGGTAAGTGGAAAAACATGCCTTTTATGTTTTCATCTAAGTCAAATCAATGAAACAAATGTGGAACAGGACAGGATCAATTTCCTTTTTCCTTTTTTTATTTTACAGCTTTAAAAAATATGCAACTAAACATATATGAATATACAAATAATACTTTGAACAGGGAAAGTTTTTTTTCTCCATGCACAGGTAGAAAAAAACATATTTAGAAGTCAAAGACAATGAACAAGAATGCTCTTTCTCTGAGGTCATAGAAGGAAGCTCTACAATTGAAAAATATTTAATGATTCTTTTTGTTTTGATGTCTCCAACATTTCCTGATATATTCTCTGCTTTCCTTGAATCTTCCTCTATAAAAAAGTTAAGCAAAAACCACCAGGCATACCAGCAACTTCCTCTTGACAACATAGTGAAACATTCC
>CM053586.1:91106708-91152580 GCA_028646515.1 Pseudochirops corinnae
AAAAAAGACTTTCCATGTTGATAGAAATTTAATCCCCCACCCTGTACCCCCAGGTTATGATTCTGCTTACTCAGAATATCTTCCATGCTAACAAAACTTTATTTTTATGGGATTTTTTTTTTTTTGCTTTTTGGAGGGTGGAAGGCAGGGCAGTTGGGGTTAAGTGACTTGCCCAAGGTCACATGGCTAGTAAGTGTTAAGTGTCTGAGGCTGGATTCGAACTCAGGACCTCCTGATTCCAGGGCCAGTGCTCTATTCACTGGCTAACAAAACTTTAAAATCTAATCCAAGATCTTATTTAAAAATTTCTGGACCTTTTTCCATTTAAAATTTCTTTTATTTTCTCAAACCCATCAATTTTCTTTCTATTTCTATGTCATTGCAAGACTTTTCCCAAAATACACAACCAGAACTATTAGGCCTATTGTGATCAATTAATAGCGATTAAAGAGAGCAGGTCTCAGAGTTCCTAGACTAGAATTTAAGTTCCAAATGACTGTGTGACCCTGGCCAAGTCACTGAACAGCTTGGTGCTCCAGATACTTCTTAGTTTCTGATCTGTATTAATAGTTAGTCTTTCTTCATAGGAATTCCCAATGAAATTGCAGATCTGGCTCAAAAAAAAAAAATTACAGCATTGTGTTCTTTTGTATGAGTATTGTCCATACGTTTTCTAGTAAAATCTATGAACCTGAAACCTGTCTAATGGAAATTAGAACCAGACAGATGATAATTATAAGGAGTATTTGGGCTAATTTACATCACATGCATAAACATGAGCTGTTATGTCACTCATTAAGATTAAAACACATCCTCATTTAAAAAAACAACAAGCTTTGCAACAACCTTTTCAAAGGTTAGAAATGTTTTTCCCCACTTATCACGATTTCTCTACATTTTCATCCATGATTTTTGTCTCCCTTCAATGAAACAAGTGATTCCAAAGTAAACAGACTCTTTGTCCCATATACTGTTGGTTATGACAGAAGAATAAACCAAGAAACAGAAGGGTCGTAGCAGATAGAGAGTTGACCTTGGAGTCAGTGGCACTGTTCCAAGCAACTCTCTTAAGACTGTAAGTTGTGGAGAAGTTTCCAGCTTGCACTGATAAAGGGAATTTTGTTATAAGGAGCTCCATACGGAGATAAAATTGCAGGGTCTATTAAAACAAAGTACAAGCCAATTCTTCTCGGGTAATTTGGTTCCTCACTTGTTAGGATA
This sequence comes from Pseudochirops corinnae, assembly GCA_028646515.1. Lineage (NCBI taxonomy): Eukaryota > Metazoa > Chordata > Mammalia > Diprotodontia > Pseudocheiridae > Pseudochirops > Pseudochirops corinnae. The sequence continues at coordinate 91,107,930 of CM053586.1, forward strand.
TTTTTCCCTTTCCAAAAGGAAACGTTTAATTCTTGTGGTTTCAATATTTTCATCAATTTTATTAGTTAAATATTAGAGTATTTAAAAAATATCTCTCCTATCGATGATTTGAATTGTCTCTGTAATAATTATCTACCACTAAAAAACAACTTCCCTGATCTGAAATGTACTTCTCACTTGAAAGAGGAAAGGGTGTCTAAGGGTCAATGTAAATAGAACTGAAGAATTTAAAGTTTTAAACCATGAAATTATTTAGAGACTGATGCTCTTCAGCTATCTTCTTGGTAATTATTTCCTTTGCGAATAGCTGCTAATTTTAGGAGTTCTTAAAATCTATGAGACTGATGTCTGGAATAGGGTGAGGAGACCCAGCTATAACCTTATGTTTTCAGCATTGACTTTATTCTTGGGTGGTATAAAAAATGGAGATATTGGGAAATCTAATTATTTCTAAGGTCATTAGAATTTCCTTTATTTTGGTTCTATAAGAAATTCATCTATAAACACTGAGGTTTTGCTTGATATCTTTTTTTGACCAAACACTCTTAAGGGGTGGGATGTGAAGAAGTAAGACGGAAGAATTTTGTTAGGGTATGTTTTCCTTTATACTGGACATTTTCTCAGTCTTTCTTGATTTGAGCACGGTTTTCCCTCTTGACTTAGAAGGAGAATTAGAAGAGGAATGGCTGAAAGAGGCTGGTTTGTCAAACCTCTTCGGAGACTGTGCTGGAGATTCTCAGGAAAGCATAGTATTCTTATCAACATTGACTCGGACTCAGGCAGCGGCAGTACAGAGACGAGTGGAGACTGTCTCTCAAACAATGAGGAAGAAAAACAAGCAGCACCAAATCCCTGATGTCAGAGACATCTTTGCTCAACAAGGAGAGTCAAAAGAAAAAGTAAGTGTTCTTTTCTGCTGCTGGTTGGGTAATGTTAATGAAGAGAAGACATAATGGGTAAGTCTGGAAATAATCCATCCCATATGCATAAAGAGGGATGGATCTATTCTTTTTCGGCTCTCACACAAATCTGGATCTCTGATTGATTTGGACATTTTTGATAGTTGGATGGAAGTAGAGTGAGAATGAAAGCATTGTTACGCCCAAGCATTTCGAGTTCTCTTCTTTCACACTTTAAGAATTAGTCCTTCTGTATCCTTGAAGATTACTTCCAGCACTGCCCTCTTCCATGCGTACTTGGTCTAAGCCTCCAGCCGCCATCTTTGTTTTCTTTTCTGGTATTTCTACTTCCTCCAATAGCACATCTGCAACTGTGATGTTATGATTCCAAATGTGGTAGTTCTTCTCTTGTTGGTGGGGAAAGAGTTTATTATAAAAAACTTTACTTATCTTTATTTTTTTTTTTTTGGTCTGTTTGTTGTCCTTCATCCAGTTTCATTTTTAATGCCCTCAGCATGACTTTGCTTAGTTAGGTCTCTTGCCAAACTTGCTGTAAACTTGTTTTTCCCTGTGGTGCTTCTCACTGTTTTATGAGCCAATATTGCTCATAATCTTCCACCACCCTCCTCCTTGAGATTTTGCAAACAAGTTTATATTCTAAACTGGTGTTGCCCCTGGCTGCCAAATCTTTCCTCTTGGCAAGGAGATCTTATAGGATCTCCTTAAGGAGAAGGGTGAGAAAATAGACTGAGCAAAATCTTTGTAATCACATGCCTACCAGTCTCAGTGAGCATATCACCCCTCAGAGTTGGTAACGACAATTTTTTAAAGCAAAATTCTAGTAAATTCTTGAACCAGATGGTCTAGAATCTGCTAATAGAAGCACCAGAACAGGGGGGAAAATGCAAATTAATAAAAATAGTGTTAATTTGTTCAAATTCCACACTGAATTATAAAATAGAATATTTAACAACATTATTATTAATTGAGATCTCAGTGCTCCTCATGAACCTGTATTGCCTTTGTGATAATCTGTTTTGTGCGTTTAGCAACTGCAGCAGATTTCAGCCAGCTGTGTTTATATATGTACATGAACTACAGGAGTTGAGGGTGTATGGATGCCTCATTCTTAAATGCTTTCACATGAAGTCTTGCTGACATAAGGAAATTCACTACAGAAATGAATGCCATCTGCCCCGTCATCCTAGATTGCTAAAGAAAACAATTCAAGCCCAGTGCATGAAAATATGCCTTTAAATGTCAAAGTAGAAATATTGGCTGTATTTTCTCAGCCACAGGATATTCTTCCAGTGGCTTATCTGGGAAAGTTGAGGGGGTGTCACAATATTATTATGCTTTTTTTCCTGAACCAAGAGTGAAGGAGCTCCATTCATATCGACTTTACTTCCTTTATCTCAAATTCCATATCCAGATGTGGGTATTCCTAGTTGGTTTTGACCAGTAAAGTAAGGCAGATACAATACAGGAACACATCTGTTCCAGTGCTTCTTTAATCTCTTCTCTGAGTGGTCAGAAAAGCACACCTGTTTGTCTACCAGCTTAGGGAGTATAGTTCTCAGCATTTTTCAGGTGGTAGAATATGAATAGGAATTGTAACTGTAAGCTCCTTCCATTTGTCTGTGTTCAGGTAATACACACTGATTTATGTACGAGAGGGGAATGATTTGGTTAACCTTAATTCAGTGTTGTTTTTCAGTCATTTTCAGACATGACTGACTCTTTGTGATGCCATTTGGGGTTTTCTTGGCAAAGATACTGGACTTGTTTGCCATTTCCTTCTTCACATCATTTTACAGATGAGGAAATGGAGGCCAACAGGGTTAAATGACTTGCCCAGGGTCACACAGCTGTAAATGTCTGAGGCTGGATTTGAACTCAGGGCTTCCTGACTCCTGACTTTGTGCTCTACCTAGCTTCCCCATTAACTCATTACTATACCAATACTATTCAAATTCTACAGACTATATACAATGAAGAAAATTCAAATTGACTAGTCCTGCCTGAGAGAAAGGATCAGCCATACTTGTACCCTCTTCCTGTAAACCCTAGGGAGATGCTAACTCAGACCCCTGTGTGCAGATCAGAGAACTGGAATTCTTATAGAATTTATTGCCAACAGTAGTACTGTTCAGTGAGTCCAAATTTCAGTGAATCGTAGATGGCCATGATATCAGAAGAAGCAAAATTGTAGATGAGCCAAAGATTCATTGAAAGACATATGATGTAAATAAATTGGCTAAAGAAGGGGTATCAAACGCAGAAAAGCAACCCTCTGGAATGCAGCCTCAACCAGATTAAAATATAACTGGCAAATATTTAACAAATAAATAAAAATATGAGAGAACACTGATAATATTAATATGTGGTTTTCTGAGTCCATATGTGCTACAGGGATCCTTATGTAGGGTTTAGTGGTGGCTCCCCATCATCCCCATCTTTCTGTTTGAGTTTGAAAACAATGAGCGGGGCAGCTAGGTGGCTCAGTAGATAGAACACTGGGCCTGAATTTAAATCTAGCCTCAAACATTTGACACTTATTAGCTGTATGACCCTGGGCAAGTCACTGAACCCCATTATCTTGCCCTACCCCCCACCCTCAAAAAGAAACCACCAGGCTAAAACATATTACCAGAAGTAATTTTAAAGTACACACACACACACACACACACACACACACACACACGCAAAGAGGTAGCGTTGTGACAATGCAGTGGAAAAAATGATGGAGTTGGAGATGAGTTTGAATCCTTGTTCTTCCATTTGTTCTCTGAGTGACCTTGGCGATTTAACTTCTCTGGGCCTTAGATTTCCACATCTCTGAAGTGAGGGGTTTGGACTAAAGTCCCTTTCAACTCTAAATCTGTAAATCTATGACTCAATAAAGAGGTTGCTGGTCCTTTGTGTAGCAAGAGAGGGAAACAGATGAACAGCCCCCACTGGTATCTGTAATGGTCTAAAAGATGGAAGGTATAGCCTCTAGTGGATTGGGCCCCTTTATGGAAGACTTAGACAAGGGTGTAAGCAATTAGTAAATGTACAGGAGTACCCATGCCAAGGAGATGATGCCTCTTAAAGGTGTGTGTATGTGTGGGGGCAGCTAGGTGATGGATGCAGTGTATCCATTCATCTTCCTGAGTTCAAATCTGGCCTTAAACACTTACTAATTGTGTGACCCTGGGCAAGTCACTTAACCTTGTTTCCTCAGTTTGTTATCTGTAAAATGAGATGGAGAAGGAAATGACAAACCACTCTGGTATCTTCCAAGAAAACCCCACATGAGATCACAAAGGACTGGACACAACTGAAAATGACTGAACAACGTGTATGTGTGTGTTTGTATATACACATACTTATACACCTATATGCACATATACACACACACACACGTATATGTATATGCTTTTTTTCTACCTGGATTGTGATTTTCTTGATGATAATGATAATGACTGTGGTAACTTGTTTCTAATTCTTTTTCCCAACAGCCAATAGTACAGTGTTTTCCACATTGTCAACACACAGGGATTATTTGATAGTTAGCTGATTAATAAGCTTAGTATTTATTTGTTTAGTTTGGTGCAATTCCAGTAGGCATCCCATTGTCTAAGATTAATAGAATTACTGTATTTGTAGTGTTTTTTTTCTGTTTGTAATTCAGTCTGACTAAATGGCTTGTTTTTCTATCTTTAGGTTCCATATGGCAGTGAGTTGGAATCAGTCAGGACAAATGAAAACAAATATAAAGAAAAACATGGTAGGTAGTACCATTTCTCTTTTATTTTTTCCATTATTGGTTGAATAAAAATTCATGATCTGTTTAAAAATTCACTCTCTGCTGAGACTAGTGCATAAAAAACACTAATGTTTTATTTCATAGAAGATAATCCCACAGAGTCTTGTATATTTGAGGTATTCAAGTATACAGTTAGGTGGTTCAATAGAGCATTCATTGGACCTGGAGTCAGGAAAACCCAAGTTCAAATCCAGCCTTGGGCACTTAGCTAGCTGTGTGACCATGGGCAAGTCATTTATCATTTGTCTTGTAAAATGGAGTTAATAATAGTAGCTACCTCCCAGGGTTCTTGGAAGTATCAGATGAGATAATAATTGTAAAGTACTTAGTACAGTGCCTGGCACATAATTAATGCTATATAAATATTAGCTGTTATTATTATTGTCATTCAGTAACTAGTACTAGATTGATTTTTAGAAAGGCTGAAAATTCCTCATGTAAAAATGATAGCGGATAGTCCTGCTGAATTTTTTTTCTTATTCAATTATATCATAATTCTTTGTTATTTTTATCTTTATCCTTGTGTGATATAATATTTCCATATATAGTTTTTAAGAGAATTTAGAAATTCAAGTTTATGAAATATGAATGGATAAGAGAAAATTTTTTTTTTTTTTTTTTGCTTTTTGAAGGTGAGGGCAATTGGGGTTAAGTGACTTGCTCAAGGTCAGATGGCTAGTTTTTGTGTTAAGTGTCTGAGGCTGGATTTGGACTCAAGTACTACTGAGTCCAGGGCTGGTGCTGTATTCACTGCACCACCTAGCCACCCCAAATAAGAGAAAATCTTGACTATTAACCATTATGCTAAAGAGAGAAGCAAAAACTTTACTATTTTCAAGTTGTAATACATTGAGTCTCTCATATTATACTGAAAAGTTTGGATTCAGGTTTTAATTAGCAGTCATTTATCACACAACTTAGCTCCGTTGTCCTGATGGCCATCAGTTGGCATGTCAGACATGCATCCTCCTTTCTTGCTCTCAGTATCTGGGTTAGTCCATGCATGGAATCAGGTTATGAACTGTACAGAAAGGACACATTGAGAAGACAGTCACAGGAGTTATGGTGGTATAGTGGGCCTCCTGTAACCTCTAACCGAGTCTGATCCCCCAACTATTCTAGGTTTTTGGTCATTGGATTAAAAAAAGATGGCACTGCAGAGGATTGCCTGTGTCCTCACCTTTTGAAATAGTGGTAGTACATCCATGACACTTCTATATGTGAGCAGAATGTGTCAGACTCTGAAACTCAGTTCAAGCATCAAAGAATCATTAGAATAACAGGACATGGAGAATGGGGTTCCATGTAGGGGGGTAATGCATGGAAGAGGCAGCTAAAGGGTGTAATGGATAGAGTGCTGGGGTTGGAGTTAGAAAGCATCTAAGTACCTAAGTTTGATTCTTGCCTCATGCCCTGATTGGCTCTGGACAAGTCATTTTATCTTTCTCAGCTTCAGTTTTCCTACTCTCTGAAATGGAAATAATAAGTAATAGCACCTACTTCACAGAGTTATTAGGCATCTCAAATGAGTTAACATATATAAAATGCTTTATAAATCTCAAAGTATTATATAAGGCTTTTTTTTTAAAATGGGGACAGGACATCAGATTCTCCCACAATGAAGTGGAATCTTAATGGTAGGATTGGTATTTCAAGCTAGAGGAGGATGCGGACCAGTTAGGCTGTTGCTGAGCATTCAGAATCCAAGAAAAGAGATGGGGGAAGTAACCACAAAAAAATCATTTGAGGGTGCCAACAAACTTAGACTGGTTTGGTCTTCCAGTAAGGAATCTCTTAGTCTTTCTCCAAGGATGTTCAATTAGAATCATGGCATAATAGAATTAGAAGGAGTCTTAGAGTTCTTCTTTTTTTTTTTTTTCAATTCCACCATCAATTGTTAGTGTAAAATCATTGGGCCTTTCATCTGTTTTCATTCCCAGTTCTGCTGTTGACTACCTTGGGCAAATCACGAAATTACCCCGGCCCCCAATTCTACCTTTCTAAAGCATTGGCACTAGATTTGATTGCCTCACATTCAGCATGGTTCATTGCAAAGAGTGATGAATTTGGGACTGTAGGGTCTTGGGTTTACATCCCACCTGTACTACTCCCTACTTGTGTGACCTTGGGCATTCTATTTACCTTCTCTAGGCCTTAATTTTCTCCTTGAAATGCCTCTGTTCTCATTAAAGACTAAGCCTCTTAGCTCTAAGAGACAGTTAAGTGATCGTGTTGGACTCAGAAATCAGGAAGACCTGAATTCAAATCCTGCCTGAAATGCTTAGTTTTGCATGACCCTGGACGCATCACTTTCCTTTTCTGTATTTCTCTCCTCTCCTTTCTGAAATGAGAATAATATCATCTTATCATATGGGATTGTTGAGATTAAGGGAAGGGGGAAGGAAAAAGCACTTATTAAGAGCCTAGTATGTCCCAGGCACTGTACGAAATGCTTCTTTACAAATATCACCTTATTTGATCCTCTTAACAACTGTGTGAGATAGGTACTATTTGTATTGCCATTTTACAGTGGAGGAAACTGAGTCAGACAGAGGTTAATAAGTGACTTGTCCAGGCCACACAGCTAGTAAGTGTCTGCGGCTCAGTTTGAATTCAGTTCTTCCTGATTCCAGACCCAACCCGCTGTAATACTCATAGCCAATGCTTTTTATAGCTCTTATTATGTGCCAGGCATTGGGTTAAGTGTTTTATAAATATTATTTCATTTTATCCTCACAACAACCCCAAGAGATTGGTGCTATGATTGCCCTCATTTTTGTAGATGACAAAATTTTGACAAATAGAGGCTAAGCGACTTGTCTAGGGACATGCAGCTAGTATGTGTCTGAGTCTGTATTGGAACTCAAGTCTTCCTAACTCCATCCAAGATATCCCTAGCTACTTCTTCAAATGAGATAACATATCTAAAGTATTTTTCAAACCTTAAAGTGCTATATAAATTATTAGTATTAATAATAATAATTATTATTAGTAGTAGTAATTAAGTCCTATGACCTTTCAATTGCCCCCTGAGAAACTATTCTTTTGTGCCTCCCCACTCACAGTCATAGAAACTTGCCTCATTACTCTTCACCAATTTTAATTTTTGTCGGAAACACTACATATGAGGAGATCTTTTATGCCTTCATTTCTAATATACGAGTCAGCTAGATAACACAGTTGTTAGAGAACTGAACTTGATTGGAGTCAGGAAAACCTGACTTCAAATCCTGCCTTACACATTTGCTAGCCATGTGATCCTAGGCAAGCCACTTAATCTTGGTTGGCCTTAGTTTCCTTATCTGTGAAATGGGGATAGTAACTTCTACCTCCTAGGTTTGTTGTGAGGATCAAATGAGATAATATTTGAAAAGCACTCTGTAAACCTTAAGGTGCTGTATAAATGCTAGCTATTTTTTTTTTTTGCTTTTTTTTTGGAGGGGGGAAGGTAGGGCAGTTGGGGTTAAGTGACTTGCCCAAGGTCACATGGCTAGTTTTGTGTTAAGTGTCTGAGGTCACATTTGAACTCAGGTCCTCCTGACTCCAGGGCTTATGCTCTATTAACTGTACCACTTAGCCGCCCCTGCTCATATATATTTAACGTTGTCTTATTTGCATTCTGTGGGCACAGAATTTCATCTATTTATAAAAGGACCAGTTATCTCCAGAGGTAGCTTTTTCTTCCTCCCACCCTCCCATCCTCAGCCTTTTTACCAGTAAATATTTCATCTATAGGAAAATACAGTTTTGGACTGCCAGAATGCTAGCATAAATACTAGAGATGCACAATTTATGCTAGCATTAATATATACAGTTTTCACTTCCACATTGAGACTTTCCCCAATACTGTTTCAATATATATCTATATTTCTTTCTCTCTCTCTCTCTCTCTCTCTCTCTCTCTCTCTCTCTCTCTGTGTATGTAGGTATATATGTGTGTGTATATATATGCATGTATATGTGTATATGTATGTATATATGTATGTATAGGTATATATGTGTATACACACATATCATAGGTAAGCATAAGAAATTAAATGGGAATTTTAGGGGAGTTTTGCAGAAGCTTCAGATGACATGCAAAGGCCAATAGATGATACAGGGCCTATAACCAAATGCTTAACTCAAATTTTACAACAGGGTACCGTAAACACCCCATAAAAGAAAAAGAAAAATTCAGATCTCTTCTCTGGGAAGCCAAAAGGGAAGCCAAAAAATTCCATGCAAATAGTCCAGATCACAGAAGTGCTGGGCCTCCAACCCCTGCACTGTGGAAAGGACAACTGTACTTTGGGCTTTTAGGGTTTTATGGCTGGCAATCACCCAATCACTGAAGAGAGCTTGACCACAGGGTCTTTCCCCTCTTTTCTGGAGTCCAGGCTGCAGTCTATACAAGTGGGAAGTTCTAAAGGGCCAGAAGGCCTTGCCAAAAGCAGTGCTTGTACCAACCAGGCAGGGGGAGTGTGACCTACTTGTTCCCTGATTTACATCTGCTTTGGCCAGCTTACTGTGAAGTGGGCCCTGATCCTCAAATTAGCATAACAAGAGAATCAATTAAACTCAAGTAAAGCCATGCTGGTCTCCCAGTGTTTACAACTGCACCTGTGTTCAGTACTGTGCATTGCTCTTTTTTCAGCCAGTGAAGAAACCAGTGTTAGGCAAACAGCAGAAAAATCGGAAGAGACTGATGAGAAGCAGTGTCTTGGGGTTCATTCAAAACTGCGACTGTCCCAGCAGACTCCCTGAGGGTGGAGGTGCCATGATTCATTCAGAATGCCTTCCTAACACTCGATTTTTATGCATGTTAATTTAAATTAGTTTTGTTCTCTAATTTAGATAGCTATAAGCCTGTTCTAGTGTTAAATGTAGGACTTTTCATATTTGAAAATGGGTCTTAATTATCTATAGGATAGTGTTATTATTATGCATGCAAACTTTCTCCATGTTAAAGGCACAATATTCTTAGTGAAGAAATATAATGCAAAGTATAATGGAAAATCCATCATTCTTTTAAAAAATGCTTATATTTTATTATCTCCTATCTGATACTTTGGAAAAGGGGAAAACAATTTTATTCCAAGTTCTATGTAACATTAGTGTGAATGGCAAGAAAACAGTCATCTTTAAGGAGTTTAACAAAATATCTGTGGCATTATATTTCTGACTTTGCCCCCCAAATGGAAACTGAGGGAGAAGAATTAAGTGATTCACACCTTGGGAATTTAGTGCAAGAGCCAGATGGCTTCTCTTAATACCATGTGCTAATTCCCATCTCACAATAAACAATAATCCGTTTATTATTCCATGATGGATATGATTCATTACCCGTTTGGCTATGTGTTGGTGAATTGTATACTCAACTCTTAGATTTGAATTTGAAAAAAGTTCCTCTCTGTATAACAACCAGAAGACTAGATGTGCTATAGTTGTGTTAACTTGTATGCTTCTGTTGTATGCATTCTCAGTGTGGGGGAGGAAATTTTTGTTTCATGTATATTTTGTATCTTTATTCCTGTCCTATTTCTTCTGCTACCAAGTGTTCTTTCTAGCAAGATCTAATTGCTTTGAAGAAACCAATTACTGTCTTCATTGTGACTTTTTTTTGGAGGGGTGGGGGAATAATCAGGGAGAAGGACAGTATTTTCTTCAAAAATTCTCAGCTGCGAATAAGGTAGTCCAAAATAGTTGATTTTAAAAAGTGGCCAATCAGCTTTATCTTTACAGCTGTTTCCTAGGTAACAAGCACACAGTCACAGGAAAGTATGAACCAGAATTTAAAAAGGGGGCAAAATAGGATGAAAAAAACCTTGCCTTGACCCTTTGGTCGCCACCTCAGAACAAAAAATTAACAGTTAATAGGATGGCAATATTGAGATATATATTCATAGGCTGGGTTTGGTTCTTAAGGAGAAATAGCAACATTGTGTAATAATCACTGATGACATGTTTGCTTTTCTCATTATTCAGATGTAGGTATGTTTTTATCATTGTTATTGTTCATCAAAGCAAATAGTAATAAAACTTTAAATTTGTGCTTCTTTGAAAGTAAAGAGGCACAAGATGGATTTAATGAGCTGTAAGATTCTACATAAGTGGGTTTTGGGGGGAAATAAGTAGGTGGTGCAGTAGATAAAAGTAAGCAAAACATCTTCCTGAGTTCAAATCCATCTTCAGACACTACTAGCTGTGTGACCCTGGGTAAGTCATTTGTCCTTTTTGCCTCAGTTTCCTCATCTGTAAAATGGTCTGCAGAAGGAAATGGCAGACGACTCCAATGTCTTTACCAAAAAAATCCCAAATGGGTCATGAAGAGTCAGACATGACTGAAAAACTACTCAGGAACAAAAGTATACAAGCGTTTTAAAAGGCCAAATTTGTATTTCTTATTTTTCTTTGGATTTAAAAACAATACACACACTCATACATATAAAAGTATTGTTTCCTAATTTCTTCCTGAACATCTTCATTTTAATTTCCATCCAGGTCTCTGTATTTGTTTAGTTTTCGCCAGGGATCTTTCAGAAATTCATCAAACTCCTGTGTGACTGGGCGAGGGTAGAGATAGTGTGTATGCTTTTATCAGGCAACTCAGAGCTTTAAACTGGGAACAGAATGAATAGGATGAAAAAAAAAATCAGAACAAACCGCAACACAACAGTTTTTCTCACCCAGGCTGTTTCTGTATGTGCTACGTTCAAAGCTGAAAAGTTTCCTGGAGAGTTTTACTTAGAAGACTCACCATCAGAAGTTCAAGCTGCTTGTTTCGGCAGAGAAGTTTAGAATATTAATAAAGACTGTTGTGACTGGAGAAAAAGAATTTAATCCTTGGAAATGATGATGAAGTTCAGAACATCTCTGACTACCTTTGGCCCAAGGATCTTCTGGGTACCTTTTGTATTCTTCCACCACTTTGTTTTGGTACCAGCTGGCTCCAGCCCTGACTCACAGCTATTAGCTTTTTGACACTTCTGGCTTTGAAATTCTCAGAATACTAAGTAGGTGAAATTCCAGTAAAGGGCAGGTCAGGGTGGGGAGGGAGTTTTATTCCAGGAAACTAATTTTTTTAAACACCAACAGGTAGAGAAATATAGTGTTGGCACTATTAAAGAATCTCAGCCAGCCCCATGCCTCCTTTGCTAAACAAATGCATATTTAGTATATAGCATTACCTTATTGACTTATTCTTTAGTAAAGTTGATGGCTACTAATGGTCTTTTTTGAATGTAACCTATTCAAGACATATGTAAGTATGCTCATATGTACATGTATGTATATATATATATATACATATACACACATGCACGCATACATAACTCAATATCTATCTGAAGATGAATAGTCAGTCAATAAATAAGTGTGTTTATACTTCTTTGGAAAGTCCCTTTGTTATGTACCATTTTCCAATTTTTTTTCTGTGTTTTCCATTTATCATCTTATTTTTTTGTGTATAAATAACACTCATTAAAGCCCTTCAGTTCTTCATCCATGGTATCCAGGTTACCTTGGGTTTTCAAAGGTTATGTCTTTGGAATAGAACCCTTCTTTTCAGTTTCTATGAAGCTAGAAAGACTTCAGATATAAGCCTGGTAATAGCTGGCATGTTTCTTTACCAAAAGCCAGTCTGGCTATTTGTGGAAAGACATCTTGACATGTTGTCCACAAAGTAGTGGTTTTTCATTATGGTCGCTAGGTGTCACAGTGAACTTGGGGACAAATTCTGCTTCGCATTTCTTAGCTGTGTGACCCTGGGCAAATCAGTGATCTCTCTTAGCCTAGGATTCCTTATCTATAAAATGTGGGTAAATATAGCTTCTACCTCACAGAGTTATTTAAGGATCAAATGAGATAACAAGTATAAAAACTCTTTGCAAACTATAAAGTACTGTTTAAATGCTAGTTTTTTTTAGACATAAGTAACTCTTAAAGATTGTCTAATGAATCAGAGGTTTATGATCTGCTTTGTAGAAGAAGTACCTACATCAACACAGAGAATTGACTATATTTCAATAAAATATAAGTAGCAGAAAAATAATGTATGTAATATTGTTGTCTTTGGGTCTCTTATGTCTAGATCTGGCTTCTGACCCAGGAATTAGTGAGAAGAACAGCTCACATCTGCCTGAAGATGTACCTGTTTCTGAAACGGACATCAACCTAGAGATTTCCTTTGCAGAGCAAGCAGCCAATTTGAAAGAGACCTCAAAAGAAAAGCTCCCAGAGAACAAAGAAGAGTACAATTCATTACCTGTATGTATATCTCTTGAGGGTTCATAGGCCCCTGAAATTAAGTAGACCTTACATGGCATGTATTCTCTCAATATATGCAGAATGAATGAATGAATGAATGAACACTGACTTTTATCTGAGTCGGGCATTGGTCCCTTGAATTTCATTCCAGCTCTATAGCTCTTTATATTATATAATATTTAAATAAATATGTGATTTCATAGATATAGATATTTACTTCAGTGATCTATTTTTCTATCAAATATGATATAATAAAATGACAAAATAATTCTCACTTCGTTCTTTATCGTCTTCCTTTCTTTAAAAGCATTAAAAAGCCCAGATGGCATTTTTTTCACCATTTTTTAAAGTGTATCATTCCAGAATCAAATTTATTTTTAAATTTTTAATCTGATACTGGGGGCGAAAGGTATTGTCTGCAAGAATTCCAGACTTTGCCTGACTTTGATTAATCAGTGTGGCTTAGAGATAGGCTTTAATATAGGTAAGAATGGGAGTCTTGAATCTGTCAATTAATTGATTAAGGACCAATTATGTTTAATTTTTAAAATCTGTCCAAGGGATCTTATGCAAATAAGCTTCAGTTTAGATGTTAAAAACAAACCCAATGTGTTATTAATAGCATCTTTGCATTCTAGTTGCTTTACATGGCAAATCAATGCATCCATTTTCACTTCATTTCTAAAGGAGGCAGGGAAGATAGTGGATAGAGTAACCACTTCACTTGACCAGGTTTCTGGGTTTCCTCCAACTCCCTGAAATATATAGCATTGAATCAACGAGTTAAATTTCACGTAGTTAGACCCTCATTTGAAATCCCTTCACTTCTCATTTAAACCTGTTAATAAGAACTTTGGTTGTTTAATTCCTCAGTCCCCAGCATATTAGACGTAGAAAGCTAGAAAGGTTATACATGAGGAAATGTTAGAAATGATTATGAAACGGGTCAAAGAGTGCTGGGCTTGGGACCAAAGCACCTGCTGTGTCTCCCTTTAAGCATCTAATTTTTCTTCTTTGCCTTAGTTTTCCCATCTGTGAAAAAGGAGTGAAAATAATTATGCTAGCTATCACAGAGGGTTCTTATGAGGAGTGCTTTGCCAACTTTAACATATTAGAAATACGAAGTACTATTATTGTTATAAGAAGAGCAGAAGTTTAGCCTGTCAAAGAAGTTGGAGACAAATATTAATGCAGGAAGAGAACTTGTTTTATTACAAAGTCAAATAATAGATATTCATGGTGTTAACTTGCTTTCCAAGTTTTTATCTTGCATATTCAGGATAGTCAGAGGGTCATTGAGTTTTAGTGCTTGCAATGACCTTATTGAGGTTCTAGTCAAGCCTCTTAATTTTATAGGTATACAATTATGCACTATATATAAAAGGCAAATCAGTAAATATTTATTTACTACTCTGTGCCTAGTAATAAGTAAGCTTCAAAAGGAAGACCTTTGCTGAAAGAGATCTCTAGCAATATGACTTTAAAAAAAAACACCAACCAAAACACTGACTTTTGAGAAGTCTTTAATTCTGTTTTTAAGCAAGCAAAAAGACAGAGTAACTTCTGCTGAATCACATTCTTTGCTCTCAACAAACTAGACTATCTACTCTGTTAACTAAACAAAAATCGGAGGAAATTTCATAAATATTTAAAGGTTATACCATGAATTAAACATTGGGATAAAGAGCTCATTCTTTTTATTAGGTGCTGTGTTAAAAAAAAAAATTGCTAGGTAAACCGAATGCTTGAAGTAATAATATTTTAGGCTTCTTTGAATATTTATCCTGGGTAATGCTTCAATTATTGTATCTCCTTTCTCTTTTTGGAATGTTAGAATGATTTCAATTTAATATTGGATCATCTTTTCTATGTGGTTAGTTATATGCCTTTAACATTTAAGAACAATGGGTTTAGGGTCAAGTGCAGGAAAAGTCTGGGTGCCATTTTTAACAGTTACAAGATGACATCACCAGATTGAATTCTACCAGTCAGTTCTATACCAACAACCTGGAACTTAAAAAGTTGACTACTTATTTCATCCCTGAATTGATAATATATCTCCATCATTGTAGGGAGTAGATGTTAAACTAATGGTTTCTTAGTTTAATTAGCCACCCTGAATTGCTGATTTACTGAGGAACGTCATGTCCATTTCTTTGTTACTCTCCCTGTGCCCACTTAATTTTTTAAATAATAATCCAAGAGATGCAATGTAGCAAAATGGATAGAGCCTGAATAATCATAATCCTAGTTAATATTTATATAGTACTTGTATGTGCTAAGTGCTGTACAATTCACACAATAATGGGGGGGGGATAAGTACTATAGTATTATCCCCATTTTACAGATGAGGAAACTGAGGCAAAGTGAGTTGCCCAGGGAAACATAGGTAGTAATTATCTGAGGCTGGATTTGAACTAAGGTCTTCCTGATTCCAGACTCAGCAGTCTATCCTACTGTGCCACATAATTGCCTGACCTAGGTTCAAGTCTAGCCCTTGCTACATACTGGCAAACAGGATGAATGTTGGCAAAGCCCTAAACCTTTTGGAATGCTTGGCAACTCTTTAAGAATGTAAGTTGTAGAGGGAGTTTCTCCATGAGATCTTCCTTTTATGAAATCACAGTTCTAGACCAACCCTTTCCCTTTCCTTCCTGCTCTGCAACATCCCATTTTTTAAAGAAAAAAAAACCAAATATTAATCACAAAATACTTAGCTGGTGACAGTTTGGCAGCTTTTAGTGGAAATAAATTCTTAGTGAGAATTGAATGACCAAGTGTTAATAGGAACAAAATGCTATGGGTGTGGATCGCAGCTATTATCCAACCAATATTCGCCCTGAGGGCACTTTCCTCATGCTGAGATTGCTTTATAGATAATCTAGAATCAAAAAAGAAATTGAATTACAAAAGAGTCCAATTTGAACTTTCCCAGAACGTGTAGAGAATATTGTGAAAACAATGGATGCCTTTTTTTTTTTTTTTTTTTTTTTTTTACTTATCTCTTACAACCGCCTACTCTTTGACCCCAGGAGAAAGGTGATCATTTAAAAAAAATAGCTTATAAACAATAGAGTTAATGTCATATACATGGAAAGGCTTCAGACCTTCTTCCTTTTGAACTAATTTGGGACAGAGTTCCCAACCATTCTGTTGTTAAGAACAGAAAAAAAGATGAGGAAATAAGGTTTTTGTCTCAGAAGGAATTCTCAGTTCCAACGACAGGAAGTTCAGTAGAACATATAGGGGTGTGTGAGTGTGTGTTTGTGTGTGTGTGTGTGTGTGTGTATATGAGTATGAGTCAAAGTACATTTAGAGTTAATTCAGGTCAACATTGCTCCAGGCTCTATAGTCACTTTCATTGGTCACTTTCATATTTTTCATTTAGAAAATTCTTGATCTTAATTTTCATCATAATTTCTCTGTAAACTAATTATTCCTTTTCATCCTCATACTTCAAAGCCAAGTTCATCCTGTAAATATTTACTCCATTTGTGGTCTTTCTTATAGAGTTTCAGACTGCCAAAGGATAAAACTGGTACCACAAGGATTGGTGACTTGGCACCCCAGGACATGAAGAAGGTTTGCTATTTAGCTCTCATTGAGTTGACTGCACTGTATGATATACTTGGAATCGAGCTCAAGCAGCAAAAAGCTGTGAAAATGAAAACAAAAGGTAAAGGCATTTAATAAAAGTCGTTAAATTCTCTTGTGAAGAGGCAGCAAAGATGGTTTTGGCTTTTTGCCACTATGCCCATGGAACAAATTGAAGTATGAGTGGCAGAGTTGTAATACTGAGTTTTTCACACCTCACATATTAAGTATAGAACACACTAACATTGTGTTATAGGGCACTGGGGGCAGATAAGAAGAAACTGTTAGAAGTTCTTGTTAAGGGGATTCAGAAGGAGGGATGGTTTCTCACTCCATTTGATGCTGTCATTTTTGGCAATTCTACATGTTTCAATGCTGTGTTTGGTGTACTTATTGATTCGTCTACACATTCAACTCTAGAGAACAGTGCTTCAGGAGTAATAATCACATCTTATATTTCAATAGTAGAGCTTATATAAGGATCATAAATAATTTCATGCCTGTCCCTGTGATTGAGAGAGAATGAAGATAACTTTTTAAACAATTCACAGAATGGTAGCCTGACCCCTTGGAGTGGTTCTAATTCTCTGTCCCCCCACCCCCCAACCCCACATCCACCACTATTTTGTTGGTCATTGTTAGCTTTACTAATAGCAATGCTATTGAGCTATTTAGGCAATAAAGCTTAGTGCATAACAAGTTCCTCCCTTTTGGTGAAACACATTGCAACTCGCCTTACACTTACTTGTAAAATCTGATTTTTTTTTTTCCATTATGTGGTGGAATCAAGAGAGGCAGCTTTGAAGCTAGGAATATCTGACTACCTCTGACACATGCTAGCTGGGTAATCCTGGACAAATCACTTAATCTCTCAGTGCTCTAGGCAATTCTCTAAAATTGTAAATTGCAAAGAATATACAGACCTGTATTGGAAAGAGAGTTTTTTTCACTTGGAAGTTCACTCCCTATGTCAGTGAAATGACAGATCCATTCCTTGTGCCTAGAGTTATATCAGTTCTATACCCATTAAGATCTGTGCAACAACCCTGTTCCACTCCTCAGTTTTGTTTTCTACATCTTTTCCTAAAGATCCACCATGGATTTTTATGGCATAATCATAGTTGGCTCTCTTACTGAACCAGAGAGATATTTCCTATAATGGAAACTGAGTAGAAATTGCTTAGAAAGCCATTGAAAAGCTACAAGGTTTTTTTTTTTTTTTTCCATCTATGCTTCTGTTTTAAATCCTGATGTCTCTGGAGAAACCCTGAAAAGTATTCCTTTGCCAGTTGGTTTTGGTATTAAGGATCTTTGCACCTTCCTATCCTAGAGGGTCTCATTCCTCTTACATAGTTTGGACTGATGTGTAGAGTGGAAAAATCAACAGTAAACCAATTGTTTCCAAAGGCGAGGGCTAGAATTTGAGTGATAGCTCTGCAATTTAAATGGCTTAAATCTCTTAAATCTCATTTTTTCTTGTCTAGGAAATGGAGATTAATAATACCTGCAAAAAGTAGTTGTGAGGTTCCCAAGAGAGGATGCATATAGTGCTTTATAAACTATAATGTAATGAAATAGCCTTGTATTTATTTTGTATACATTCTTATATGTATATGCTAAGGCTCTTCCTCCTGATAGGATGTAAATTCCTTGAAGCTGGTCAATGAGCTAGCATTTATTATACACCTACTATGTGCCAGGCACTTTACTGGAGAGACAAAGGAAGGCAAAAACCAGTCCTAGTTCTAAGTAGCTCAAGGAGCTAAAAGGATCCAGGGGTGGTGGTGGTAGCCTTGGGTCAGTTAGGGGGCATTGAATAAAAATTAGGAGGTAGTAGAATCATAATGAAAGAAGAGAAGAAAAGAAAATTTTTGCAGAACCATTCATACATGTTTCATCTGTTGTGTAACTGAGTTAAAGTTGTAGTGATTACATTGTTTTCTAAATAAACACACAAAATGCAAGTTATACCTGGTCAATGGTCAAGTCTACTGACAGGTCTTAACAAGCAAGTGTTGGTAGGCGAGTGTGTTGTGTGGAAGTCCAGCATGCATTGGCAGGAATATGTGTGTGACTTGTTTAAAATATGTGATGCAATATTGCCTCATCAAAATTTAAATGCAGGAAAAACCACACAAATTTAAAATAAATTATTAAATTAAAATGCATCTCTTAAAAGAATATTTTATATATTTTTTGAGATGATGCAAATTTAGAAAAAAACCTTAAAGGGTTAAAGAAAGATTTCACAGGGCCTAGAGGGCACTGAGAAAAAAAATTTAAAGGGGACAGTAGGCCAAATAGTTTGGGAACCTCTGATCTAGGAGGGATGTCTTGCTTCTGTCTGTGTACTCTCACCACCACCTAGGACAGTGCCTGGTACATACATAGTAGGTGCTCAATGAATGTTTCTTGATGGAAAATTTAGTTTTTTCTCCTCCAATACAAGTATTTTTCTGAACATAAATAGAAATGACATTAAATAGTTAATTTTTTTAAACCTCAGTTTAAGGAAAGTTTTGTGAATGTTCTTCTGTAGTAGATGCCTTTAGAGATATGAAGCAGCAGCAGTTCTTTTCAAAGATGTGATGATTGATAGCATAGTTAAATAAACTTCTTGAGGTTGTTTTTCTGATCTTTTTAAAGTTCCATACATCTTTTCCAAGTTCTTCGCCTTACATTATATTTTCTGAAAAGAAGATTTGCTGAATAAGGTCATACTGCCAACTCATTTCTGAAAAAGCAGATGGTCCCTTTATATTATTTCGTTCATTATAGCATTCTGAATTCTGATCTATGCTAAAATAGAAGTTCCCCTCTCTTGTGGGAGAAGATATGAAAGGATATTTGCCTTTTGCCAGAGTATTTAGTTTGATTACACTTAGTAACCTGATTGCATATATTCATTCAGCTCTGCCTCACTGAATATGAGGTCAGGGGCTCTAAATGTGCAAGGAGAGCTTATGACTTTGAAATCATCTCTTTCTATCCCTATTTTCATACTTTGAAGTAGATGTGAAATGTTCTATTTTCTTTTGCTTTGTGCAGACTCTGGTCTTTTTGGTGTTCCCCTGTCAGTATTGCTAGAGCAGGATCAGAAGAGAGTCCCAGGGACAAGGATACCTTTGATCTTTCAAAAAGTGAGTAGACAACGAGTAAGTCAGCTGGGTTTGGGAATAGTGAATTCTGAAGATTGATGTCTTTGGCATTAATATTCTTATAATGGAGTCTCCTGAATTGTCATTTCTTTACACTTGGTACAATAATCGCTTCACTTTCAAGGGTTGATGGCATATATTTCACGGAGTTGCTTTTTGTGGGATTAAGACAGAATAATAATTACTTGACTAACTTAAGGTATTACTGAACTGATTGCTTTTATTTGACTGACACCTCAATTCCTTATAACATAGTTGAACAGGGATTCTTGTTTTAGGGGATCCATGAATTTGATTGAGAAAAAAAAACCCTACATCTTTATTTTTATATACTTCTAACTGAAATTTAACATTTTTCCTTAAATTATGATTTTTTAAAAAGAATATTATTTTGCAAAGAGGTCCATAAGTGGCATTGCTGAAAGAGATCCATGACATAATACACAAACAAAAAAGATTAAGAATTCTTGCAGTAGTAGGAAGTGTTCATAAATTGGTTAGGAATTTTACAGTTCTCCCTCTAAAATCCTATCCTGGTTCTGCATCATGGCATGGCAGTAATTTTGGATTACCAAAAATTATTACTGGCGGTATGTGACCTGGCAGGTTCTACCAAACTAGAGAGTGCCAGAGAGTATGTCTCTGAGTGATACATCACCAAGAACTGGACCAACAAGTGACAGCTTTGGCTGCAGAGATTCATTCATCTTCCAGCAACCTAATAAGTGTGATAGAGTTGTGGTCTTCGTTGGTGGAAGATGTTATCCCATGGATGAAACCATAACTCTTGAAGTCCTGATTGTAAGAAGTGTTTTACCTTTGTGAATATTTTGTCTGTATGCATTTCTTAAGCTTTTCTGTTTACTCTGTCAGGTTTAATTTAGCAGATTCTTTTTCTAAAGTAGAGCTCGGCAACCATTTTCTAATTTTATCAAGTCAGCAATATATTCCACTTTCAATTCACATGTCAGTTATCCAGGGAAATCAGAACATCAGAAATCAGTTTCTCCTTCCTTCCACCAGTTTTTATAGACTCAGGAACTACTTATTAAGTTTAATACCAACTTAAGCAATGCAGAGCTATATGTTATTGCATTTCCCTACTATACCTAACATTGGACCTTGAACATATGTATTCGGTAAATATTTGAGTGAGTGAACAACAAAGGACAGTAGATCTGCTACAAAATACTAATGCATTCCAGAGCCAACCATGAATGATTTTTGGATTATCTATCCCACATCTGCCCTTGGTTTGGCTTTTTAAAACCCTTCACAATCTGGTCCCTTCCCATTCTTCCTACGTTCTGTGACACTGCTCTTTTTGCTGATTCTCCCACACAATACACTGTCTCCCACTCCAAGTGTTTTCACTGCCTGTCCCCGCACCTGGAATACTCTTCCTCATCTCTGCCTACTAGCTTCTCTGGCTTCCTTCAAGTTTCAGCTAAAGTCCAATCTTTTGTAAGAAACCTTTCCCAATACTTCTTAATTTTAATGCCTTCCCTGTAATAATACTTCCAGTTTATCCTGTATAGATCTTGTTTGTACATAATTGTTTGTCCATTGTCTCCCCCATTAGACTTAAGCACCCTGAGAGCTGGGAATACTCTGTCTTTCTTTCTCTCTCCAGCACATAGGGCAGTGCCTGGCACATAGTAGGTACTTAATAATTGCTAATTGACTCTTTGCTAGGTGTAGATATGAATTCTTTGCCCTAGTGTTTCCACAGCTAGTCCTACATTTTGTTAAATTCAAATCACAGTGGATTAAACACTTGGTTGTATATAGGTTCCAGATAGCCTCTTTTATCTTCAAAGTATTTTTTTTGGGTCAGTACCTGTTTTTTTTCCCAAAAGTTTAATTTAGAAAGTTGAAAAAATGCAATTTTAACATACCAACAGTGTTCCAATCTATTATTTTGTGTATAAGAAGAATCACAGTTTACATAGATCACTTAATTCCAGCTTTTTACTCTGAATTTTGAGCGTCAGTTCTATTGGCGTCTAATGATGTCTGGTTGTACAAAATCTTATCCTGTCTCTTGAGAAAGTGCATTTTGTCTTTTGTGCGTTCCTAGCACCAGTCATCTCTAATACCTTTACTCATATAGAAATGTGACCGTTGGTTGCAAACTTTACTTTTCTCATCTGTCCTGCGCTATTTGTTGCCTCATTTTATAATGAGGTACTAAGTTCTGGGGGGGAAGTAGCTTCCAACTGCAGTTAAAGAAGAGCACAGGGAGGCTATAGGGGTGGATGCTAGACCTTTCTAATCCTTTCTTTGGCAAAGAGGAGAGGAAGCTATTGTTGATCATTTAAAGGGCTCATTTCCAACCCCATATTTCATTAACTTCTTTATCTAGATTAATAGATATGGACAGTTGTCTTGTGGATTTGAAAGTTACAGGGCTCTTAGAGTTTGATTGTCTTCTAGTACAACCTCTAATTCAATCTAGGATTTCTGTGTAATATCCCTAACTTGGTGTTCTAATATCTACTTGGATGCTTCTGGTGGTAGAGATTTTAATACCCTAAAAAAGTTTCAATTCCTCTAAGGCAGCAGTTCTCAACCTGTGGGTTACGTTCAATTTGTAACAATAAAAATACATCCTGCATAGCAGATAGATTCATAACAGTAGCAAAATTACAGTTATGAAGTAGCAATGAAAATAATTATATGGTCAGGGGTCACCACAACATGAGGAACTGTATTAAAGGGTCGTGGCATTACGAAGGTTGAGAACCACTGCTATAAGGGGAGATGCTGTATTAGAAATTTAATTGCGGTTATATTATATTAAATTATTTTTATACATATTTTGTATCATATTTGCAAGATTTTGCACTTAACCTCCTTCAAACCTTATGTGCTCATGTCCCCCTCAGCTACTAGTGCCCCACCCCAAGAAAAACCTACCATCTATTCATTTACTTATAAATATACATTTTTGTCTCTCACATACATACATACATAGCTACATACATATGCCTCTCCAATGGGATTGTAATCTCCATGACTGTCACTTTTGTCATTGTTCAACTCCGAGACTAGTTAGTGCTCAATATGTAGTAAGCACTTAATGAATAAGTTTTGATTTTGTATGTGTACGTGTGTGTGTGCACTTTTGTGTGTGCCCGTGCATGTGCGTGCATTGGCTTGTGCTCGCGCTCTCTCTCTCTCTCTCTCTCTCTCTCTCTCTCTGTATAATACCAGAATAACCCTTACTTTTCTCCTTCGTCTTCCCTCCCTCCTGTCCCTTACTCTGCTCTCTCTCCTCTCTCTCTGTCCACATAGGGAATTATACCCTTACCTGCAGATGCCCTGCCCAAAAGAATATAAATTCTTGAAGTTTACTAGATTTCTTTTTTAATGACCTTGCCTTAAACCCATATCACTCTGGCTCTTTGATAGCCAGACTTTTATAAGTCCTAGCCCAAGTCTCACTTGGTTGTTGTTTGGGCCCTAGTGGCTCAGAGTGAGTGTAAATTGCAATTGTTCCTGTTTTGTCCAGAAACCCTGAGGGTCTTTCCCTCCCAGATTGGTTTTTTCTTTTTCTTTTTTTTTCCTAGGTAAAAAAGGCCATTCTTTGCCTCATTTCTTACCTAGTCTTAATCATAGAATGGATGTTACCTCCATCAAATTGAGACCTGGGCAAGACTTAACTTTAAAAGGTCAAGATCTCCCAGTTCATGGGGGCCATCTCCAATTGTTCTGATTTATTTCTTGCCCCTGGACCCATGTGGCTCTGGAAGTGAAAGTGAGCTTAGTGACTTTGCCTTTCCTCACTTAAATCTGTTTCACTTGCAAATCACCTTCCTGAGGTCATTCATGGTCCTTTTCTGGAACAAAGGACTAACAACAACACCATGAATGACCTGAATAACTCAAGAAATTGAATTGAATTCTTACTTATCCTTTCTAGCCAAACTCCATGAAATGTTCCCTGATCTCTCCTTCTCTCACCATTTATAATTATTTTACTCCTCAAACCTCAGTTACTTTTCTGAGGCATTAATCAGATATTATGTTTTTTCAGTGTTTGTTTCTTATCGTCCACTAGCCTATAAACTCTACCAGGTTTGGGTTTTTGTCTTATTAAATTTCATATCTTCTCTTTTGGCTAGCATGGTGCTCCACAGTCACTATTTAATATATATGTTTGTGGCCTGAATGAATGATGCAATATTAGACATCTAGAGGTGTGTGTGCTTTAATGAACATTTGCCAACAGAAAGGCTCTTCAAAACTTGGAAAATGTGTCTTTGAAGAAAGTGAAAATGAGATGCAAATGTGCAACTATCAGAATGCAAAAGATTGATTAGATCACAGAGTCCAAGCTCCTGCAAGAGCAGGAGAAACAATTATTTTTGGAGCTTTTAAAATGAGCATCCTCATTCTCTACTTGTTTGCAATAACACAGCTGTTGTGTGAAATCACATAGTTTTTCTCATTTTTTGTAACTAAGGCAGTATGAAGAGAGCCATCTTTTTTTTTGAGTGCAACATGAAATTAATTATGTTTTCAAGTTCTTGGGCTTGTTTATTAGAAGGCAGTAATGCAATGGCAGCTAATCACAGAATGCGAACCTGAATATGGTGTAATCAATTTCAGTCATTTATATGTAAAATAGATATATTCTTGACAGTCATATTTCTAAATATTAATATCTATTTTTTTCTATACAGTTGATTTCTCGAATAGAAGAGGGAGGATTAGAAACTGAAGGGCTTTTACGGATACCTGGAGCTGCAATAAGGATAAAGGTATTAACTGTTTGAATATACTTATGAATAGATTTAATATGAAATTACAACTTTGAGTCATATTATAATAACTTTATTATTTAATTCCTTTGTAACAATAAAAATCTTTACACAAAAATTAAAATAAGTATTCATTTCAAGTTTCTTTAGTTCCTGATTCTGTCTGAATTTTGGAAAAAAATCAGAGTAATATGTTAAAATTAATAAATTAGCAGTTATTTCACAAAAATGCAATAGAAACTTAACAAGCCCTTATTTCTGGGAAACAGAATACTTAGGAGTCAGTTAATTGTGCACTTACCTACTGTTCTGTGGCATGATGGTATGGTGGGCTTGTGTTAAGTGCTACTAGTTAAATCCAAATTGAGCAAGATTCCCTTCCATCATTGACTCTAAAAAGCTAGCAGAACAGTAACCTTGTCACTGGCAACAAATCATTAGCCTCGTAGTCTATTCTACTGACAAAATGTACGTTGTCCAAACCTCTAATTACTAGTAGTCCTGTGTTTTCCTTTTCTGATTCCACATTTTCTGCCATTACAATTCTAGTCAGTCTTGGCTTTGAGCAAAATTGTGAAGTAGGTGAAGTTTGTCTTCTGAGAGCTTCCCTCCCAAACTCCCAAACATAAAGTCCTCTTCTGACTATGTCCAGGATGGGTGCTTTAAATCTAAAAACTGTCCCAAGAAAGGCGTTGTGGTAAATAGAAAGAATACTGTATTAGGCACTAGGGCATCTGGGTTTGAATTTGGATTCAATTAATGATGACTTATGTGGTCTTTGGCAAATCACTTAATATCCCAGCCTCAGTTTCCTTACCTGTGTTTTGGATTAATCATCTATTCATTCTCACAGCAATCTTGGGAAATAGGGAGTACAAATGATATCTTCATTTGTAAAAAGAGGAAATAGAGAGTTTGCATAAATAAAGTCACTTGGCCAGGATTGCATAGCTAATAAGTGTCAAGAGTGGGGATTCAAACCTAGTCCTCTGAGTGGGCAATATCAGATAATAAAATGCCACTGGGTTGAAGAGCTCTTTATTGGAGGAGGTTTGTCATTTTTGGTACTTCCTGAAATCAATCAGATTGGTGGTGTATAAATTAAACTGTCTATCTCTATTGCTAAGATAATTGTATTCTGCTACTTATACCAACTCTTATGAAAACCATGTGAAACTGGGAGAGAAAAGAGTGGGCTTTCTTCAGGGTCTGTTGTTAGACCCTGAACTCAAGGATTAGTGTTTATTTTGATGGTTCTTCAAGAAGTGGATCAGTGACAGTGCCTCACAAGTTGAATTTGGTCCCTCAACGAGTATTAATTAACCACCAGCTATAACTCAAGCACTGGAGGTATAGATGTAAAAGGTGAAAGCATTTTTGCTTTTAAATAACCTACTATGGGGCGGGGGGTGAGTATTTAATCTCTCTCTATATATATGTGTATATATGAACATACATATAATACATTTGTTAAGTCGTTTTTCAGTTATATCTGGCTCTCCATGCCCCATTTGGTGTTTTCTTGGCAAAGATACTGGAGTGATTTGCCATTTCCTTCTCCAGTTTATTTTATATATGAGGAGACTGAGGCAAACAGGGTTAAGTGATTTGCCCAAGATCACACAGTTAGTAAGTGCCCAAGACTGGATTAGAATTTGGGAAAATGACTTTTCCTGATTCCAGGCCTGGCACTCCATCCAGTGTGCCACCTAGTTATCCCATATAGTAAGTACAAGGCAGTTAAATACAAGTTAGTTAGGAAAGGCTTCATGAAGACAGGCGTATTTTTACTGCGTTCTGAACGAAGAGGAGAATTCTATAAAGTGGAGGGAGGTAAGGAGGAAGTGTGTTCTAGTCTTCAGGGCCAGCTGGTGCAATGACCCAGAGATGGCAGATGGCTCAGGTACTGTGTGTGAGGGTCATCAAGAACAGGCCACTTTGCTGCAACAATGAAGATTCCAGTTCCTACATCTTGTGCTAGGATGCTTCTAGTCCCAGAGCCAGAGTCCAGATACATTTTAGAAAGGTTATCTGTGAATTCTTAACTGCAGATGCATTTCATTGATTTATTTTGACTTGTTTCCTCATTTTTGAACATTCACTTCTGCCAGTTTGGCACTCGCCAAGTTACATCATGATCTCCACTGTTATATTTTTTTTTTTAGGCTTGCTCCGAACTAATCACACAGTCACTTAATGTACTTATCCACTACGCCCAGCCTTTCTCTTCTGAAGCTTTTTACAACCCCTGCAAATGATTTGGGAGCTCTATATATTTAAACAAACTGTCATTGTCCCATACTTGTTAAGCACTAATGCAGTTCCTCCACCTGCCAAGTGACACACTTAAGAATGATTCTGAGATCAGTTCAAGTCCTGTTGAGAAATGCATTTGTTTAATAAAAACACTCCCTCAGAAACAGGTAAAGTGTGTGTATGTTATCTCTTCATACAGCAGTACAGTGCCTTCCTTCGCTATTCACAATGCATCAGTGCCCATACTGATAAAGAGTGATTGCCAACTAACAGCAGAGTGATAAGGGAACATTTGCTTCAGTGCAGAACACTGCATCTAAGGTGTGATTCCTAGGAGAGGAAATCTGTCAAAAGGACAATCTAAACCAA
The DNA here is from genome assembly GCA_028646515.1 of Pseudochirops corinnae. Classification (NCBI taxonomy): domain Eukaryota; kingdom Metazoa; phylum Chordata; class Mammalia; order Diprotodontia; family Pseudocheiridae; genus Pseudochirops; species Pseudochirops corinnae. The sequence goes on from CM053586.1 coordinate 91,135,030, forward strand.
GTGTAATTTCCAGAAAGGCCAATTAAATGGATTCAGCTGGCTCAACCCATCCACCCAGCCTCTTGTCACAAACCAAATTATGCAGCAGCTGGTCTTTTGTAAATATATGAAGATAGGATGCTAAGTACTTAGTTGATTTTTTTTTTTTCCCCTCAACTCCTAACTGAAATGATTTGCTAGCTTCACTTGTTTCTTGTTTCATCCCCCCTCCCCCACTTTTCTGAGTGAGGCTTTCTTTTTGAGAAATATTAAATTAGCATCAAGGAAAATAATTCTAGACGATAACTAGCTTTGTGTCCATTTTGATGAAGTTACTAAGCTGGTAGATAAAGCGAATGCTGTAGAAATAGTTGCCCTAGATTTTTAGCAAAGTATTTGATCTCCCTTCCTCTTCTTGTGGACAGCATGAAGGAACCCTGGGCTAGATGTTAGTGAAGTTATGTAGATTTTCAAGTGATTGAAATATTGGACTCAAGTAGCAGATGTCAATAATCATTGGAAGGTTTTCCCCAGTGTATCACCACAGAGATATAAATGACCTTTCATGAGTTACCCTAGGATGTTTAGCCTGATAATATTTAACATTTTTAAAAAATCAATGACTTGCGTAAAGGCAAAGGTGACATGCTTAGGACATTTGTAGATGATACATAGCTGGGAAGGATAGATAACACATTGGTTGGTAGAGTCGAAGACATCCAGATAGCCTGGGACCTTGAACTGACTTTAAGAAGAGTCAATTTAATTAGGAATAACTAGGTTTAAGAAGTGAATTTTGAGGACAAAATGGTTAGATAGTAATTTTTATGAAAAAAGACTTGGGATTTTAATGAGATTTGAAGCATAATACAAGTCAGTACTGTCTGATATTATAGACCTAAAAGCTAATATAGGTTTGGATTGAGAGTATCTAGAAAGGGGAAGGAAATAGTAGTCCTATTGTAGTCTGTTCAGGACAGAATACTGCTAATTAAAGTGAGGGAAAGAAGATGGAGAGATATCTAATGACATTTTGGCTTGGTGACCAAAAAAAACGTCAATTAACAAGTAATTTTTTTGTGACAAACACCATGATAGGTGCTGGGGATCCAAATACATAGAATGAAACAATCCTCATTTTTAAGGAGTTTATATAGTCCCGTCTTGTTCAGTCATTTTCAGCTCTTTGTGACCCCTTTTGGGATTATCTTGGCAAAAGATACTGGGGTGTTTTGCCTTTGCTTTCTCTAACTTATTTTATATAAAGATGAGAAAACTGAGGCAAACAATTAAGTGACTTACCCAGGTGCACACAGCTAGTAAATGTCAGAGGTCAAATTTGAACTCAGGTCCTCCTAACTTCAGGCCCATCCATTACTTTATCCTTTGTACCACCATGCTGCCCCCCAGGTTACCCTTAGGAACTTGGTAATCTAAGAAATATGTTTCCTTAGGAGCTTGGTTTTCTTTGTTATTCTAGAATATATTGACATTCTAGAATATATTCCCTTAGAAGCTTGGTATTCCAAGAAAGTGGTAGCTGTTGAAATGAGTAGATTTATTATTAGTAGTATTATTAATAGTTATAAACTCAAGTTTCAAAATAGTGTGCCTGGTTAATTTCATCAATGGCTTTGGGATTATTCATCTAATTTGTTCTCATTCTATTTGGAATTAAATAATTAGAACCTATAATAGATGGCTTATGGTTCACCTCTTTTGTCACCTACCACCTAAGACATTTAAACCAGTTAAATGAATGTGCTTTATAAAATGTGCTTTATAAAATCTCATTTGTCACATTATTTAGTTTTCCATTTATCTCTGCTGAACATTCACCTGCCTCCTGTACTTTTAGCTATAAAACTTGACTATGAAATCTAGTTATATGCAGACTTTCTTTATAGCTTCAAAATGAAATTATCTTAAAGACCTGTATTTTCATTATTTAAAAATTGTCCAGCAGTTTGTGATTTTATCAGTATAGGGAACTTTTTGGTGAAGAAACGCTATCTACCAATAAAGATTGGCACCCATTCTGCAGCTTATAGTTGTAGTGTTACACAGAACGCTGAAAGGAAATGACTTGCCCAGGTTCATATAGCAGTGAGTGTCTGAGGCAGTACTTGAATACAGGTATTACTGACTTTAAGGCTGATTCACATTACACTATTCTCTACTGCCTCTCCTTTATGTGTTTTCCAATGAAAAATTTTTTTTCATGTGCACTTATAGGAGCTTAGAAAATGACCCCAAAGTTTAAAGACTTTAATGTTTTTCCAAGCAGGATCTCAGCTACTTGCCATTTTTGAGGATCCTAGTAAAAAATCCCCATTTTTGCCTATGTTGGAAGTATGTTTAGCCAGTGAACAAACATTTATTAATAGCTTACTGGGTGCCAGGCCCTGTGCTAAGTGTTGGAGGTAGAAAGAAAAGCAAAAACAGGGTCCCTGCTCTCAAACAGATCACACAAATGAAGGAGACAATAACAATTGAAAAAAAAATACTATATACCAACAAGATATCTACAGTGTAAATGAGAGGTAATCTTAGAGAAGAAGGTGGATTTGAACTGAGTCTTAAAGGAGTTTAATTCTTTCTTAATACAGTATGGCCTGATCTTGGCTTATTGATCTTACTGTGACTGTGTTGGGATGGTAGTTGGTGACACTTACAATGTTTTTAGGTTTCCAAAACAAGAAACTCCTGTGATATGAAAATTCCCCAGGCTGTCAGCAGGACAGAATTTGGTTTTGGTGTTCATTTTTGTTCTTGTGTTTTTCAGAACCTTTGCCAAGAACTGGAAGCAAAGTTTTATGAAGGGACTTTTAACTGGGAGAGTGTCAAGCAGCATGATGCCGCCAGCCTTTTGAAGCTTTTCATTCGAGAGCTGCCTCAGCCATTGCTCAGTCTAGAATATCTAAAAGCTTTTCAGGCTGTACAGAGTAAGTAGTATTCCTCTTGTTGATGCAGACTTTGCAAGTGGAAGCCTTATGTTCTTGGGAGCTAGGTCCTCTTAAGACAGATTCACATATATTGTATTTTGAATGAAAAAGGAATCAACAACATATTTGTAAGAAATCTAGGGCAGCTCGGTGGCCCAGTAAAATAGAGTGCTGGGCCTGGAGTCAGGAAGACTCATCTTAGTGAGTTCAGATCTGGCTTCAGATACATACTATTTGTGTGATCCTGGACAAGTCACTTAACCCTGTTTGCCTCAGTTTCCTCATCTATAAAATGAGCTGGAGAAAGCAATGGCAGACTACTGCAGTACCTTTGCCATGAATTCCCCAAATTTGGTCATAAAGAGTGAGACACAAATGAAAAATGACTGAACAAAAGCTGATCTAGTAACATCCCCAGGATTCACAAAAGCATAAGTCTTAACTATGCTCCAAAGAAGAAGTATTTTTGTTTGGTACCGAAATAAATATGATCAAAAACAAAGCACATGAAATACCTTTGAGATCTACTTAGCTCCCAAGAATCCAAATGAAATATTAGATTGTTGGGACCTAAACAAATAGATCTCAATGAATCAAATTCAAATATTGGATTATTGGGACCTAAATAAATAGAGATCAAAGTTATTGTATGTGCCTTCTTCCTGTTCAGATTTATAATGTGCTCTTTAAGAAACACAGCACATTTGTGCACTGAAGAATCCCCAGCAATTTCACATTTCTTTTTATGATTGAATGAACTACATAAGATGCCTATATTCTACTTCACTTTCCTGCCAAGTAGTCTAAGAAACGTTTATTGAAGAAGTATATACACTGTGGGTTTAGCAGTTACCATAAAATCAGTAAGCTTCGTGAGAAAGCCTGCCAGATTGTCATGACTGATATACTTTTGAAATCAGCCTGTACAGGCAGAGTTTAGGCATTTTGTTTGTTCCTTCTTGGATGTGGGTCACCCTACATGAAGCCCTCATGTTTTTTGTGTTTACACTCAGTTTTGCTAACTTTCACATTAGTGCTCATAGTAGTTCTTAGGTGCCTCTCTCCTGGAAACAGTGAGCCAATAATGGGATTGACTCCTATCTCCACTACAATCAGAAATGATGAGAGGCACAGAGAGGGGGACAACTGGCATCTTAGGTCAGTACCAACATCAGAAAGCTTTTCTCTCATATCCATGAGCATGTGGTGCTTTCTTGGACATTTCTTTTTTCCTCATTCAGTTCAACAAACATTTATTAGGTGATCAGTGGGCTTGTGTGAGGGTGTGGTATTATGCCAGGGTTTGGAGGGAGACTGCAAAGTTTGGACATGACACAGTTCTTTCTGACTAACTTACAGTCTAGTAAACCTCATGTTGCATTGGTAAAAGCTATAATGTAAAATAATACTCAAAACGTAGATGCAAGAATTGTAGGCAGAATGCTACCTGAAGTTTGTGAAGGAAGAGGGGGAAGGTTGTTGCTGAATAGGAGGAGCCAGGAAGCCTTCTTAAAAGTGGTGACATTTGTCTTGGTGAGGGGGAAGAAGGAAGAAAGAAAGGGGAAATTTAGAACTCAACATCTTATAAAGGTGAATGGTGAAAATGAGAAATAAGTAAATTAATTAAAAATTTTTTTAAGTGGTGGCATTTTAAGTTGATCCTTAAAGAATGGGCAGAAATTAGGCAGTGTGGGGAAAGGGATATTCCAGATACAGGGAATGGCATGTGATAAAATAGAAAAGTATGAGGAAAGGTGAGAAGTCCAATTTATCCAGGCCATAGAGTGTGTAGAGGAGGAATGGTGTAAGATAAAGCTTGTAAATTAGATGCTGTTAGATTATGGAAAACCTTGAATGATAAACTAGAGTATGAACTTTACTCCAAATGAATTGAAGAATTACCCAAGGGTTCTTAGAGCAGTGATGTCATCTGAAAGGAGAAGCCTTGAAGCCCTATGAAGCATACACTTGCTGGGGTTTGAAAATATTGTGAAAGGAGAGGGGAGGTAGAAATACCAGTTAGGAAGGTATTTCAATAGTCCAGTCAGGTGGTAATAAAACCTGTATTAGTGTAGGTGCATAACCCCAACAGCACTTGAATACAGGAATAAGATGGGGGGAAACAATTAGACCTATGATCTCACTGGCCTAGGAAGCATCCTCTCCTAATACAGGTTTGCAAGAATCTTAAAGAGTTGCCTAGAGCACTGAGAAGAGAGGCGATATGCCCAGGGTCAGCCAGTTGGTGTAAGAGATGAGTCTTAAATCCAATTTGTACTTAACTCCAAAGCAGGCTTTCCATTCACTATGCTATGTTGCCTCTTACAAGAATACTTTTTAAAAATTCATGCATTTTTCTTTAAGTACTTTGGGTTTACTGTAGATACATATATTTATACAAGTGTGTATGTCTATATGTATACGCATAGGTGTGTATGTTTGTGCATATGTATGTAGAGAAGCAAGCAGACGTATATTTCAGGATGCAGATAGATTAAAAGTGCTAAGTATATCTTTGAAAAATGTTATTGAGGACAAACCTGTATTTATTTCACAAAAGCCTGTTTATTGTACTATCATCATTTAGTATCATCACGTAAAATTCCACCATAATTACACTGAATGTCCATACATCCCTTACAGTTCATAAAAATCCAAGCTCAGACATTAGTCAACTTGCTATTGCTATATTACTTAATATTATTAACATTGTCTGTGGGTACTGTCCAGCCCCAGTGTTTCATCTATTATTATATTTTTATGGAAATAATTCTGTTAGATGTGCCTGCTTTGTAGCTCAGTAGTCCCAAGCATCTGTATACATACCTTTGAAAGGGTTTAGGGATAAAGACAGAAAATGATCAGTATCTATCCTAGTGCTGCTTTAGTGTCCTCTCTTACTAGGCTTTTAGCCTTGTAATAGATTTATTCTGTTGAACTGATGGGATTAGGATGTTCTTTGATGATTTGGCATTAAAATAAATAGGTGAATTTTGGCCTGTCCTAGTCTGCAAAAATCTCTTGCAGTTTTAATTATAAAAATTTAATTACCAAAATGTTAAGTTGGGTTTTCCCCCCTTGAGAGACTCTCCATCATGTGCTGAATGAAGAAAGGGTCTGACTCCTGTGTTATTTCTTCTATGATGTGTCACTCTCACATAACCTAGATGCCTGAAAAAGCACTGCTGTGTGCCTAGAAACATAAGGCATTTAAGTCATATGCTAACAGTTGGAAGTGAGCATCCTACATGAGGGGAAGCTCTGCAGAAGCAGCTGCATTTACTCATCCACTTGCAGGCATAATCTCCAAACAAGCATTGCTGCTCACTTGTTTTGTGCTTTATGTTTCCGATTGATGTTTGACCTAAAATAATCATTAACTTTTCTTTTTAACAGCAACAAAAAAGAAAATTCCAGAGCTCAGGCATATTTCTTCTTTTGACAGATCTTCCAGGCAAGAAGCACCAGCTCCAGGCTCTGAATCTTCTTGTCATTCTTCTGCCGGAGACCAATAGAGATACCCTGAAGGTCAGATGGGTTGATTGTTACAGAAAGATCTAATTTACTAAACACTTATTAGAACCTATGTACTAAGACATTGCACTAGTTGATGGGATTACAAAGACAAAATTGAAATAGCCCCTATCCTCAAGGTGGTGTACATATCCTCAGTGCCCATAACACGTACACAGATAGGTAGCCATATGATAATACAAAGTAATTTTGGCAAATTAAACTAGAGGCTATTGTTTGTTGCTTTTTTTTTTAATGTGAATATAGTAGGTCCTTTGGCAAGGATGGGAGAAAAAATATGGCTTGTAAATCAATATTCATTTTATAAGTTTCACTTGAAAATGAATCCTACATCTCCTTCAATTAGGAAATAACAATTGCCTTCAGCTGACGTGAAGTCATTGATTACAGGGACAAGTGGCTGAGTAGTGTCACTTGAGCTGGGATTAGTTTTGGTTTTTTAGAAGTAAACATTTTTCTTTCCCAAAAGATAATCTAGTACAAGCAAAAAATGTAGTATTTCCTCTTCAAAGCTTAAAATCATACAGATTTTAAATAAACATATCCTACATACCTGATCAATTTCACCATTTTCAAAGCAAAATAGTATCTATTTCTAATGTATTTAAATAATGAGAATATTATTTGTTTTCTTCTTTTGGCTGTGACCATCTAGGGCACAGGTTCCCAAAATGGGTGATACCACCCCCTGGGGGGCACTGGAAGGATGGGGGAAGCAGCAGTAGCCTTAAGTGCAATTTGGGGGGCGCTGAATAAAATTAAAGAGACAGTGGAAGCATAAGGAAAGAAGAGAAGAAAAATGTAAAAAACTGTTCATACATGTTTCATCTGTTGTATAACAGTTAAAATTGTAGTGATTACTTTATTTTCCAAATAAACACACGAAATGTAAGTTATAATCCTTTAACAGTTTTAACACAATATTGTGTCATCAAATTTTCCTTTAATGGTTACATTATGGAATATTATGTCATCAATTTCAAATTTACAATAAATATTAAACTGAAGATGTGTCATTTAAAATGTATAAATATAGTCTCTCTCTATTTTGAAATGATGCAAAGAAAGTTTTTTTTAACTGTTAAAGGACTAAATAAAGTAGATTTCCAGGGGAGTGCTGAGTAAATCTTTTTGTTTTTGAAAAGGGGGTGGTAGGCCAAATAAGTTTAGGAATCTCTGATCCAGGGCAATAAATAGCCTGTGATTTCCCCTCCTGACCATCTCCCTCCTCCTCAACTCAATAAAGGAAAACAGCAAAAGTTTATAGAAAGTAGCAATAAAAATTCTGGACCGCATTAGAAACATTTATAATGTATGCATGAGCCTTCGTTCTAGTATTTAGAACAGGGAGGTTGAACATGGGAAAGCCACTATTTTCTTTCCTCCCTCTCTTCTCCCTTCTATCCCCTGCCTCAATCTTTGCTTAACATTTAATAAATGTTATATTTTTTGAAACATAATCCAATTATGGAAAATCAAAGGAAGCTGAATCACCACTTGGTGAATCCAAGGAATTTGTTCCCTTTCATTTACTAACGTTCAAGACAACACAGATTTTAGCTGTGTTAGCGGTGGGCCTGTTGTGCTCCTGAAATAAACACGAATATTCACCTCCCCTGGATGAGGCATCCTACATGGGTCACATACGAGACTGAAGAACTTTCTCATTAGTTATTCTTTCTTCCTACTATAGAAACATGCTTTGCTTTACTAGTTGATAGATAATATTTATAACCTGAGGTAGTTTTGTGGAACAACTGGGAACTGAGAGATGCTAATACCACTTGACATAGTAGAATATATGACTACAAAAGGAATCTGACCAATTTCTTTTTAACATCAGAATTTATTTTATTTTAACATGAGAATACCTTATAATTTATGTGACCTACTTTATCTATGTAGTATTGTTTCAACTTCACAATAAGTGCTAGAAGGTACAAATTCAGTGATGTCAAATGACTTGCCCAAAGTCATTGAGCTATTCAGGGTCATAATTAGAACCCAGATTTTTTTTAAAAATGTACAAATCCTGAGCTCTTTCCATTCCACCCGCACTGAGTGCTTTTGTGAGAAGTTGCCTCATTAAAGGTACATTATTTGAAATCAGGAAGACTTGAATTCAGATCCCACCTCAGACATTTACTAACTGTATGACCCTGGAATAAAATGAGGGATTTTATGCCAAAGTTTTCATAAAAAGTAGGATGTGACCATTATATGAAGTTTGTGGGGTTTTTTTAAAATAGAAATTGTGCCAGTATTACTTAAAAATAATTCATTACTAAACTGTACCACTGGCAGACAAAGTGTACGGTTTAGCCAGTGCAGGAAGATGCAAGTCCCACCCTGGTATGTGACGTATGGCAGCTTCTGTCTGCCTGCCCGCTGCTCCCCTTGCACTATGGCTCTTCATTGGGTTGAGTGACAATACCATTAGTACTGCAGCGCTCTAAACAAACCATGCAAGTTGGCTTTTGGAAATATACTGACAATGCACCTGTGCTGAGAATTCTGGGCTTGTGGCTCACTGTGTATGACAGAGAAATACATATCCATATGCCACTGGTGAATACGTTGTTGCTTTGTTTACCTTTTAAGCAGCATAACAAACAGAATTGTACTATGCGACGATTACACGATGAAAGGTTATAAACCAGTTTTTGGACTGAACACATACACACACACACACAGTGATGATTATGCGGTGAAATACAGTAATTGTCTTTAAGATGTCTTCCAGCTCTTTATTTGTGATACAGTGAGCCTATGAGGAGGTTATAAATTTAACTACAAATGAGAAGCTTTGGAAATATTTTGAGTAATGGCAACATTTTTGGAATGTCTTCAAATTCTGCAGTGTATTCTTTTGAATGTGCTTAGAGGTGGCAAATTTTCATCTTTCTGAAAGGATCTGTTTGTTTTTAAAATAATAGCCATTTAAATGAATCTAGATGAGTAGTCCTTTTTTTTTTTTTTTTTTAAATTTCATGTCTAGAATACACTCTCTCCTCACTGCCATCTCACAGTGTCTCTGGCTTCCTTCAAAGGACAACCTAACTGCATGAAGCCTTCCTGATCCTCAGAGTTTTTAACATTTTAAACTTGAAATTATTTTGTATTATGTACATAGTGTATCCCCTGGTAGAATATAAAACCCTGGAGAGTAGGGACTTTTTTCACCTAGTACCAAACCATACTTTCTAGTAGGCGCTTAAATGTTTGTCAAATTAAATTGAACCATGACCATAAAATAATGACTCATTTTCTTTATGTATAAACTTTTAAATTAAGTATAGTATTATTGTTATTATTTTTTTTGTTAGATAAGAAAGTCGTAACAGGCCCATGAAACTGAGCAAGAATAGGTATAAGGTCAGGAGGTTTAGTACAGTTACTTTATTTTTGCTTGGGCCTAGCATTCTTGCTTCTGAGCGTGGCTTCTCTCAATTGTCACATGGGAGGGGGACAGATGGGAGAAGTGGTTTTTTTTGTTGTTGTTGTTTTTATTCACTTTTAATATACCTGTTGGGTGCTGGGTCACCCCATTAGCAGTGACATTTCTAGTAGATATGGTGTTAGAATAAGAATTGTCAGAATAAGAATTGTATTTATTATTTTCTCTATCTCTGTGGAGTTAGTCATTTAGTCTCCTCCAGCTTCTATGGATTTGGAAAGATGAGCTTTCTCTCTCATGTATTTGAAGGATTAGCTGGCTAAAAGAAAAAAAAATTCATTTGGAGAACTTGTGTTCCTAAAACAGATTTTTTAAAAGTTAAAAAATATTTTGTTATAGAACACCACAAACCTTATTTCATTTTGCAAGGATTCTCCACCTTGGAAGGGAGCAAAATAAACCAACTAAGACAATTTTTTTCAAGTCACAGGACAAACTGATAGCAAAAAAAAGGGACAATTTTAAAAGATACACATGCACACACACACACACACACACACACAGGAATTATGGTTGAAGAAAATACTGTTAAATGTTTACTGGTGCTGGGCTTATGATCATTGATAAAGTACCCAGATAGTATTGTGTGTATTCAATATCACATCTACAAAGGACAAAAGTCCTTCTCTAATAAGTCATTGTGACATAAAAGTTGCCCTAGAACCTAGAGGCCCGTGATGTCACTTGGACACAAAGTACTGTCATGTTCAAACCAAGCTGGAAATGTCTTGAATATAGATCTAACCAGAGACTGTATGTTTACTGTCAAAAACCTGAACTAACCAATTGGAGAATCTCATTACTAGAGCATTAGCTACCTGGAGGTTTTTTGTTTGGCTGGTTTTTTATTTGTGCTTTATACTGAAATTGAGAAGACATGGTGATGATGATGACGACAATTGTAACAACAGCAACAAAACAATGATAATAGATAGCATTTATACAGGCATGGTAAATAGAATGCTGTACCTGAAAGGAAGACCTGAGTTCAAATTCAACCTCAGATACTTTACTAGCTGTGTGACCCTGGGCAAATCACTTAACCCTGTTTGCCTCAGTTTCCTCATCTGTAAAATGAGCTGGAGAAGGAAATGGCAAGTCACTCCAGTATCTTTGCCAGGAAAACCCCAAATGGGGTCATGTAAAGTCAGGCAGGACTAATGGACTAAGCAGCAAGAATGTCATTTATGTAGAGTTTACTATTTGCCTGCCACTCTATTAAGGGCTTTTCAGTTATCTCATTTGATGCTCACAACAACCCTGACAAGTAGGAGTTATTATCCCCATTTTATAGATGCAGAAGCTAAGGTGAACAGAGCTTAAGTCACTTGCCCAGGGTCACACAGCTGGTTAGTGTCTGAAGTAGAATTTTAATTCAGGTCTTCCTGATTGTGTACTAAGACATTAGTGGGTCGTGATGTCTATTGAAGCAGGAAGTTGCCGCATGAATGAAATAATGGATTTGTGTAGTATTTAATATGTTTCCCTTCAAGTTGGTTTAAATTAGCTATACATGTTAAAATGGTTTATTGTTATTTTATGACAATGAAGAAACAGCTTGGTCTTATTTCTTTTCAGAGCATAAAAAAAATATTTTTCCAAATATTAGAAGTGAATCATTTCAGGGATGATTTGGGTTTGATTCCTCATACTTAGATCATAATTAAACTTGCCCAGGAGTTAGATCCAGATATTCATCTATCCCACTGTTAGAAATGAAGAATTTATAATCTGTGGCCTTTTTTTTTTGTAGTCTTGTGTAATGCATAATAACTAATTATGATTTGGTATACATCAGCTTGTTCTAAGTATGTTTATATTAAGTAGGATTTTTGTGTGATGTAGAAATAAAGTTGAATATGGTTAGTCTGGCCTTCTTGAGGATAGTGAGTTGAATATGAAGATGTAATTCTTAACAACTCTTTTCTCAAAGTTAACTGTATTAAGAAAACAATGGAAAAGTCCTTAGCTTATGACCTTATCTCCAAGTAGGACTATTTAGCATTTCTTTGATTGGTAGTATGTATAGTTTATAGGTTTTTATTTTATTATTCCTAAGAAAGCTAGGGCATGAGATTGGCACCAAATAACCAGACATTATAAGTGTAGGGATCTTAGTTGACTTTTGTCTTCTTTTTCTTTCCTTTTCCCTACCCCTTCAAAATTTGTCACCATGAAAACTTCTAATTTCTAATTCACTAAGGTTAATATCCCAATAGGAACTCAATAGGGACTTCATGGCTTGGCTGAAAGGGCAGTGGGGTTGCCCAGCAGACTCTGAATTTCGGTCATGATTCTGATGCTTAGTAACAGGGTTACCTTGGGCCATCTGTAAAATGAATGGGGTTGAATGAGATGATTTCAGAGGACCTTTCCTTCTCTAAATCCTATAATCCTATTGACTCAGGTCAGGGATGAGAGAGGGAAAAATGGGAGAGAATATCAGAATAAGCATTACTATTTGAAACAGACCCCAACATCACCACCTTGGTGGTTCAATATAAACAGAAACATGTTTTAGAAGGGTAGAGAACAGAGGTTAGAATAGCAAATGTAAATGAAATGGAGATGATCAGAATGATGATGGAGTCGATCAGTTAACAAACATTTATTAAGACCCTTCTTTTTGTAAGTTCTGGGAATATAGAGACAAAAATGAAACCGTCCCTTCCCTCCAGGGGATGACATATTATCATTGGTTTGTTATCACCTGCTGACTTTTGTTTCATGAAATATATCTTTAAAATTATATACAAATCCCCAAGACCGTCTTACTGCTGTGTTCTCATCCTTCATCTTCATGTGTGAGGTAAATCTGAGAATGTGATTTCTATTTCAGGCCCTGCTTGAATTCCTTCAAAGAGTAATAGACAACAGAGAAAAAAATAAAATGACCATAAAGAATGTGGCCATGATTATGGCCCCCAATCTCTTTATGTGCCCTGGATTGAGCAACAAGTCCAATGAACAAGGTGAATTTGTGATGGCTGCTGGGACAGCCAGTGTAATGCATTTCTTAATTAAATACCAGAAACTTCTTTGGACGGTGAGTATGCTTTCTAAAGTCCTTCAAATATCATTACACATAATCAAAACAATATTTTTACACTAACTTTGAAAAGTTATCTTTCAAATGTAGAAATGTGAGATGGATTAGATTTATAGCCCCATGCCTAACAAGGGTTAAGAGTTATGAGATCAAAGAACAAGAACAAACACGTGATGAAAAATCCCTAAAACAGTTCATGTCTTATCACTGGAAAAACATCTTAATAATCAGAGGATTGTGCATCCTAGATCTAGATGAGGCCTCAGAAACCATCTAGGCTAAACATCTTAGTTTGGTAAAATGGAAATGTTTTTTAGATATGGAATCTGAAGACCTGGGTTCAAATTCCAACTCTGTTTCTTACTGCTTGTATGATCTTAGGCAAGTCACTTAACTTCTGTCTGCCTGAGTTTCCTCATCTATAAAATGGAGATAAGTATAGAATCTACTTCATAGGATTATTGTGAGGATCAAATGAGACCATATTTGTAAAATGCTTTGGAAACATTAAAGTACTCCATCAATACTAGCTATTATTATTAATAATTAATATGTCATTTTACAGATAAGGAAATTGAGGTCTAAGCAGTCGGCATCTGAGATAAAATTTGAACCTGAGTCTGTTTATTCCAGAGGTAGCTTTTACCACTGTAAAACAACCCCTCACAACCAGGTGAGAGGGGCAACAAGACATGATAGGCAGAGAAGTGATCTATAAGCCATGCAGATGTCTCCATCCTATAAATGTCTGTGTGGCCCCATGCTCTCAGCTCTCTGGGACTATAAGATGCCCAGAAGGTCCTTACCTGTCCTCACCAAGAAATCACAGGTCTAGCGTTTAGCCCTGTATCCTCAATGAAGCCACGTAAAGTTATCCAAAACCAAGTATTTTCTGTGATGTAAAGGAAAGAACATTAGCCAGTGATCAGAAGTCCTGAAATGTAATCCAAAGTTCTGTCAAAAACTAGTTCCATGACCTTGGACAGTTCTCTCCTTTTCTGTGGGTTTCAATTTCTTACTGTGTTAAATGAGGAAGGTAAGCTTGGGTGGTCTCCAAGTATTCCTTCCAGGTCAAATATTTTGAAAGTCTAATCATAATTCTGACAAACTTGATGACCAGATTTTTCTTTACCTTCTCTCTTCAAGAGCCTTCCAGGATTTTGTCCTGTGGAAGTTCAGGTCAAATAATTCAGAGCTATTCTAGAAAGCCTTGCCTCAAGGGATATTTAAATTCTATACATTTCTCCTTTATTAGGTGATACCAGTGCTCCCTTTTTTTTTTTCTATTTTCTTTTCCTTTCTGTCTGGTACTTTATGACATGCATTAAGATAGACAACATGTAGAACTCATCCATCATCATATACACCTTGAACAGAAGGTACAAATGGACAATGAGTGGTCCTAGAATTAAACAGAAGGAGGAGAATGGACTGAAATGCCTTTGGCAAATTGTAAAATTTCTTTAATGACCTCTTGCTTCTCCCAGAAATAAGAGTCTATCTTATTAATGGCAATATTCTACCAGAAATAGCAGCACCAAAGAATGCAAAGTGAGTATCACACAAAGAACATACAAAGAAAGGCATGTGACAGGTATGACCGGGCTGTAACACGGAGCAAAGAAACCTCAAATAAAAAGGATAGTAAGAACAACGTATGATTGAAAAAAAAGATGGGCCAGTCACATGGTAAAAGCAAGGGATGCTAAATATACTACTCATGTGTTCCACTGGTCAACCTGTGATTTCAGGATAAACTGAGGTAAGCCCACAGGAGCTGAGATGGACTGCCATGGTGAACTTATGGGATGATATGAACAAGAATCACACTGGATGGGCAGTGGGTGACAGTCTTTATTGCTGCAAGGAGTACTCACTCTCCTAAGATCACAGATCCATTTGAATTTGAAAACCATGAATAGACTGATAATTGAAATTAACTGAAGGGAAAAGGACCCTTGATGTCCTAAGCACTATGTTGATAACTTGATAGGTTTCATTGCTGATACAGGGATAGCTTGATAGAATGATTTAAATCATTCTTCAGTGATACTTAATGTTCTCTGACAGGTATTCAAAACTTTTTTTAATCATAAAATAATGTTGAAAAAACTCTTCATTCATTAAAAATATTTTTGGACTTGAAAAAACTCAGCGTTAGAAGATCTGAGTTTTTGTGGGATGGTTCCTAGAAACACATAATGGGATCAATTTAATTAGCAGCAGCCGCAACAATAATATCTCACATTTACATAGAGCTTTAGGATTCATAGAGGACTTTATATATATGATCTTGTTTAAACCTGTGAAGTAAGTACTTTTATTATCCTCATTCTACAGATAAGGAGTTGGAGGGGAGGAGACATTAATCCACTTGCCCAGGGTCATTCAATCTAGTAAATGTTAATATAAGAGATGAAATTTTAACCCAGGTTTCTCTGACTTTGAATTCAACAGTCCTAAGCACCTACCATGTACAGAGAATTGGGAATATAAAAACCAAACAGTAAACAATCTTTTCTCATAAGGAGCAAATTTTTCTTTCTATATGAATACACCTGATGTACAGTTTTAAATGTTTATTATATTAAAGAGAAAAATGGAGTTGTAAAAGCATGTATATTATTATACATAGTTACCTCTCAGTACCAATCTCAATTCTGTTTGCTACTAAGTTATTATTTTCATTATAACTTTTCCCTCTGCATTGTAAATTTCTGTTTTATTAAATGCTATTATAATGTACTACCATTATGAAGCCCATAGAATGTAAATCCTACAGTTTCATTCATCAAAATTGACTCTTTTTTTGACAGTCAGTTTTGTAATGGCTTCTTGAAGTTAGAAAACTCTAATAATCTGAATGTGGGAAGAAGGGCCACAGATAGCTCTCAGGCCTGATGGAAATCGAAAGTTTTACTCTGGCTCAGTTGAGTCATTCTGAAAAATCCTGAAATTAATTGCTTATTTAAAATAAAGGCCAAGATAAAGGGCTCATATAATAAAAGACCTGAGGCAGGATTCCAATCTAGCTCTCCTAACTCCAAGTCTAGTGTTGTTTGGTTTTGTTTTGGTTTTTTTATTTGTTACTATACTTTAACAGCACCTCGCCTTTCTAAAACTTTTGCCAGTGCATATTATAAAACATATTATAAAACATCATAAATGTCTGAAACAAATACAAAAATACCACCGAAATGAATTTGATTTTAATTATTTAGATGAAAAATGTGCTTATAGACAAAAATCTCCATTTTGTTTCTCCTTAGATTCCCAAGTTTATCGTGACCCAAGTGAGAAAGCATAATAGTGAAAACCTAAAAAAAGACAAAAAGGACAAAGCTATGAAGAAACTACTTAAGAAGATGGCTTATGACCGAGAAAAGTCTGAAAAACAAGACAAAAATCCAAGTGATGTAAGAAAACATCAGTTTTAAATATGTTTAAATTGTTTGTCACGTTTTATAGTAAGGTTGCCTTTTTTAGTGGAGATTATAGCCAAACAAATCAATCCTTTGTTCTGCTAGTAAATGAAGGAGTTTTACTTGAGAGAAATAGTCTAATTTTTATTTCTTCTGGGAATGTGTTGATTATTTTAGTTTTAGGGCAGTATATAGCACAGTGGGAATAAGCAAGTGTGCAAATAAAAAAAGACTTTTGATTTTTTTTTAAATTAGTATGGTTAGTAGGACACACAAGATATCCACAGATTGCCCCACCATAATTGGAAATCTCACAGTACTTTTTAATAGTAAATCATTAGGATGAAAAATGTATTTTTACTTTCTTTTTTGGCTGGGGGAGGAAGAAAGACTTGGGAAAGAGACAAGATAAGGTCTAGACCACAAGATAACCTTATGGTAAAAATGTATTTTCTTTATTGTCAAATAATAACACTGAACATATATGAATGAATTTTAGTTTGAGGACGAGTAGTGAGTTTGGAAAGAGTTAAATTAGAAAGGCAAATTAGCTTTTACTTTATTTATTCTAGAGGACAGATACTTGTGGGTCTTATATCTGTTCAGCATTTTTCTTTATCATCTAGCAGACATTCCAGTATATTCAGTAACTGTGCTTGAAAATAACGAAAGGTACCTATAAAATAATATTTGTGTAGCTAGTACGCAAATATAAGATCATGGAAGTCAAATGTTTCCATTGTTCTGTTTACGGGAACCCCATCTTTTTCTGCAACCATGTTTAGTTAAGTAGTGACATCTTGTGGGTAGATGTGGAAATTCAAGGACTTTCCATTGTTTGACTTTTTTATTCTTCCAACTTTAGTCTTTTAAATTTACCATTTAAACACTCGCTTCTCAACATATTCACAATTCATCTTCATGTAAATATTTTTAGGGGACATATTGTAACATTCAAGATCAGAAAATGGCCTATTTTAAATGGAGGCTTTTTAGGATTGGGAAGATACAGTGAAACACATATCTGTTTGACTTCTTCAGAGCAGAAAGGACTTATAAGCCTAGTAGGCTTGTAAATCTAAAATCACTTCAAAGGGATGAAAATCTTTCCTTGTGTTCAAAGGTTTTTTTTCCTCTTCTCTTATTTGATTTCATAACGTCTTAG
>CM053586.1:91153080-91197969 GCA_028646515.1 Pseudochirops corinnae
TAGATATACAGTGAACTGAAGTTTACCTCTGAAGTTATCTATTAAGAAATAGCTCACCAAACTGTATTGTAAGGGACACTTTTAATCTGCTTAATAGGACAAACTTTTGAAAGGACTTCAATACATTATTGCATATAAATACGACTGCTACTAAATACTAATGAATCTTCTCTATTCATTAAAGCAGGCCCTGGGGGAAGGAGCAGTTTATTAGAAATAATAAAACCATATGCCATTAAAATGTTTTATGGTTCATATTGGCCTTATCTTAAATTGGAATTTGTGGGACACTACTAAGGGAGAAATTTACTGAACCTCACTTTCTTTTTCTGCTAAATGTAGAGAGGGGCCATGGGAGGATTAGTTGATGTCTATATTCAAACATTCTGTGATTTTATAATTACATTAACTTATATAAGAGAAAATATATAAGAAGATGACTAATTTTCTGAATAAAATGTGGTAGGAAGAAAGTGCTGCCAATGCAATTGATCATAAACTTATTCAATGTTATAGCTGGGTTTTACCTTACAAATTCTGAAGCCTAAATCCCTCATTTTCTAGGTGAAGATCAGTGAATTTAATTGACTTGCCCAAAGTCACCCCATTAGCTTCTGGGAGCAAGGCTAGTGGCACCTTGATATATTCTTAGAGTTTGCTGGGTGGTAGCAACTACCAATAATTCCATGGCTTGGCTCAGAGCAGGCTGGGCATTGCAGGGCTGTGACAGTGCATTCTGGATTGTTAGTAGCTGTGGTTGCATTTCTTTAGCCACAACTCCATTTAAAATGCAGGCTCTGGTTTCATTTAACAACCTTTTTGACCCAGGAGTATAATCGAAGGTATTGTTTCACGCATCTGCTTTAGGCCCTGGAAGAGAGTCAGGAATTACTTGGGGACCCCATATGGAAAATGCAATTATATTATCAAGCATCAAATCTTGTTTCTTTTTTAAGGCATTCTGAAGGGTTGGGTTTTTTTTTTTTGCTAGCACATAAAAGAATATGATACTTTAATGAGGCAAAATATCAACGATTCATTTTTATTAGCATTTAATTCACAATAAAATGTGAAGTAAAAATTAAAGGCATTTGGGTAATGAAGGAACAAATTATAACTTTCAGAATAAGGAATTGTACCTTCTCACTCTCCTGGTCTTCTCCCCACAGTCCTCCCTTTTGTTTAAGCGGTTGAAATGCCTTCCTATAGCTGTAAAAGAACGTGCTACATCTGGCCTTGTTCTTGGAAAACTCATACTTCCAGGTTTCTCACTAGCGTGTCTAATCATCTGTTGCCTTATTGAGAAAGAAAAAGCCATTAGAGTTCATCAAAGGCTTCAACTTTACATGTAAATTAGTTTTTTTAGAGGAGTGTATGGAAATTAATGTTTGATTACCAAGAATTAATATTTTCTAATACATGACATTGATACGACAGGCCAAACCTATAGACAAAAAAAAAAAAATCCAAACTAGGCAGTTTTACCGCATTACCCATCAAGTAC
Source organism: Pseudochirops corinnae (assembly GCA_028646515.1). NCBI lineage: Eukaryota > Metazoa > Chordata > Mammalia > Diprotodontia > Pseudocheiridae > Pseudochirops > Pseudochirops corinnae. The sequence continues at coordinate 91,154,585 of CM053586.1, forward strand.
CTAATGAGGGAAGATGTGGTTTGCAGTTTACTTAGCTGAATAATAAGAAATGAAGTCAGATTTTAAGCTCCCCTTTAGATCAGTATGTAGACCACATGACAGCCATATGAAAACATTTCCTCCATTACAATATCGCTTACATGTTTAAGAAATTAACTGTAAAATTTTTAAAAGGCTGTTAAGTCTTTACTCTAACTGATATTTAATGCTTAGTCAGTCAAGGAATCCCACTCTTCTGGGTGACTTTCTGCATAAGCTCAGTTCTGAAACTGATAAAATTTCCAAGTGTAGTGGCCTGGACTGTTGCAGTAACAGCAGCTAACCAGCAAGTCTTACCAAGTGGATGGTATGTGTTGAGTCATAAAAGAGCTTGCCACAGGTTGAGAGTGGACCCAGAGTGCTGCCTTAATGAACAGGAGTAGTTTGTCTTTCCAGAGCTTGGCGGCTCAATCATATTAGTATACTAATAGTGTTTGGGTTTTATGTGACTTGATGCTAGTTTCAGAGAGTTAGCTTATATATGTGGTGTCTGACAATGGACATAGCTTATAACCTTTTGGATAAATATCATTTGTCCATACCTGTTCAAAATAGGTAGCAATACCATCCTATCAATGCTTTTTAAAGTCCTCTGATCCTAACACTCACTACTTAGTACTTATTCCTTTCTCAAAGGGAAATGGTTTTTTAATAAATTCAGAATAAGCCAAAACTTCAGTCTCCACAATGAGAGGTGTTCAACTTTTCATCCCCCAAAACACCTGCAAACACACATACACATATACACACAATTTAAAGCATGCTCCCAGAATGAGAAATACATTTTTGTGATGATGCATTTTGCATATCTATGCTTTTTTTTTTTTAATCAGGAAGAGCTTTTATCTGATAGCAGGAAGAGTTGGTATATAATCAGTGATACAAAAAAAGGAAGGAAAAGTACATTATTAAATTATCAAATATACAGAACAAAACAAAAAGTTAAGAAGGAGACTCAGATGGCAAAGTTTTGTTATTAACTTCTTAAATTAATTATATATATTTCAAAACAAACTACATGTAAGAGAAGTTCACAGTTTTATGTACTAACCTCTTTGTTCTTTATCATGATTCTTTGATTGCTAATGAAGGGGAAAGGGGCCAAGGATAAGATCCTAGATGTTAGGAACTATTTGTGTGAGGTAGTAGAGTACATTTGAAAGAGCAATATATTTAGAGTGAGGCCCTAAGTTCAAATCCTACTTGCTATGTACTAAGTATGTGACCATGGGCAAATCAATGTTTTGGGGCCTCAGTTTACTCATCTGCAAAATGAGGGGGCTAGATGATATGATCCAGGCCCCTTTAAGTGTATGATCCTATGTAAACTACAGTTATCCCTTCCACATCATGACTTTCCCCGTCGCAGTTTCTATATATGGCAGGTTATCAGAAGAAATTAAATGGGAATTTTGGGGGAGTTCTGTGGAAGCTGCAGATGACATGAAGGCCAGCAGATGATACAAAAAAAGTTTAGAAACTCATAAATGAATAAAATATGTGTATAATATTGTATGGTATCAATGTATTTTTATCTTTTAATACCATATTAATTCAGACTTCTTCTCTGGTATGGTATGAAGGGAGGGCTAAAAAATTTTTCATGCAGATTTTCCATTGTGGGGCACAGCTCCAAGCCCTGTGATTTGGAAGGGATAACTGTATTTATAATTATGTTTTTGGTGACACATCTACAGCAATGTCAAAGGGATGCATATGGACTATAACTAATGATATTCAGTTGATATGATACTCTATGTTTATAGAAAATTGGAGAAGAACTTCAGAGCTGGTAAGTAGTTCACCTGGGGGGTTGAGACTTTGAAGACAGAAGTATACCAGCCTCATTCTCTCTCTTTTCATTGGAAGGGACTGAAGGTGGCAGGGGAAGGGATCAGTGTATTTATCATATCAATAAGGTCACTACCATTGGAACTGTCTCATGTGGTGCCTTCCAGTACTCAGTAACATATTATAGAATAATTGTCATAGAATTTTGAAAGTTCAACGAGACCTCAGTAGCTGTCTACTAGTCTAGCCCATAGTTTGAAGGAATCTCTTAAAAATGGTCATCTCCTTTGCCTCTGCTTGAAGACCTCCAAAAAGGGGATGCCATCCCCTCTTGAGGAAGCCTTTTGTAGAATTGATCATTGTAGAAATCCAGACCTTTCCCATTCACTATGTCCCTCCACTGGTTTATGCTGATGGAGTAGATTCCTTGATAACTTTGGGAGATATGAGAACTAGTAGTGGCTAAGATTCTCTTCTTCCATCCTGTATCTTCTGCCAGAACTCCATAGTGTCGGAAGTGAGTGGATGTGGCAGGGGTGGTCTTTGATATAATCCCTGATACAGCTTAGGGTCGTAGGAGTTTATTTGTAGGTTGCTTTGAGTAGCAGAATTAAGTTCAAGTTACTTACGGAGTTACCATTGCTAAAACAGATTTTGAGAAATACATTCCTATTGCTTCATGCATACATGCCAGGCACCCTCAGTGCACACAGTTTTTTGGAATGAGACCAGTGTGCCTCTCTTTCCAAGTCCAACAATGACTCAGTTGACTTAGATATATGATATCCCTGGTTTTCATCACTTCCTTTTTTTTTTTTTTTTTTACACAAATGGCTAAAAATTGTGTCCCAAAGATTTCTATCTTTTGATTTTTTTTCCCCCACATTCTTTTTTTTTTTAACTGATAAAATGAGGTGGGGGATGGGGGAGAAATGGGTTGTATTAAATGAGAAATTAATTTATCACTTTTGGTTAGAAAAGTATCACATTTTTCAAAGTGTATTTAAGCTTGAGTTAGGATAGTTGGTTTCTTCTCGCCACTTTTATTCCGTGGAAGTTTTTCTGTCTTAACTATCTTGATTAAGAAAAGTGGATTTTTTTTTCAGATTGATGCATTAAAAATGATAATTGAACACTTACATTCTATTTGAGATAACTGTACTTGGTACCACGGGGAAAGGGAATATTAGTAAGATATGGTACCTACCTTTAAGGAACTCACAGTTTAATAGGGATGATAAGAGACATATGCAAATAGCTCTAATTCACGGTATGCTATTGTGAGTGGCAAAGACTGAGAACAAAGAAAATACCATGAGGGTTAGAGGAGAAGTGATTACTTATGGCTAGAGGGAATCAGGGAATGATTTATGGATGAGATGACATTTGAGTTGAGCTGAGCCTTGAACGATGAGTAGGATTATAATAGTCTAAGATGGGAACAGGGAACATTATGAACAAAGCCTCAGAAGTAGCAGAGAAGTAGCTCTGGAATTAGTGTTTTAAAAACCTGGAATTTAGACCTGGGGAAAAAAAAACTATATGTTATTTAGCCCACTTTTCCCCAATGTTACAGATTCAGAAACTGAGTCCCAGAAAATTACAGTGATACAAATAGAACTAATCCTAGAAATAAGTCAAGTCACCTGCCTCTCAGCCCAATATTCTTTCCATCACAACAACCTATCTCGGTTTGGCTGGCATAGAGAAGAAAAAAAGTGGGGGGAAATTATGGAAATATAGGGTGCCCCAAAAGTCTTATTGCATTCTAAGCTATTAAAGCTACTTTTGGGATACCCCGTATTAGTCGGGATTGAGACTTGTCTCCACAATAAATACTACTGTGAGCAGTGAAAGATCCTTTGCTTACTTGGAAAAACTACCATAAGCATATTTTTTTGTATCATTTTGTTTCTTTTGTCCATGTTTATCTTGAAACTTCTCTATAAGAAATTATCTATGTTCCCTCAAATATTATCATTCACTTGCCTGTTATTCAATTTTTAGTGGATGAGCAGAAATCAGTTTGTTTGATGTGATTATCCTTAACAAATATGAAAGAAAATCTGAGTCTTTCTACATGTTTTCCCTTCCTCCCTTTATCATCTAGGGCTCCTTTCTTGGATAACTGACTAAAACTCTGACTAATAGCACTGATTTTGTTTGAAGCAAATCTAAATCAAGGAAAAGTGGTTTTTTGTTCTTTATTTCTAAAATTTTTGTTGATATCTTTATTTTTATATCACCTTCATTTTCCTGAATGTCCCTTTACTCTCCCCCTCCCAGAAAGATCTATATAATAAAGAATAAAATGAGATGAGGACTGGATCTGTAATCTCATTGATATAGGAGCTCCTGGGTGAGGATGTTCCTTCTGCAAATGTGGGTCAGTCCTATCTTTGCAATTACTCTCTAGACTCCAGAGAGTTACTTAGAGCAGATAGGTGACCAGTTATGCCTGTAACACTCCCAAGGTTGACCCAAACCAGTTTAAAATTTAATTAGAAAATATTTAATAAAGCTAACAAAAATACAGTAAAACATAGATAATGTAAATATGTGGTTTTCTAAATCAAAATGTGCCCTGAGGAATCCTTATATATGATTTAATGACCTTTTTTGAGTTTGACACCACTGACTTAGAACACTGAAAGACTAAGTGATTCACCCAAGGACACAAAATGTCAGAGGCTGGATTTGAATCCAAATCTTCCTGGTTCTAAGGTCAGATTTCTATCTACTATGCCAGGCTGGTTCTTCAGAGAATTTTTATAAAGTGATTGGGGCAGAGGACAGGAGGAGCAGTTAAGTAATACTAACCACATTTCAAACAGTCCTTATCTCTTCAAAAAAGAGTGTATATTTTCATTTTTCTTTCTCTAGGGCTAAGTTTAATCATTATAATTATAATCATTCAGTTTTAATTTTATCATTGTTCTTTCAAGGTACATTGTTGTAGTCATTTTTTTTTCCTAGTTTTGTATCAGTTCCCTAAGTTTTCTCAGGCTTCTCTGTTCTTCATTTTGATTGTTTCTTATAGTATAGTAATAATGCTGTTATATTCATGAAACTTGATTTGTTTAGCTATTTCCTAATTGGTCGGCATCTACTTTGTTTCTAGTTCTTAACTACTACAAAAATGGAAGTTAAAAATATTTTGGTTTCTATCAGATTTTTCTGTCTTTGACCTCCTTGGGGTGTATGCCTAGTAGAATTTCTAGGTCAAAGGGTATTGACATTTTTAGATACTTTCTTACTATAATCTCAATTGCTTTTTAGAGTGGTTAGACCAATTCACAGTTCCACCAACAGTATGTTAATGCAGCTTTCTTTATATGACCCCTATGTTGGATCATTTCTCATTTTTTCTTATTTTCTGGGAAATTTCAGAATTGCTTTGATTTGTATTACTCGTATTATTAGTGACTTGGATTAGTCTTTCATGTGGTTTTTAGTGGTTTGTAATTTTTCTTTGGAGAATTATATACTTTTATCACTTCTCCACTGGGAAATGGCTTTTGTTCTTAGATATTTATGTTATATACCTCAATAGACCTTGGGTAGGAGACCCTTACCAGAGGTGTTTGGCACAAAGATTTATTTTTCCTAATTAACCTCTTCTTTTAAAATTTTAGTTGCATTGAATTTATTTGTACAGAACCTTTTAAATTCCAGTTTATCTTTTATTATTTCTTCTATCTCTTTTTTGATTGTAAATTCTTCTTGTAGCCAGAGCTATAAAAGATATCTGATCTGCTTTTTTTTTCTAATGTGTTTTATGGTGTGACCTTTAATATTCAGTGCTATACCAGTCAAACTACCATGGGGATACTTTATAGAGCTATATAAAATAATAAAATTAATTTGGAGGAACAAAAGCTCTAGAAGCTCAAGGGAAATATTGAGATAAAGTAGGAATGAAAGGAGGCTAGCATTTCTACACTCATTATACATAAATCAGTAATCTTTACAACTGTTTGCTACTAAAAATAGAAAATAGATCAGTGGAACAGACTCCTCAAAAGAACAAGAATCAGAAGTAACTGAACTCAAGAACCCAGAGTTCAGCAAACCTGAGTATGTAGATTATTTGGTGAAAAACCTTCACTTTGATAAAAAAGAATGCTGGAAAAATGGGAAAGCAGTTTGGCAGAAATCAGATTTAGAACAACATCTTACACCAATATTCCACAATCAACTGAAAATGTGCCCATCATAAGAAAATCTATTTTGTAAGAATAGAAGCTTTTAGTTTTAAGAGATGTGATTCTCAGTTCTTCATTTTTCTACTATGAAAAGATTACTTCATCCCCAAGTGCCTTTACCAAGTCACTACCACTATGTTATAGGGCAATAGTAGCAATATGAGAAGGTACTCATGCCATCAGGCAACTTAAAATCAGATTGGGATATTTCCCTCCCTACCCTCCAAACAAGCAACCCCTACCCCTAAAAAAACTAGCCATAAAAATTGGCTATTATGATCAATGATAAAATTTGTTAGTTTGGCCATATTTGAAGAGGACTTTGGGTTCTAATAAAATTTCTATATTCCTGTAATTAGAACTTAAAATTCTTTTTTTAAAAATAACACTCACTATATATTATAAATGCTTGTGAAATGAATGTATAAATCCACTTAGAATCTTTTATAAGATTTTTATAATATGCTAAAAATTCTTCTAAATTTTCTGTTATTCCCATTTTTCTATAGCCTAGTTTAAATAGTACCTTTTTTCCCCCAAACTTCAGAATCATTTTTTTTCCTATTGACCTTGCCTTTTTTTTATTTATTTGTTTTTTTTTATTGTTCAGTTTCAAATTCTCTCCCTCCACCTCCTCTCCTACCCATGGAGAAGGCAAGAAGCCTTCTCTTTTATACATATGAAGTCATACAGAACATACTTCCAGATTAGCTATATCGCAAGGGGAAAGAAGCAATAAAAATAAAGTGAAAAAAAATACACTTCAACCAACACTCAGAGTTTCTCACTTTTCTGGTGGTGGATAGCTTTTTTTTTTTTTCGGTCGTGAGTCCTTTGGAATTGTCTTGGATCATTACATTCATCAGAGTAGCTAAGTCTTTCATATTTGATCATCCTTAGAATATTGTTGTTACTGTGTATAGTGTTCTCCTAATTCTGCTTACTTCACTTTTGCATCAGTTCATATAATTCTTCCTAGTTTTTTCTGAACCCATTCCACTCATCATTTATTAAAGCACAATAGTATTCCATCATAGTCACATACCATAATTTGTTCAGTCACTCCTCAACTGATAGGTGTCCCTTTATTTTACAGTCTTTGCTGCCACCAAAAGCTGCTATAAATCAAAATCAAATTTCTTATCATTAATAATAAAATCACCTCTTTCAGATTTATTATTTTGCTTACAAAATTATTTTTATTTTTAATTTTTATGGTGATTTTTTTACGTCATTGTCACTCCTCTTTTCTTATCTCATAGAGTCCATCCTTATAATAAAGTCATCAAGTAAAACAAATCAACACATTAACCATGTCTGAAAATGTATGTTTTATTCTGTAGCTTTACTCTACCTTTCTGTTGAAAGGAAGAAATGCATCATCATTGTTCCTCTGAAGTTGTGATTGGTCACTGCATTGATCAAAGTTTTGAAATCTTTCAGGGTAGTTTTCTCTTGCATTATTGTTACCGTTCTGCCGACTGTTTTTCAGGCTCTGTTCATCTCTGCATCAGTTTGTATAAGTCTCAATTTTCTCTAAATTCTTAATATTTGTTGGATCTGATAGCACACTATTATGCCATACACAGGCCAGTTTGTACAGCCATTTCCCAACTGATAGACATCACCTTTTTCCCTTAGTTCTTTGCAAATATAAAAATGTCCTGCTATAAATATTTTTGTAATAAAGAGTTGCCTGGAGTGCTGAGAGGTTAAATTACTTGCCCAGGACTTAAATCTAGGTCTTTCAGACTCTAGTGCTAGCTTTATATCCATTATGGCACATATATTCCAAATAGGTCAGACCATAGAAAAAGTCTAATATATTAAAACATAGTTATAGCCAGACATTTTTGTGCTGATCTGCTTTGGTAGAAGAAGTGCCTTGTATCATTTAAGACACCTCTTATTGATAAAACTAGTTGAAAAAACAAATATGGTAATTTTCCTTCCGTCTTTGCTTAGTAGTGGTATTACTGGTCAGAGAGTATGTACAGTTTCCATTTTTGTCTAATTGAAAATTGTATAAAATTAAATTAATGACAATTTTCCCTCTCCTCCAATGAAAATTACCTTCTCATAAATTTATAAAACAGAGTAGAATTTGATATTTTGATCTATTTTTTTAAACTGGCTTTTAGTGGTCCCTTCACCAATGAAGATCACAATCCCACTACACCTTAGTATAGTATAGTATTCATGAGTTGCTCTTGTCCCTTCCCCCTACCTGAAAGGAAAAAAGTAAATCATACACTGGTGGCTGGTCTTCTGATAGTGGGTCTTTTTGAACTTAATCCTTGTTTCTTCCAGTGACAAGATACACAGGATGTCCCAAAAGTCTTGGTGCAGCTTTGAGCCTGCACCAGGACTTTTATGACTCCCAGTACTGTTCGTCGTCAGGACCTTCATACAATGACTTTTGTTCTGGCTTGGTAGGATTGACCAGAGTTTATGCTCTATGGGCATAATCTTCGATGGTCTGTGACAGTGTCTGACAGATAGTAAGTGCTTAATAAATTCTGGTTGGTTGAATTGATTAACTGGTCAAACACTAATATGGATGGGTTTTGTGCTTTCCTATACAGGCCTGGTATCTGTGAAACTTTTCCAAAATACATTACTATTCTTATTTCAGAAACTCCTTTAAACATGATTTATGCCCCATATTTTCAGGTGTCTCAAAATCTATTTTTATGTTTTGTTTCCACTCTAGGAAATCATGTTTTGATGTTTGTATGTATAAATAAAATAACCTGTACATTCATCAGGAAGGTGGTAGCAATGGTTCACTCTATGCATTCCTTATATGTCGTCTAAACTAAGGGTAACCCAATTAGCTGAGAATGCAACCAATATTGTAGCTAAACAAGGGGAATGTGTTTGATTTTTCAGATTTTCAAGTACAAAGATTAGGTATCCCGGAAGTTAGTGGAATTTGGGCTAAGCAATATTAAAAAATACAGCTCTCACCCATACAGAAACTTCTTTCTGAATCGATTTCATAAATTTCCAGGAAAAGGATGCACTAGCAGATAGTACTCAGAAATCAGCACTTAATATGGCAGTAATGGTTATTGCTGTCATTCTTTACATCTTTAAAAATAATTAAGCATTACTGTATGCATATTATAAAGTTCCCCTATCGCCATTAAAAGGATATTTGAGGTTCTGATGTAATTTGCTAAATTACATTATACAGTAGTTAAGGTTTTTATGTAGTAGAGTAGTAAAATGTGCAGTAGTTAAACATACTTACCATATAATGCATTGCACAAAGTTACACGTTCCAGCTGCTCCCTGCTTTGTTCCAATGTCATGATTGCCTTGCAGGCTGATGTTCCTCAGGGAGTGATTCGAGTACAAGCGCCCCATCTTTCGAAAGTTTCCATGGCAATACAGCTCACTGAAGAACTGAAAGCCAGTGATGTTCTTGCCAGGTTTCTCAGCCAAGAAAGGTATGGGCCCGTGTCGATTTTAATTATTCTGTAGAATTTCTGGATTTCTGCAAGCTTCCTTTTTCAGAATGGGGTGGGAGCCACAGGAGGTGGGCTGAGGGGAGGAGCTTCAAACTATATTCAGAGAACAGAAAGGAGTTCTGATAAAGAGATTTTCTCCTCCCTCATCTCTGCCTCCTGGTTGCCCTGGCCTTATTCAGAACCAGCTCAAATCCTATGTCTGGAGAGGCCATATCCTAGTGCCCCCCACCCCCAAACAAAACACACACACACACACACACACACACACTCTTATGGCCAAAGATTACCTCCAATTCACCCTGTAAATATCTCGTTTTGCATAGTTGTTTGCTTGTTGGGTTTTGGCCTCTCTTTGTATCTTAGAGCTTAGTACAGTATCAGGCACAAAGAAAAAGCTTAATAAGTACTTGTTGTTTTGACTTGTTGCTTGTTGCCTGAGCAGTGGGGCTGATTGGAATGAGTTTAAATTTGAATTTGATAAAGTTTGGTTTTTTAGCTTGGGAACATTTCAAGTAGATGGTTCAAAGTTTCTTCACAGATCCTGCACAGTTGTGAGACGTTCATCTAGTTGGCATGATGGAGAGTTTCTGGACTTGGAGTCAGGAAGACCCGAATTCAGCTCTAGCTTCAGTCATTTACCAGTTGTGTGACTTTGGGCAAGTCATGTAACTTCTGTCTGCCTCAGTTTCCTCATCTATAAAGTGGGCATAACAACAGCACCTTCTTCCTAGGGTTGTTGTGAAGATGCAGTGAGATAATATTGTAGAGCACTTTACAAACTTTAAAGTGCTACTATGTAACTGCCATCTATTACTACTACTACTACTACTACTACTACTACTACTACTACTACTGCTGCTGCTGCTGCTGCTGCTGCTTCACAATAGGTTAATAAAATATTTAAAGCACTGTATAAACACTAATAATCATTCTTATTATTTTGCCAGCTGAGTTAGGAAATTATTGCTAAGGAGTGTAGTATTTCAGTTCTTTCTTTTTTTTTGGAGGGGGGAGGGCAGAACAATTGGGGTTAAATGACTTGCCCAAGGTCACACGGGCAATGTGTCAGTGTTAAATGTTAAGTGTCAGAGGCTGGATTTGAACTCAGGTCCTCTTGACTCCAGGTGCCAGTGCTCTATTCACTGTGCCACCTAGCCACCCCAGTTCTTTCTTTCTTGGTAAATAGTCTTTATATGTAGTCATGGTCCTTCCCTTAACCCCTTCAAGTGTTTCCCCCATCGCCTAAAAAAAAATGTCCTTTTGGAACTTAGACTGGGCCTTGAATAGTAGATACACAATTTGCCACTTGACCCATACTCAAAGAATATTCTATATAGGACTTGGCAGAGTTTGCTTCTCTCCTTGTATATCTTTCAAGAACCTATGGTCATTTCCCCCTCCAAGATAAGGCACCAGTAGAGTATTAGTAGACAGTTCCCATATCAAGCAATAAGTATTTATTAAACCCCTGCTATATGCTAGGCTTTGGGGGAAAACAAAGAGAAAAGGAAAGCAAATCTTCAAGAAGGAGACACCACATATATAAATAAGTGTTTGCAGATTTATGCAAAATTAAGTACAAAATAATTTTGAGAGGGAAGGCACTATGAACTGGAAGGATCAGAAAAGGCTTCGTGGAGAAAGTGCTTGAGTCAGGTCTTGAAGGAAATGAGGGCTTATAAAAGGTGGAGGTGGGGAGATAATGCATTCTAGGCAGTCCGTGCAAACACATGGCTATAGAAAATTAAATCCTAATGGTCTGTAAAACGTGCCCTAATTTTGAACATGCACCTTCCCTTAAAACAATAACAGCTTGTTGCTCTGTCCCTTTGGGCATTTCATTAAACTCTTTCTCTGCATATCTTCTTGAACTTATTCTGCCTTCTAGAAGTAGATAAATTTTGATTTTGTAGGTTTCCAAAAATAGATTGGTTTTCAGCCTTTTGCCTGTTGACTTCCTGTGTTAGTCAAAGTCATATTTCATAGTATCTGTTTTCCATTGTCACCAATCAAGGGTGTTCATGTTAATTTTTAAAACATTAGTTAAATAATGACTTACTGCTTTAAAGTTTTAAAGGATTTCCTTAAAACTCTGTGAAATAGATAGTACAAGTCTTTTTATACCCATTTTTTTTGTATGAGAAAACATCAGTTCAAGTTTATATATGGATAAGCACTTAGTATCAGAGCATTGATTCAAACTGTGGTCTTCTTACTTCAGGATTAAACTTTTTACTACATCATGTGAACTCAGTGAATCTGAGCTAGGGTAAGATCTTGCCTGCTGTATGTATTGAGTTTAGATTCTTCAGACTGGTGTTCAGAATCTTTTACTACTGGGCCTATCTAGGCCCATTGCTCTAACTACTAGACCCTACTAACCCTGGACAAGTTATTTAACCTCTGTCTGCCTCAGTTTCTTCAACTGTAAAATGGGGATAATAGCAGCACCTACGTCCCAGGGTTGTTGTAAAAATCGAATGATGTAAAACACTTAGCATAGTTCCTTTCACATAGTAGGTGCTTAATGCTTTCCCGCTCTCCCAACCCTTCCTGTTCCTCTACAGCTTTGGTCCTTACTTTAGTTCATCAGTGGTTATGGGTATTCTTGCTATTGATGCCAATAGCAACCTTTTTCTTGTTATCCTGTACAACCCTTGTCTGTGACCTTCATAAATTCACCTGATGACATCTACTTAAGATGCTAAAAGCTTTTAACATTCTCCAGGTATCAATGAAGGTAGGTAGATAGATGATAGATAGATATAGAGAGAAATAGAGTCAATCAGATAAAGCACTAAGTATATGTCAGGTACTGTGCTAAGCACTTGGGCTACAAATTGAGGCATGGGAAGTGGGGGAGCACCCTGTGGCATGGTGAAATGGAGAGGAGGTCTGATTTCAGGCAAAGTAAGGTGAAAGCTCTCACCTGTCAGAGCCCAGAGTGGTTCCAAGAGTGGAGTCCAACATTCCCATGGGAAGGAGGTAGGCACAATGGTCAGAGAGGAGCTGACATACTATAAAAGTATCTGGAAATAGTGTGTAGGCCTTGTTCTGGGCAAAGTAAAATGACAATTCATCTGTCAGAACCTAAGGAGGTTCCAAAGATTCCAGTCCAAAGGTTTGGCTTAGTCATACCTTGTTCTTACTCTCATCTTCTATCTCTTTAACTGACTTCTTTTTTTTCCCCAATGGATCCAATCCATTTCCACTCTCTACATAAACATTGTTGCCTGAGAGAACAGTGAACTTAAAATGGGATGCTCCAAGGCTTTATTTTGTGACCTTGTACAAATCACTTAAAACTCATTGAGCCTTAGTTTCTTCATCTGGAAAATAGTGATGGAATAGATGCTACCTATGTCAACAGAGTTGTGAAGATCAAATGAGGAAGGATGGGGATTGAGTTGCTTGGAACTGAGAGTGATGGCAAAAAAAAAAAAAAAAACCCAACAACTTAAAAATGATTAGATAGGATCATGTACACAAAGGGCTTTGTAAACTGTAAAAATGCTATGTAATGTTATTATTTCCATGTTATTCCTCTGACTGAAAATGGTCATTGGGAACAGTCCTATTCAAATCATTCATTTTTTTCCTCTCTGCCCTAAGTGTTGTTGTCTTGACACATTTACCCTGTATTTTGTTATTTTGCATTTCATTGTACCAATGAGACTGGCTTTCCTGTATGCCTTGTGAAATTAATCTCTCCAATTTAAAGTCACATCTTATATATGATTGTGCAAGTTGTTTTCAGGTTGCTTCATAGGTGCATGGTGTCTGATAAAGTAGACTTGAAATTCCTCAAAGAGGGAATATGGGCTAGCCTTTGCTCTTCTTCTTTCTTTCTTCTTTCCTCCTCCTCCTCCTCCTCCTTCTCTTCTTCTTTTCTTCTTCCTTCTTTCTTTTTCTTCCTCTTCTTCCTCTTCCTCCTCCTCCTTCTTCCTGGTATCTTCTATTAGCATTCAGTAAAATGCTTTCCCCATAGGAAGAGCTCGCATTAATAAAGACTTTTTGACTGAATTCATTAAGCACACATTATACACGTAGGTATTCTAGGCAATGTGGCTTTGGCCTGAGGATGCCAAGAAACAAACAAACAAACAACAAACCAACAACAAAAGGGTACTTCCTGCCCTCAAGTAATTTATATTCTACTGAGAGGGATACAAGTTGTACACATTTAGTATATATAGAGCCTATACCAAGTCAATAATATTTAAGTGTTTTAAATGGATTGTTCACTTATTCAGTGATGTTCAACTCTGTGTGACTCTACTTGTCATTTTCTTGGCAAAGATACCGGAGTGGTTTGCCATTTCCTTCTCCAGCTCATGTTATAGATGAGCAAAGTGAGGCAAACAGGGTTAAGTGACTTATGCAGGGTTTTCTAGCTAGGAAGTGTCTGAGGCCAGATTTGAGCTCAGGAAGATGAGTCTTCGTGACTACAGGCCCAGCACTCTATTCGCTTTATCACCTGAATATATGAAATGGGTAGTAAATATGTTATTATCTCCATTTTAGAGATGAGGAAAGACAGACCCACTCAAAGGGATTAAATAACTTGCCATATAGTCATGCAATTATTAAATACCAGAGCAAGGGCCCCTTTATGGTAAATATACTGTAGTAGGGTCTCGTATAAGCTTGTGTCAACTCACTAGACCCCAGTCTTTTGTGTGATATCAACATGTCAATCCTACTATCAAGCTATACATCCAAAGCAAATGCTTACTGGAAAAGCAATGAATACTTATGGTACATTGGGCTAATAGAGGATCATAAAATCATAAACTTATAGCCAGAAGGGCCCTTGAAGGCCATCTACTCCAACTCTCATTTTACAGAAGAAGAAATTGCTAAAGCAATTTATGCAATGAAGCTTAGGTCTGAGTGTGTCTCCTCAACTACTGAGTGAGCTCCAAATGGCTCCCTGTTACTTTCAAGATCCAATGTTGACTTGACTGTTTGGCATTTCGTAACTTTACTGCTTCCTACCTATCCTGTGTTCTTACAACTTACTTCCCTCTACCCACCATGCCTTTCAGCTCCACTGGCTTCACTTGTTCTTCCTCATGCACTTGACCCTTCTCTTGCTTCCGTTCCTTTTCTGGTTGTTTCCCAGTCCTGGAATGTTCCTTTCTCACTTCTGCAGCTTAACTTCCCTGACTTCTTTCAGAATGAACTTCGGTTCTCATCTTGGACAAGAGGTCTTTCCTGTTCTCTCCTTCTCCCTCCACCAGCCCCCCTCCCCCCCCCCACTCCTAGTACCTCTCCCTCCGGGATTATCTTCCATCTGCCCTCCTGAGATCATCCCCTTTATCCTTCCATCAATATATCTTGTGGCTACATTGTTATTTGCATATTGTCTTCTACTTTAGAATGGGAACTCCTCAGTTGAAGACAATCTCAAATTTTACCTTTCTTTGTATCCTGAGGTTTAGTACTAAGGGATTAATAAATGCTTGCTGATAGACTCGGTTTTAGGATTTACAGGGGACTTGCCCAAATTCACACAATTGATAAAGGTGAACTAGGGGAGGGCTTTAAGCTGGAGAATTCAGACTCTAGAGCAGGCACACTTTCTATGGTACCATACTGCCCCTCTCTCTCTCTCTCTCTCTTTTTTTTGTTTTTTGGTATTGCTTCAGTACACCAAATGGAACCCAAAGGTCCTAGCAGGGGAAGAATCAACCTTAAAAATAAGCTACTTCCTGGAAATCTTGGTTCCATAAATATAACTGGTTCCTTTTAATATGTTCCTAAGACTGAATACATATTTATAATGAATGTATGTCTCTGCAATTGAATTTCAAGTTCCTTAGGGTAAAGACTAGGTCTTATACATCTTGGTATTCCTCTTAGGACACAAACACAGTGCTATGCTTGGTAAATATTTATTGAATGAATGAAAGAAATGTGAAAAAATTGAGTAGAAGTATTTCCTTTTAAGAGTTATTTAAGTGTCTATTTGGTGCCTGGATACTGTACATTATTGGAGATTAGTGTGTTATTTTCTTTGAAATCTTATATCTTTAGATATTTCAATATGAGAAACCACGAATTTTTATATTAATAGTTTTATTGGTAATTGATATGTTGGGCATTTTCTTTTAAATTTTATGTCTTTACATAGTGATTTATTATTTTGCTTTGATATGCATGAGTGGCTGAGTTAATATTAATTTACAGGTGACATCTTATTACTGATTCTGCACATTTAGCAGATGGGAAGAATAGAAATGTGTAGATAATTACAGTGTGTCTAAGTTGTGAATTTTCCATACAGCCTAGCATCCCCTTAGCACATTAAAAGGATATGATTGCAAGCTGTTTGACAGTGTGACTAATCAGTTTGGTTTCTTTTTTTTTCCCAACAGTGGAGTTGTCCAGACACTCAAGAAAGGGGAAGTTTTTTTGTATGAAGTAGGAGGAAATATTGGTAAGACCAGGTTTTTCTACTTTCCCTATATGAGCTGACCTTTATTATCTTTATTATTAATATTTCTAGAGCAAAATGGATCAAGAATATAAAATAATATTTTAGATGCTGCTGCTAAGTCTTGGTTTTGTCTAGGATCTACTTACTCATTGCTTTTTAAGAATGAATCCTGGATGGCCAAAACTCCCATACTCTCTAGCGATACAGATTTTCCAAACTCTACTTCCTCCACAATTGAATGACAGCTTACATGTAGCAATGAGGCACTTAATGCCAAAAAAGCATTTTTAATGTTTGTATATATACACATATATGTATATATATAATTTTTTATAATTATTTTTATATTATATATATATACATATATATATATATATTTTTTTTTTTAAAGAAAGAAACCTTGCGGCTAGGTAGTGCAGTGAATAGAGCACCAGCCCTGGAGTCAGGAGGATCTGAGTTCATATCCAGCCTCAGATACTTAACACTTACTAGCCTTGTGACCTTGGGCAAGTCACTTAACCACAATTGCCTTGCCTTCCCCTCCTCAGAAAAAAAAAAAAGAAAGAAAGAAACCTGAAATGCTTCTGACTATAGTTTTTATTATTGTTTGCCTAATATTTTATACATATTGGGAACTTATAACATTGTTTATGGAGAATGGAAATAGCATAAATGGATTTTTAAAATCTTTTTGTAATGCTTCATGGACATTTAAAAGAATTTCACTATAAAAAAAGATCTCTTTTATCCTTTAAAAAGAAAAGCTTAACTTTATTTTTTCTATTAAGAATATGAAAATGATTATGGAAAATGACTTAAAAAAGAAATTGAAGAAAAAAATTTTAATTTTAAAGTAATGATTTTTAAACAACCCCCAGACCACTGGATTCGGAATCAGGAGATTGAGGGTAAAGTCTCATATGTACTGCTGACTCGTGGTTTGATCATGGGAAAGTCATCTAACTTCTCTGGGCTTTATTTTCCTCACTTGTAAAAGGAGGAGATTGAACATGAGTGGTTCCTAAGTCCCCTTTCAACTACAAAAATCTATGATTTTACGAATCTATTCATAATGAAAGCTTAATTTACATGAGCTTGTTTGTGATACTTTAAAAAAGGACATTGCCTGTAAATGAAGCAGTAATCTTATTCTTAAAATTTTAAGAACATTGGAAACTTGAAGTTAAAACCTTTCCCACTCTATTTTTGCAAAAATTAATCATTAGATACATAGCTACTCCCTTCGTGTTTAGGTAAATTTTAAGTTTTTCATCTTTGCTCTTGGGAGTTAAGAATGACATATGGCATGTCCTATGAAAGGAAAGCTTCTGATGGACAACCAGGAGAAAATGTTCTTGGAACTAACGGGTTTTCAGAATTGTTGACCCTGAACTTTGAAAGAATCTCTTGAAACCCTTCATTTAAAATATCTCAAGTCTTCCTTTTTTAGTTTTTTTAAAAAAATACTAGTTATCTATGGATATTTTGTGTTAATAATTCCTTTATTCATGTAGGTATATATACTAATTTATTTATTTCTAGTTCTGCAATACTGTCCTTGTTAATAATTTTTGGGGATGAAGAAAATAGGAGATAGGAAGCTGTTTGTTTGTTTTAAGTCCAGGGCTTCTGAATTAAATGTGAAATTGTTTTGTACCATGGAAAGAGCATTGACTCTAGAGTCAGGAGTCAGGATCTGGGTTCAAAATCCTCCTCTGCCACTTATTGCCTATGTGACATTGGGCAAGTGACTTAAACTCTGGCATCTCCTTCCTCATCCATAAAGAAGGGTTTGGATTAGGTGGCTTCTGAGATACCTTCTAGTTCTAGATCAATGCTTCTAAGTTTAAAAATAACATTGACATTTCCACAACTATAAATTGGTAACATATGTGTCTTTAATAGGAGAACGCTGCCTTGAGGATGATACATACATGAAGGACTTATATCAGCTCAACCCAAATGCCGAGTGGGTTATAAAGTCCAAGCCTTCGTAGAAGACTTACACACTGCAGACAATTATGTGGACTAACTCAATGACAATTGTTGGATTGTAGAAAATGAAAGAAATAGTGGAATTCTTTTGTTATTCTAATATGCCCTACTATTAATGAGTGACACTTTGAAGCCTTATAAAAAATAAATCTCCCTTGACTTTGTTCCCATTTGGCACAGCCTAAAAAATATTTTCCTTTTTTTTTTTATGATTTGTGCTTCTGCCAGAATAATGGATTTTATTATTATTAGGAAACAAAAGTCCCTTGAGTGAGATACAGGGGAAATTAATTGGTTTGTGGCCTATGTTATGTACTCTGTAACATGTGCTAGTTAGTGGAGGTTATTGAATTTAATATTATAGGAAAATGTATGTGTATGAATTCCCACACTCCTTTTTTTAAAACCCATGAATGAGGATTACATTATTTTAAAAAAGGCTTTTTTCTGATGATAATACATTCGAAATGTGACTAGTTATTAAGATAGTACATCTCTTAGTACCAGCTGACTTTTGAGTAGCACATTTTAGAATGTTAGAATGCTAATGTTCATATTAGTGAGGCATTGTTTCAACAATTATTTGCTACTCCTGCCATATCACATGAGGTGATTCAAAATTTTTTTTACGGATATCTGACACGTGCACAGAACTCTATCCACTGTCAAGAAAATGGGACTGTCAAAAACTGCCAATTATCACTGAGCTGTTGAATACTAATGTTTGAGAATAAATAAAATATATCCACTGTGAGGAATGGGATTATGGATAACAAGAGAGTGAAAGCCAAACCACTTAGAATGCTCTGTATTCCTTTAAATGGAATTCAATGCTGGTGCTCCACATTGTTATAGCAGAATGAGAAATGTATATGAGGCCATGTAATGCAGTAATAGTTGGAGAATGCCTTCTATACCATTGCAGAGTCATAGAAGTCTGCTGCTTAGCATAATTCTAGTTGGTAGGACCTAGTGCTTATGAGCAGGCTGATATTCATGGACTTATTTGAAAAATAATCAGAATAAATTTATTATAGGTAGTGGAAAGTACCATTCACAGGAATTTTATTGCACAAACCATATTGTGACTAGAGATCTTGAGACTGTACTGTAAATAAGAAGGATCAAATGGAAGAAAAATGTTAAATATTTTATGAGTTTTGAGTGTAGTAAATAAAAGGCAACATAAATGAGTAACTCAACAAACTGTGTTTATGACACTTTTTGGTAGGACTTAGGAAAATTTATACATTTTATCAGGGACCCTCGATTTCATTTTAATTAAGAAGAAAGTGTCGTTAACAAGAAGAGTTGTGAATTTTCAGCATAGAATTACAAAAGCATCCTGTGGATAGGATCACTTAAATAACTGTGGTAATTTTGTGCCATTTCTCTTTTTTTATTATTTAAACAAGATCTTTTATAATTAAACGCATTTTTCTTAATCTATCTACTCTCTTGAATTATTACTTCTAATTGTATGAATACATGAGTCATGCTTAACCAAAAAAGCTATAATTGTTGATTTTTTTTTTTTAGATTCAAATGATTTCCACTCTTCATTGGCCATTATGTAACTTTCCAAATGGAAAGACATGTGGGAGACATAAAATTGTTTTCTTTCATGTTTTCCCCTCTTGTTGACTTCTCTCCTTTAACAGATTTCAATGGAGATTTTGCCATATGCCTGATTTTCCATCACATATTAATGAAAGGTATGCCAAATAATGCTTTACCATTCTTTGCATCATTATCAGCATTATCATGAAAACAATCTGACGTGAGGAAATAAGCAGGGTTCGCAGGGAATAATTTTATAAAGAACCAGATGTCTGAACTTTGTCAACAAAGGAAGCACATAGATGCTGATTAAAATCAATCAGAGGAGTGTCATTTGTCTGCCATTCTTGTCAGCTCTTTCCCCATCACCATTGTCCTATACCCACCCTGGAAAGGGCACCAGGTTTGAGGGATGAGAAGAGAAGGTGGCTAGGTTTTGAGATTTAGTCCATAATTTTGATGCCTGCAATTGGAGCTTCAGGATGACATTCGTTTTCCTTTATCTGGGCAAAACTTTACTTCTCTCCAAAAAGACAATGAAAAATAATCTTTTCCTTAAATGTTTTCTAAAAAAGACTAATAACAACAACCTTCTTTGATGATGTATTTTATTGTCCTTCAGTTTTATAAGCTTTGAAATAGAGTTTTCTGATGTTAAAATAATGTTACATCATCTCCCCTCAACTTACCCCCCTGACCCACAGAGTTCTTTATCGTCTTTTTTGTTTGAATTTTAACTCCGTGAGTTGGATATTTGCTTATTTGTTTTTTGTAAGAGAGCACAAAAAAGAAACCAAATGTGCTGGAGTTGAGAATCGTGTAGAACTACTCTAAAGCAGAATGTTGTAGGGTAGAGAGCAGAAGAGCTAGGTTTTAAAAAGATAGAAAGGGTTCTGGTTTTATTATATATGCTTTATCTTTTTATGAATGAGGTCCTTATAGTTTGGCACTATTAAAAACTGTTGTCACAGAAGTTATTGAAAATTCCCTGCAAATTTGCTTTGGAAAAAGCAGTTAAAAGTCATGCAATTTTTCAGGTTTGGATCATCTCTGGCCTTCGTGAATGTTTCTTAAATACTTGTCAGTAGGTGGCAGTATTGCCCAGATATTCCTTTGTTTCTGAACTCTGCAAACTATGGAAAACCGATGGATTAGGATCTAATAGACTTAGACTTTAGAAATTCTGAAACTAATATTACAGTGAATTTCCTAAAATAATCCTGTGTCATGGACATCATCCTTATCTGTTAAGATACTAAGGTGTAAGGGTTAGAAAGAATTGGATCACATAGATATCATTTCATCCTGCTGGGTGCTTATCTTCCAAAATGATTCTTTGTCTTTCCTCTTTTCCTTCCCACTTCCCTTAGTTCATTTATTTATTTGTTATTAAACGCAAATATATTTATTAATGCATTTTCATATACATAGGTAATTTTACTTAACATAATGGAATGACATAAACAGTTACAATGTAGAACTCTGTATATTTTAAGTTATTTACGATCCCAAATTTAAAGGCAAACTACGGTGTTTGAAAAATGAATGGTGAACCTTAAGCATAATCAATCATTTGTGTAGCAGGAGCCATACTGAGAAAAG
The DNA here is from genome assembly GCA_028646515.1 of Pseudochirops corinnae. NCBI lineage: Eukaryota > Metazoa > Chordata > Mammalia > Diprotodontia > Pseudocheiridae > Pseudochirops > Pseudochirops corinnae. Next base: position 91,175,695 of record CM053586.1, read on the forward strand.
TAATAGCTTGGATCTTTGAAGTTAACAGGAATACTTTTCAGTAATGCCTTAATGTGGGGAAGAGGACAGGGGATCAAAGACATCATTATCCTTCACTTGATTCATTTCCCTCTAAAACCTTTCTTAACATGCATACAGATGTTAGAAGTTTTCAGTACAATCTTTCATGGTTTCTCCCATTTTCAACTTTTGGGGGAATAAAATGATGTAAAGACAGTTCCCATTATCGTGAAGGACAGTGTGCTAGTGAGGCACTGTGCAGGGCTTCATGTGATCTTGCCCATGAGAATCTTAATGGACCAGGTGAAGGGGATTGGATATATTCACAAGAGGAAAGGCCATCAGAGAGGTGCTAAGAGAGTTGAATAAGCTCAGAGGCAGGAGAGATTCCTTTAGGGGAGAGACCAGGTGAGGGAACTCTTCATGAAGTGGACAGCACTGGAGCTGGCCAGGGGCTTGATGGATGGTGGGTTTTTTACTCATGAAGTAAAGATGGGAGTAAGGGACATCCCAAAGCAAGGGAATGGCATAAGCAAAGGTCCCATGATGAGAAAGTTTGAGACAAGGAAAGCAGTCCTGATTGTTTAGAGAAAAGGATTTTAACAGGGACGCAAATGGACATCAGATATCACCTAGGACCTCGAGTGTCAGGATTTAGAGTTTCATTTGAGGAGCCATGTTTTTGAGCAAGAGAGTGAGGTGATTAATGTTTTCATGTTAGAAATCATGTCATTAGTATGATTTCCTTGCTTTGAGATTTAAGAAACTATTATAGAGAGCAGTTCTTTGCTCCTTATATTTAGACAATCCGGTCCATGCATTTGAAGTGTAATATCAGTAGCAAAGGCCATTTTTTGAGCACGTAGTGGCACCATACAGCCATAAGGACAGTAACAACAGAGATAAGAGCTGTGCTTTCATGGTAAAGTTGTCCTAGATAACTCACAGAATTATCATAGAGGACAGAGATTTTTTTCAACTCAGCCAAGAAATCCAGATGAGCTACTATCTATTTCTTGTTCTTTATTACTCATTGTTGCTGTTGTTAAGTCATTTTTTTTCAGTCATATCTGACTTCCTTACCCCATTTGGGGTTTTCTTGGCAGAGATATTGTAGTGGTTTGCCATTTCCTACTCCAGGTCATTTCACAGATGAGGAAACTAAGGCAAACAGGATTAAGCCACACAGCTAGTAAGTAAGGCCAGATTTTTTTAAGCTTTTATTTAGCATTTTATTTTTACTCAGCTACATGTAAAAACAATTTTTAACATTTGTTTTTAAAGCTTTGAATTCTAAATTCTCTCCCTTCTTCCCTCCCCTTCATCTGCCATTGAGAAGGTAAGCAATTTCATATAGGTTATACATATGGAGTCATGCAAAACAGTCATAATAGTCATGTTATGAAAGAAAACAGAAAAGGGAAAAAACCTCAAGAAAAATAAAGTTTAAAAAAGTGTGCTTCAATCTGTATTCAGACACCATCAGTTCTTTCTCTGGGGATGGATAGCATTTTTCATCATAAGTCCTTCAGAGCTGTCTTGGATTATTGTATTCCTGAAAAGAGCTAAATCATTCAGAGCTGATCATCTTAGAATATTCTTGTTACTTTGTACGCAGTACATTTCACTTTGCATCAGCTCATGTAAGTTTTTTCCAGGTTTTTTTGAGAGCATCCTGTTCATCATTTCTTTTAGTACAATAATATTCCACCATATTCGTATACCATAACTTCTTCAGCCATTCCCCAATTGTAAAGAGCATCCTTTCAACTTCTAATTCTTTACCCCTGGAAAAGAGCTGCTGTAAATATTTTTGTTCACATAGTTCCTTTTTCTTTTTTAAAAATCTCTTTTGGGATACAGATCTAGTCGTGTTATGGTAGGTCTTGGGCATAGTTGCAAGTTGCTCTACAGAATGGTTGAATCAGTTCACAACTCCACCAACAGTGCATTCAAGTTTCATTTTTTCCCCGTGTTCCCTCTTTTACCTTTTCTGTCACATTAGTCAATGTGATAGATATGAGGTGGTATCTCAGAATTGTTTTAATTTGCATTTCTCCAATCAATAGTGAGTTTGAATATTTTTTCATATTGCTACAAATAGCTTTGATTACCTTATCTGAAAACTGATCATATCTTTTGGTCATTTATGAATTGGGAAATGGCTCTTATTTTTACAAATTTGACTCAGTTCTCTATATGTTTGAGAAATGAGGCCTTTATCAGAGAAAATGGCTTCAAAGTTTTTTTCACAGCATTGCTAATTTTATTTCCCTCCATCCTCTTCCCCACCCCTTTTATTCTATTCTCTTTCTCCTTTCCCTTTCCCTTCTCTAAAGTGTTTTGCTTCTGACTAATCCCTCCCAATCTGCCCTCCCATCTATCATTAAATCCAGATTTGAACTCAGGAAGATGACCTCATCTTTATTACAAGGCAACTTGCTGGCTCTTTGGGTGATTTTCAACTTCGACCCCAGTTAAAATTATCGATCCCCATAGTTACTTTTTAGTTTATTGTTCTACTATTTCTGTTTGCTTGATTTCTGACTGCCCTCTCCCTCCCCCCCCCCCCCCATTTAGCATTTAACATATACTTAATAGTGATAGCAAAATCCTCCCAAATTTCCCATTGGCCTCAATATTTAAATTCATGGAGTCTTGTTCATGTATTGCCTCTGGTTCTTTTGCATCCCTATCGTATACAAGCTCCATGAATTTATCATCAAGTAATCCCAGGATATGATAGCACTTGAAAAGTCTTCTATTTGGTCTGCCTGCCTGAAGCTTATCCCCATTCCAATACAACTTCTGTACAGCTGCTGAAGTAACTTTTCTAAAGCATAAATCTGATCGTATCATGCTTCCCCTCTCTCTCCTTCCCTCTCTGCCTTCTCCTTCCAGTCCACCCCATTCTCCCAGTCAATAAACTCCAGTGGATCAAATGTAAACTTCTTGGCATTTAAAATTATTTCTTGTCAACCTGGCCCCTTCCTACCTTTCCATTCTTTTTAGACATTACTCTCCTCATAGCATGCTACTATCTACCCAATATTGGACTACTTGTTGATTGTAAAATCACACATCACACCATCTCTGATCTCTTGCATCAGTTATCTCTAATATCTAGAATGTTCTCCCCCTCACCTCTGACTTTTGGTATCCCAGCTTCTCTTCAAGATTCAGGTTAAGCCCCAGCACTGTACACAAAAGCTTTCCCTATCCCCACAACTTCTGCCTCTATTCCTAAATTACTTTGTTTTCATTTTATCTATCTCTAAGCATCTATAATACATACATATAATATGTATGTAATTATACATACACATGCTCCCAGAGTGCAGAGTCTGTTACACATTTGTCTTTGTATATTACTAGTACTTAGCACCTTGTCTGGTTGAGTACTTAATAAATACTCATTGATTTATTGGTTGAAGGACTCTTTCTCTTGATTTAAAAAAAAATGATACTTAAAATAGCAGCAGAAATGGGACTGAGCATTCATAATAATGGGATTGCCTAGATAAAACCTAAGATAAGGTCTCATGAAAACAATAAAGCCATGAGACTAGGAACTCTGCTATGGTACCTACTGCTTCTATTGTTGGAGAATCTATTCTTTAATCAGAAATCTGAGAATTAGCTTCCAGAAGAACCCCATTTCAAACAAATCATTTTCCTTCACATTGATTTTCAACATCTGTACTTTTTTCTTTTTTTCTTTTGCTTTTTGGAGGAGGAAGGCAGGGCAATTGGGATTAAGTGACTTGCCCAACGTCACATGGCTAGTAAGTGTTAAATGTCTCAGGTCAGATTTTAACTCAGGTCCTTCTGACTCCAGGGCTGGTGCTCTATACACTGAGCCACCTAACCACCCCGCACGCATGTACTTTTAACCCTGACCCTATAATACTCACCTTTTACATTACTTCAAAGCACATAAACATTTCATCTTCTTTCTAGTTTCTTTAGGCCAATGGTAGCATTACATAAAAATCACAGCATTTTGAATTTCGACTAAAATAACTTCTATAGGATACCTAAGAAATGAGTAACAACATAATTGTTATTGTAATTACAGTTACTATAGCTAGCATTTATATAGTGCTTTAAGGTTTCCAAAACACTTTTTGCAAATATTTTGTCTTCACAGCAACCTTGGGAGGTCGGTGCTATTATATTATTTGTCAATATATACCCATTTGACGGATGATAACACTGAGGCAGAAAAGTTAAATGGCTTGCTCAGGGTGATACAACTAGTAAGTATCTGAGGCTGAATTTGAACTCAGGTCTTTCTGACTCCAGGACCAGCACATTATCCCTGTACCACTAGCTTTCTAAAACAAACACTGGGGGTATGAAGATATCAAGGAGTTTACGTTCCAGTGGAGGGAGACGACATGTATAAATTTAGATACTGATGTTGTAAATACAAACTCTATACAAAGTAGATACAAGGGAACCTTGGAGGGAAGCCCATTACCATCTGGAGACCAGGGAAGGCATCCTGTGGTATGTAGTGCTTGAGTTGAGTCTTGAAAGAAACCTAGGATTCTAAGAGTACATGAGGAGGGAAAGCATTCTGGCTCATACCACAGCCTGTGCAAAGGCAGAAAGGTGAGTCATGGAGTGGCATGTGTAAAGGTCAGCAAGTAGGACTCTGTAGATGGACTGTGTCAAAAACCCAGAAAGACAGAAGGGGAGTGGATTGTGAAGAGCTTTCAGTGCCAAATAGAGGAACTTTCATTTGATCCCAGAGGAAATAGGGAGTCACTATAGTTATTGAGTAGTTATTGGTTGGACCTGTGCTTTAGGAAAATCACTGGTAGCTATGTAAAGGATGGATTGAAATAGAGAAAGCAAGGAGAAGAATGAGGAGATTTTTAATGAATTCAGACAAGAAGTGATGAGGGTCTGCACAAGGTGGTGTCTGTGTGGGTAGACAGGACAGGCTATAGAGATAGAAATGAAAAGGTTTGACAATTACTTGTATAGGGTGGTGATAGTGCGGAGTCAAAGATAGCACCTACTTTGCAAATTGGGGAAGGATTGTGATGCTCTTGGCAGTAGTAGGTAAATTCTGAAGAAGTGCAACTTGATAGGGGTTATAGAGGGAGACAATTCTGTTCTGGACATGTTGAGTTTGAGATTTATAAGGGACATACAGTTCCAAATTTCTACAGACTATTGGTAATACAGATTCTAGTGCTGAGGAGAGAGACTAGGACTGGAAATATAGATCTGCATAGAGATAGATGATGATTGAACAGACTGGAATGGAAATCATCAGTTGAGAAAGAAAAGGGAGAGCCTTTAGGGGCTACACCTATGGTTTAGGGACATGACATAGATGAAGAACAAGAAAAAAAAAGATCGAAAAGGAATTATCAATCATAAAAACTCAGAGATGAGAGAGAATTTAGGAATAAAAGGTGGTCACCAGTGTCAAGTGGTACAGAGGGATCATATAAAGTCTTTACAAGGTCATGAAGGATGAGAATTAAGAAAAAGCCTTTTAATTAATTAATGAAAATTTAAAAAGTTTGGTAAATAAAGGTAACGATGGTGACTTTGATTTGATTAAATTTTGAGCATTTTCAGTAGAATGATGAAGTTACAAATTAGATTGTGGAGGGTGTAGAAGAACATGAGAGAAGAGAGGGAGCCTTGTCAAAGAGAAGGGCTATCTCTTCATCAGCACCAGTAACAAGGGGTCTATAATGTCAGGAAGAAGAGAAAATTTCTAATGTTTTATTGATCATGTATATAATGAGTTTCTCAATTGAGAGAGTAGAAAGAGATGGTGCTATGGAATGTTTGAATAGAGAAGAGAATGTTTGGAATAGTTGTGGTAAGTGGAATAGAGTTCAATGATTGTATGACAGATTTTTGCATTGAGGGCCCACTGAGATTAGATAACAAATTTGTAATGTACCTAGTCAGCATGGTTTCATTACAGTCTATAACTGTTCATTAGTGCATGAGTAAGAGCAAAAGTAAGTGTGGATTGTGGAAGTGATTCAAGGCTGGAGTTTGGCAAGGTGTGATCATTGATAGGAAATAGGAGCAAGAGATTCATGACTAGAAGGTGCTGTAGAGTTGAACTGGTTCACCAAATGGTCAAGGTTAACAAGGTTAACAAGTAGTCAGAGCAGGGGTGCTTGCCTGAGGAAATATTCAGGTTGTAGCAGGATTGGAAATCACAGAAAGAGTAGGTTTAGAAGTTTTTAGGACCTACTACGTGCTCAGTAGACCCTGGGGATACAAAGACAAAAGTGAAATAGTTCATTCCCTTGGGGAGCTTTTCAGTCTAGTGCAGGGAAATAATATACAAAATATAAAATCATTTTTCAGTGGAAAGCACTAGCAGCTTGCAGTAGATCAGGAAAAGCTCGATTTAGAAGGTAGAACTTCAGCTGATTCTTGGGAGAACCCAGAGATTCTAAGAGGAGGCAAGGAGGGGAGGGAACATTCTAGGAAGGTTTAAAAGTATATAGGACGATTGCACAAAAATAAAGTATATCAGATTGCTTACTATGGTGGGGGGGAGGGAAGGAAGGATAGAATTCAGTATTCAAAACTTAAAAAAAAAAGTTTAAAATTTGTTTTAACATGTAATTGGGGGAGAATAAAATATTATTTTAAAAGTATATGGGAGATGGGGTGCCATTTAGAAGAAATAATATGAAGGCTAGTTTGGCTAGACTACATAAAGGAGAGCAATGTGTAATTTCACTGGAAACAGGTTGGAGTCAGGTTGTAAAAGGATTTAAAGGACAAATGGTTTATATTTGAATGTACAATTAATAAGGTGGCACTGGAGTTCATTGAGCAATGGGGTAACATAGAACTGTCTTCTAAAAAAATCACTTTGGTCGCCACGTGGAGGAAGTTTTGGAGAAGGAAGAGACCTGAAACAAGGTGACCAATTGAGAAGCAATTTCAGTCATCCAGTCTTTGCTTAAAGACCTTCATCCACTAAGAGGGAATCTCCTTCTCTATTCTACTCATAGTAATCAAGCATACATTCTCTTTACAATTTCTATTCTTAACTCTCATTTCACGCAACCACAGAATTTCAGGGTTGGTTGGACAGGAGCTCAGCAGCCATGAAATCCAACTTGTACCTGAAAACAAATCGTTGCCATAATACTCTACAAATTGTCTTCCCAGGGATTGATTAAAGAACCTTCATTGAAGGGGAATCCATCTCTCAAGGCAGTGTTTTCTATTTTTGGTTAGCTGTTGTCAAGTTATAGTAACTATATAAAAGCTATTCTGTAACCAGTTATGTCAGCTGTGGGAAGGACAAGAGGTAGTCCACTTAGAAGAGTCTCAGCTAAAGGGATCACCTTATAAATGTGTTGCAAAGTCCTGATGAGATTGTGAAAGGAGATAGTCTGGGCCTGAGAGGATTTCATCTAACAGAAAAAGCTCTTGACCAACTGATTCCAAATGTTTCCCAATAATTGATCACCTCAAGTTTCCATTGTAAGAAAATAGGCTTTCAGATTATTGGACACCCAACCCTATAAATGAGTGTTTTCGAGTCTGTTATGCATTTTAAAGGAAATTAAATTGGGAAACCGACATAAATCCTGAACTCACTGATTTAGCAAGAATCATCAACACTGGGAATTTACTAGAGCTTGTTTTCTATTGGGTTTCCTTTATCTTTTTGGCAGAAATTGGATACTTAACAGAAATTCTTTTCCTTCCTCAATGGAATTGCCCAAAGCTATGTCTCAGTAATTTCACTTCTAGATGAAAATGAGGCCTGAGACAGCAATACTTTTTTTTTTTTTCTGTGATAGTGAATGAAGTTCAGGTTAAGCCTGAAGCTGTTACCATTTTTTTACCAGCTATTCCTTCTGAGCTAGTAGAGTGATATTTTTCACTTTTCTACCATATGTATTTAGCAAGCATACACACACATATGTATAGTTACATAAATGAATTTACACACACTCATATCTTGTGCACTGAATATTAGGGTAAGAAATTTTCTTTAGCTGAACACTTGATTCAGCAAGAGCAGTATGGTCAAATGGATAGAGTCTTAGATTTTGAGTCTCTATAGGGTCAGAATTCAAGCTCCCAATTGACTTTTTATTACATAGGTGAACTCAAGCAAGTAGCAAAACCTCTTTGAGTTCCCTCATTTGAAAAATGAGGACTTGAAGCTAGTTGACCTCTCAGGTTCCTTTCAACTCTATCACCCTTTGCCTTAGGCTTAGCAATGAGTAGAATCAATTTTATTTGCTAAAATACTAGACCATGTAACTCATATATGTCACAGATATCCTACAGACTGTGAACACAAGCACTTTTTAATTGCCTTTTTTGTTGAATGTTTAAATTTTTCTGGAATGTTTTCACGTATGATTTTCATACGTGGTACTGTGCTGTATCTTTTATCCAAGAGAGAAACATTTGTTAAGAGCAGAACTGCTTTTGTGATATTTCCATCTAAAACTAAGCATACTAACTTCCTCACAAGTCAGCTTTTTATCTCAAGATTTCAAGTCTTGATTTCTCAATGAAAGGCCCTAGCTCAGGCAAGCTTCAGAGAGGCAGACCTACTCTAGGCTTTCTCCTACCCTTTTGAAGTTTAGTGGTCTCTGCACCTTGGCAGCTCAAAGCTCACCTTTTGTTACTGCTTTTGTAACCTCTACAAAATGAAGGCTTTTATGTAATCTCTGCCTTAAGACACATTCTTCTATTGTCAGGCCATAAATGGAAAAAGGAATGTGCTCTGCTGGGCAAAGATTCTAAGGATGAAATTTTTCTAATTTTTCTTTTGATTTTCCAGCAGCCACTCTACAAATATTGACAATGAATCAATGCCTTTCATAAACCACTTTTTCAAATGGTAAATCTTGAGCTAGCTTTCATGCCTGTCATCCTTTTTACATGTCAAGAAAACTTGAATATGGTTTGGAAAGCATTGAGTAGCTGCTTACTTTAAAACTGATCCTACCTTTCTTCTAAGGGCCTCAAACCCCATTCTAGAGTGTAATAATAAAAATAGCTGGCATTTACATACCCCTTTGAGACTTGCACTTTACATATATCCTATTTCCTCCCTACAATCCTTTGAGACAGGTAGTATAGGTATTATTTCCTATTTTATGGATGAACTAACCAAAGATTAGGGACCTGCCCGTGGTTGCATAGCTATTACATGCTAGAGGCAGTCTTTAAACTAAGCTCTTCCCTTGAAGTAGCTAGGTGGCTGAGTGGATAAAGTGCTGGGTCTGCAGTCAGGAAGTCCTGAGTTCAAATGTGACATTAGATACTCACTAGTTGTATGACCCTGGGCAAGTCACTTAAACTCTGTTCCAGTTAATCCACTGGAAAGGAAATGACAAACCACTCTAGTGTCTTTGCTAAGAAAACCCCATATGGGAGTCATTGACTCAAACCTGATTGAACAACAAACTTCCCTGATTCGCAGTCCAGAGCTGTTTCTGCTACTCTTGGCTACCTCTCATTTAGCCACACAATTGCCTGGCAAGGGAAATTGCCCAATGATTTGGGCAAGTCATTTAGTCTGGGGCAGCGGGAAGGGAAGAACTATATGATCTCTAAAACTTCTTCCAGCTCTATGATTCCATCATTAAATATTTTTCATGTTGTATGTTATTTAGTTTATACTGAATTAGCTAACATTATTAGAGAGCTAAAAAGATTGTTATTTACTTAAGATATGGGAGTTTTGGTAGTTTTTTTTAAGTAGAGAAAGTGCCAGAAAGAATTAAATTTGGGTGGGTTTTTTTTGACAAAACATTTTTAGTAGCAGCTTTTGAATAATATAAAATAGCTTGCAAATAGGATTCCATTGTACTTCTCTGGGAAGTTGTAAAATTTAAGAGGACAATGCAAAATCTCTCTCTCTCACACACACACACACACACACACACACACACACACACACACACCACAAACATCACTACTTTCTGGATTTTTCTGGAACTGAAAACATCAGAAGTCAGTGACTGATAGATTTTACAGGCAGCTAGGGGGAACAGTGGACAGAGCAAAGGATGTAGGGTTAGGAAGACTGAATTCAGAACCATAGGTAAGAGCTATGTAATCCAGAAGAAGTCACTTAACCTATCAGTGCCTGAGTTTCCTAATCTGTATAATGGGAACAGGAATAGTATCCACATCATAGAGTTGTTGTAAGTATAAAATGAGATAATATTTTTAAAGCACTTTGCATACTTTAAGGTACTATTAAAAAGAGCTGGTTATTATTATTTCACTAAAGACAGAAGCACCTAGTTCTCTGGTCTTGAAAGAACAGAGTCAAATTGAATCTGTTTGGATGACAACACTACAGAAAGAGTCTTGGGCTAAAGGTCTAGAGATCTAGCTGCTGGTTCCAGCTATGCTCCTGATTGGTTGTGTGGCTTTGGGTAAGTCAACGATATGATTTGATCATTAACTATGTTCTGTTTTCCATGTTGTTTAGTTTACATTGAATTAACTAAAATTGTCAGAAGGCTAATAAGGTGGTTATTTGACTGAAGATGTGGAAGAAGTGGGGTTGTTTTATATTCTTTTAAGTAAAGAGGGAAGTGCCAGAAAGTATGAAATTTGGATTATCTGATAAAAAAAATTCTCAGTCACTTGTGAATAATATAAAATAGCTTCTAAACCTCCAAAACCTCCTTCTCCCAACCTGCCACCTCCCACTTCTTTGCAGAGGTAGTGGAGGATGGAAATGAAATACCACATATAATAGGAGACTTTTTTTTTTTGATGTGTCAGTTACTTTTCTTCCTCTTTTTTCATCCTTTGTTATAAGAAGTGACTCTGGGAGGGAGTAGGAGAAGGGATACAGTGGATGATATAAATGATATACAAAATGTATCATTATATACAAAATTTATTTTTAAAAATATAGTCATTACTCCACAAAAATTTCAGTTCTTTATAACAAGTATATTTAAGTTCAGCTAGACTACTGTGGTCTGAAAAATGACCCAAGGAAATAATTGGTCAGACCGGTACAATGCTGCAAACTAAGTTTAACATTTAAGAGTTATAGAATTCATGGTCATTGCCCTTTCTTTCCCTTTTACATGTGAAAATGAACAGATACTGCTCTCCCTGCAATTTTATTCTCTCACTCTCATCTAATTTTATATTTCAAATATCTGTTGCTGATTTTCCCTGTGTGGTCTTGGACAGGTTACCTAATTTCCCTGGTTCTCATTTTCTCATCTGTAAATTGAATTTTTGCTGTCGTTGTTAAGGTTTCCTTTTCTTTCTGAGATTAGCCAATATGATTGGTACCTGTTTCTAAATGAGGCAAGCTGGAGAGTTTGCTGCTAAAGGAAGAAATGGTGCTTTTATCACCCCAAAAGAGATGTTTCTTGGTTAGCTTCTCATTTAACAGTCTTTACTGAGAGAAGCTAATTTGTCATCACCGCCTTTCTGCATTTTCACATAGAGTAATTAAAATAATGTCCCCTGTTAAGCTCACTATAATCCTTTGTTTCTAGACTGAGGCCTATTCCTTGGATTGGAAAACATGATGTTTTACAAAATACTTAGAGCAAGCTTTATGAGGAGCATTACATGGAGAATTATTTACTGAAGTGTAAACAGAAGCTGGTTTATGTATTATTTCAAAAAAAAGCAAATCTCCATGTTGGCCATGTGCAAAAATGTTTGTCTCATTCTCCACCTCTAGGCCATTACTGACCCATCCATACTGGCAATTAGGCCATTACTGACCCATTCATACTGGTAATGTTACCATTGTTTCTAGTCTATTACCATGACCTCTGGAGTTGTAATTGATCAGTGCATTGATCTTAGGTCTTAAACTTTCAGAGTTGTTTTTATTTCTAATGTAGTCATTATATAAATTGTTCTCCTGGTCATTTTTTTTTCTTTTTACTTTGCTCTGCATCAACTCACACAAGTCTTGCAAATGTTTCCGAATATATCTCTTTTATCAATTGATATGGTGCATTCCATTACATAGTTTGTTAAGCCATTCCCTCATTGATGGGCGCCTTCTTGGTTTTCAGGTCTCTGCTATGAAAGAAAGTGATGCTATGAATATTTTTGCATATGTAATTTTCTTCATTCTTTAATTCTTTGAGGGGTTTAAGTCTATTGATGGTATCAGTGGATGAAAGAGTATGCATGGATTAGTGATTAGGGTGAGGGTGGACGTTAGAGTTCAAAATTGATTTTCACAATCGCAATTTTTCAATAAAATGCTGTTTCCAGTTTTGATCTCTACCTCTTGAAGGATATGAAAAGAAAAAAAAAAAGCCCAACAACTGGAAAGTCTGTATGAAAAAAGGAACAAAAAGTATTAGGTAGTGAAAAATGGGTACTAGAGGAAAAGTTTGGACAACTTAACTTATTTAATCTGAAAAAAAAAAGTCTAAGTGGTGAATTAATACATGGCTGCAAGTCTGTGAAAGGTTATTATGGGAGGTTTATTGACAAGTCTTTCCATATATTTAAAATAAGTTAAGCCCTTAGAGGGTAAAACACCTGTCTCTCAGGGTTGTTGGGACAATCAGATGAATCATTTGTGAAGTGCTTAGCGTAGTGCCTGGCACATAGTAGGTACTTAATAAATATTTGTTTTCTTCCTTCCCAAAAGGAGTCATATATAACTATATACATATGTATATGTATATATGTATGTGTACACATATGTATATAGTAAATAGTGAGTGTGTGTATGTATGTAGTCTCATCACATCATGATATTTCATGAATTGTAGCTAGATAGTAGCATCATTGGAAGAAGAGGGGTTAGATTTTTTTTTTTATGGTTCCCCCCAAAACTCTTTTGAGATTATGAAAAGAACCATGTAATTTCCAAATGCAATTGAACCAGTTTTATAACAACTCAATTTCATTTTCCATCTGAAGTGCTTGCCCAGACTATAATGCTATTGGAACAATTTGACAAACTTGTAAAATTGTTTAGATGTGAGTCTAAATCTGAGCAATGTGTTTTTCATCCAATTTGTTTTTAAAGTGTGGAGGATTAGAGCAATCTATTTTGCATGATTGTGAATTTTTCTGGGGAGGCCTTGTAGTTCCCTGGGGTTTGGTATAATTAGCACAATGCCGCTGTGAAGAGGGGCTTTTAGAGAACCCTCCTTCATCAGGGAATCCTTAAGATTCCCTTAAAAAAAGGCAAACATGGGAAATTGAGTGATACCCACTTTTGGAGAGCTCCTAAAATAAGTTTTACAATTTGCCTATTTGATTTAGGTGTAGAACAGCAGCAGGGAACTAGAAATAATTACTTGCTAGTTTCTACATTTCATGATTGAGTTTCTTCTTCTCCTCCTCTCCTACCCCTCCTCTTCTAAAAAGTTGTTTATATTATAAAATTTCATTTACCTAGATAAAAATAATCTAATAAGGGAAAGGTACCATATTTTCTATAATGGGAAACCATGTCAGAGCAATTTATTATTTTGGGGGGGGTATAATTAGCCATAAAAATGGAGAACTTGTAGATGTAATTTCTTTGAGACTTTCAAAAAGCTTTTGATAAAGTTTCATTTCCAAGAATATCTTTTAAAGCGGGAGTATAGTCAAGGAGTTTTGTCATGGATGGAGAACTATTTTAGGAGCAGAAAACAAAGGACAGGGATAATCTGGCAGTTTTCTGGGGGGAGGGGAAGTGAGAAGCCAGGAATTGTTGGTAGATTAGTGCCTACCAAATTCTTCCAGCTAGTGAAACTCTAGGTAGAGATAATAGATTATAGGGAAGGCTTACAAATCCATGTGAATGAAGGGGGGGGGGGTGAGGAAGAGGGGGAAGGGATGGGGAATAGCAGATGAATTTTTGGCTAATCAAGTGAATGAATTTAGAGATTAAAAAATATAAACTAAATCTGTAATAATGAGACCAATGGACATTTGTGTGATACTTTGAGGTTTGCAAAGCATTTTACATACATTATCTCATTTTAGCTTCACAACAAATCTTCAAATTAGGTGCTTTGGATATTATTGACCCCATTTTACAGATGAGGAAACTGAGGGTCTAAGAGTTGAAGTGTCTTGCTCATGGTCACACAGCTAGTGAGTGTGGCAAAGGCAAGATACAAACACCTATTTCTCCAAATTCAGCAAGTTATTATTATTCACCATGCCACACTATTAAGCGAAGTGTCCTGAATCTTTGCCCAAGAAGGGGATCTGGGAAGTACTTTTATGTTGTTGGCTGAGGACAGTAGCCCAATCTGACAATTACTATCTTATGTACTCATGGGTGAGTTTTTTCATCTGTGAATTAGGAATAAAGATGCTTTAGGACCTTCCTCACTGAGGTGTGACAAAGCTTAAATGAGATAATTTGCATAAAACGCTTCACAAAATGTTAAAGTGCCTCTTGCAAGTCAATTATGGTTACTGTAAAGATTTTTAATTTTTTTTTGTCTTTTTGGAGGGGGGAAGGCAGGGCAATTGAGGCTAAGTGACTTGTCCAAAGTCATACAGCTAGTAAGTGTTAAGTGTCTGAGGCTGGATTTAAATTCCTCCTCCAGATTCCAGGGCTGGTGCCCTATTCACTGCACAACCTAGCTGTCCCTTTTTAATTTTTTTTTTTTTTACTGTAAAGTTTTGCACATAGGAAGCACTTAATCAGAGAGTTTAAAAATATTAGCATTGGAAGGGACTGTGAAGGTCTTTTTTAGTAATAAATTCAATGGCTTTTCCTCAGCCCTCATCCTTGACTTTTGGATATCATTACATACAATCACCATCTATCCCTGTTTCTGAATGTTCTGTCCTCCCTGGGTTTTGCTTCCTTGCCGAATCATTGTTTATAGTGGGATCTCCTTCTAACTCAGGGGAGAAGTACTCAGGACTTCAGGAACAGGCTGTTCCCATGCAGCTCCCTTCTACTTTGCATTTTTTCAAAGTGGTGTTAAAAATCCTTTATTTCCAAGGCTGGGATCAGCTGCCAGGGAGAACAGAGCCAGCAGGCTACTACTTTCTTATTGGCTGTACTTGTCAGCTCTGGCATTAGAGGAGATGAGCTGCACTTGGCTTGTTGATGCTGGTCTTCTTCACCTCCCCCTTTCCCAGATTCTTTTTACTTCTTCCTTTGATTAATCTAGTTCTCTCCCTCTCCCTGTCCCTCTTTCTTCACTCCTCTTCTTCCCCCCTCCCCTTTTCCTCTTCTCTCCTCTTTTCCCCTTCTCTCCCCCACCCCCTTCTGTCTCTTGTCTATCTTTCTCTGTCTGTCTCTCTCTGTCTCTGTCTCTCTCTAGTTGACTTCCTTTTTAAAATAAATTAATTTATTTTATTGTTTTCAACATTTACTTCCCTAAATTTGAAATTTTTCTCCACTTCCCTCCCCTTCAACCTCCCTGAAATGGCATGCAATCTCTCGTTGACTTTCAGTCTTACTCTGAATCGTCCATTGTACTGGAAGAGGACCAATGACATCATGATATTCAAGTCAAAGTGCCATGTATTTCACTGTGGCAGATCAGTCCCATACAGCTTTTCCGCAGGTCAGACAAAATAATTTGTGTGAACATTTGGGATGGAGATGTCTTTAAATTTGTGCATCTCATGTTTCCTTTGTGCTACTGAGATTCTGCTTTGTTCACATTGCACCTTCTTTGATGTGGGTGTGACAGGTTAGGTGGGGCCCTACCAGTGTCTTCTTCCTTGTCTCACAACTGATGCTAAAGTTCCTCAGAGAAACCTTTGATAGTGTTCTTGTACCACTTCTTTTGACCTCCACGTGAACACTAGCCTTGTGTTGTGAGTTCTCTGTAAAATAGTGTTTTAGGTAAGTGTGTGTTTGGCATTTGGGCTACATAGCCAGCCCATTGCAATGGCGTTCTCTTCAGTAGAGCTTGAATGCTTGGCAGTTCAGTTCGAGTGAGGGCCTCAGTGTCTGGTACTTTATCCTGCCAGGTGATCTTCAGAATCTTCCTAAGACAATTCAAATGGAAGTGACTCAGTTTCCTGGTATGGTGCTAGTATACTGTCCAGGTTTCACAGGCATACAACGATGAGGTCAGCTCTGTACATTTTCAGTTTGGTAGGCAACCTAATGCTTCTTTTCTCCCACACTTTCCTTCAGAGCTTCCCAAACACTGAGCTAGCTTTGGCACTTGTTACTAAAGATTTGAGACACCCTTTTTGTTGTGAATAGAAAAAGCCTGAGGCCATTTTCTGTGATAACCAAATCAGAAAGTGATGTGGTACAAAGGAGAAAGCATGGCCTCTGCCTTTATTAGATCTGCCTTGTTAGGCAATTTAGTTTTATCAGGCCTCAGGTTCCCTCTCTGTGAAATTAAGGAACTGGATTAGATGCTTCCTAAAATCTCTCCCAGCTCCAGATCTGTGATTCTATTTCTGAAGATACTCATTGTTTTTACTTCTACAGTGTTTGGGCCTTGGCAGCTTTATGTCTCAGTGGTGCTTATGTTTCCACTCAATTTTGAGGTGAGATTATTACTCCAGTACTTGGGACCAAAGTTCTCTGCATCCAGGCCATGGAATAGTGGGATTGGAAGGGATCCTGAAGTAATCTAGTACAAATCCTTAATTGTATAGAGGAAGAAACTAGGGTCCACAGAGGGGAGAAGGGGGGCCCATGCTGAGAGACAAACATAGTTATTTATCATCAGCATTGTTTTGCAAAATTTTTCCATGTTTATTATTAATTTAATTGCAGACTTCAGAAGTTAACTCCTCAATGGTCTACCAGGGGTGGGGAACCTTCAGCCTCAAGGCCACATGTGGCCCTCTAGGTCCTCAAGTGGGGTCCTTTAACTGAATCCAAACTTCATAGAACAAAAGGATTTTTGTTTTCTAGGTGGGATTGGACAAATATTTACCAGAATTTCTGATTCCTTCCCCCTCCAAAATTGGGAGGTACACCTCACCCTCACTCCCAAACGTGAAATCTTTTCCCCTAAAAGGTGGCAAAACTGGCCCTGGGACCTGTCTCACAATTTCCTGGTCACCTATAGGCATTTAAAGTCTTACTTGTGAAATTTGAACCCCTTGGGTGTGGTGTCTGAAGACATCATGGGTCACCATACCCTGACTTGATGACCAGATACATTTCTGCCTGGGAACTGGGAGCTGTACCTCATATATAAAGCTGTATGTATAAGTAAATATATTAACATTTCAAGGTATGGTTTACAGTTCTCCCTTTAAAGCATCTGTGATGTTAGTGTTGTTTTTTTTTCTCTAGCAGAGGTATAGCTAAGGGTGTAGAGCCAGATTCAGAGAGCCCATTGTTAAATTTTCAATGTGAGCATTTTCACCTCAGAAATCAGCAATCATTACAAATCAGGGCTTGAGTTACTGTTTTGTTGATTGTATAGACTAAGAAAATGTTGATAATGAAGACTAAACTTAAAGTGTTTATTCATACAGTTTCCTCTTCTGGAGAATCTGTATGTTAAACATTTACCAGCAGATCTCTGTATTGCTCTATAAACATTACTTGCACTCAATGGTCTAGGACTCTCAGAATGAAGCCATCACCAGACTGAAAGCCTTCTGACTATATAGGCTGATGATACAAACAAAATAACTGGCATTTAAACAGAGTTTTAATGTTTGCAAAGTGCTTTATATCAATTATCTCATTTGTGCCTTACAACACCCCTGGCTATAGCCATCTCTATATTGTATGTGTAGAGACAGGCTAGATGCCATCCCTGTACTGCTCCTATCCTCCATCATTCTGATTCCCTTTGAAATGGCTACATCTCTATCTTTGTGTATCTTCTTGTGAAGCCATATGTGGAAACGCCAAAGTTTCCTAAATGTCTGATTCCATCTTTTGCTAATCTCTACCTACTTGTCAAATGATGTCTTTCGCCTGACCCACATTACAAAATCTGGGTAACTAAGAAGATGAATGTTACTTCTGCTTTAGAAATAAATACAGGATCCCCAATTGATAATGGTCAAAGGATATGAACAGGCAGTTTTCACAGGAAGAAGTTAAGGATATTTATAATCATGTGAAAAAATTTTCTAAATCACTATTGATTAGAGAAATGCAAATCAAAACAACTCTGAGGTACCACATCTCACTGGTCAGATTGACAAACATGACAAAACAAAAAATGATAAATGCTGGAGAAGATGTGGGAAAGTTGGAACACTAATGCATTGTTGGTAAAGTTGTCAACTGATCCAGCCATTCTGGACAGCAAATTGGAACTATGCCCAAAGGGCTATAAAAATATGCATACCCTTTGACCCAGCAAAACACTTCCAGGGCTATATCCCAAAGAGATCATACACATGGAAAAAGGACCCGTATGTACAAAAAAAAATATTTATAGCAGCTGTTTTTATGGTGGCAAAGAAGTGGAAATCAAGGGGATGTCCATCAATTGGGGAATGTCTAAACAAGTTGTGGTATATGAATGTAATGGAATACTATTGTACTGTAAGAATGAGAAGCAGACAGAATTTATAATAACCTGGAGAGACTTATAAAAACTGATGCTGAGTGAAAGGAGCAGAACCAGGAGAACATTGTACACAATTATAAACACAACGTATGTGTGATGACTAACTTGGATAGACTGGTCTCCTCTCAGCAATGCAAGGCTATAAGTCAACTCCAAAAGACTCATCACATCCAGAGAAAGAATTACAGAGTCTGAATGCAGATTGAATCAAACTACTTGCTCTCTCTCTTTTTTTGTTTTATTTTGTTCCTTCTTTCTTCTTGTTTATTTCATTGGTTATAATCCTTCTTTACAATTTGACTGATGTTTAATGTGAAGGTATTTTTAGAACCTATAGCTTGCATGCTGCCATGGTGGGGAGGGGGAAGGAAAGGGAGGGAGGAGTAAATTTGTAACTCAAAAGCTTGTGGAACTGAATGTTGTAAACTAAAAGTAAACAAATAAATAAGTTTTAAAAAATAAATAATTACAGGATAGGCTAGAAAGGCAAATTCTTTTCCTTGTATAAAATCACTTGTATCTGCAAAAGGAGAGGAGGATATTATTTCTCTATAGAAATAAAACAGGTTTTACATAAAATCTTTAGGTTCTTATTCCCTAGTTAATGTGGCAAAATGAGTCAATTTCAAGATCAGTGCATGCATTCTTTTTCCTTTGCTCACTATATTAGTGTCATTTTCCAAAGCCCTGTAAGACACCACACATGGCCATGGAGAATACTCATTCTGTAAGAAGCAAGCAATTGGGGCAGTAGCATGACACATCAAAGACATGGCTTTGGGAATGGAGTGCCTGTGTTGATAAAAAAAAAGCCCAATTTGTTGTTTTCCCCTGAAGCTGAAGGATTGTTCTGTTCTTCTTTTTACTTTGCTCCCAGAATTGGAAGATCTCAAAGGTACATAACGGTACTTTCATTTTTGATTCTCTGAATTTTAACTCGTGATGGGAGGAGGGCACCATCATCCTTACAACTCCGTCAGGTTCACAGTCTAGAAGTCAGCTTTAATTTAACTCTTCATCCTAACCATCTTTTCCTCCATCCAACCCCTTGGTAAGTCTTGTTCATTCTCTGTATAGCCTCTTCATTCCGGTATAGTAAAAAGACTGGCTCTGTAGTTGAAGGATCTGAGTACAAATTCCAGTATGTACCTGTGGACAGTACATTTAACCTCTTAGACTACTGTTTCCTCAGCTGTAAAATGAAGAAGTTACAGTAGCTGACTTCTGATGTTCCTCCCACCTCTACTTCTATGATTCTATGACTCAGACCCTCTTCCTCTCTTTAAAGACTCCAGACCCCCAGTTGGAGTAGTTTCCTATTAGTTGAAATCCTGAGCCTGGTTTTTTTTTTCTGTTAAAAATTATTTCAACCCCACGAGTATTAGTGATGGTGGATTTGAACCATTTAGAACCTGTGTATAACTTTGTTTTTCACAATGAAGCCTAAATGAAAAAGGAAAAAAAAACTACATGACCAATATGAGAGTGATCAAAATATTAGAAAGTCATTTCTCAGGATCCTGTTTCTCCCCCTCCCCCTTTTATTTTACTGAAAAGGGAAAAAATAAAACCACAAAGGACTGTGTGTGGGCTGAAAATTGAATTCTGTGCTTAACAGAAGACTTTTCTTTGTGGTTGTTGTTCAGTGATTTTCAGGCATGTCTGACTCTTCATGACCCCATTTGGGATTTTCTTGGCAAAGATACTGGAGTGCTTTGTCATCTCCTTCTCTAGCTTATTTTTACAAATGAGGAAACTGAGGTAAAAAGGGTTAAGTGACTTGCCAGGGGTCATACATTGAGAAAGGATCTGAGGCCAGGTTTGAACTCAGGAAGAGGAGTCATCCTGACTCCAGGCATGCACTCTATCCACTGCACCACCTAGCTGCCCTAACAGCAGACTATGGAGACAGAAAAAACCCTGGCCAGAAGAAGCAGAATCTTGAAGAACAAAAGAAAGTCAGGTGGGAGGGAATAGTGAACCTCTTTGGAACTCAGAAGTGGGCTTAATGAGGTGGGCCCCTGTCAAGCCTTTCTAGGTGAAAGCAATCTAGTCCTGACTAGTGCTAGACATAGGAAGAGAGGAAAAAAAAATGTTGACAACAATGCTAACTCCACACCGTTCACCTCTGCTTGTGCTACTTGACCAACATCATTGATGAGGTCATGAGCAACTGTAGTGATGGGTGTGACGATGACTACTCAAGCTGCCAGATCCTGTCTGCCTTTTTATAGTTGTTTTAAGGAGACCTAGTAATGGAGTATTTTGTTTTTCTAGAAAAGAATATCCTCCACTAGAGATCTGATGTTCTATAGTGTTAACTACATGGGATAGTTCAGGTAATTCAATGACTTTACCCATAGTAACATACCTAGAGTCTGTTGAAAGGACCCACAAAGACATTGAGCCCATAACATGACCCTTCCTTCAATGTTCTGTTTTTTTGTAGTCTCCTCTGCATGATCAAAATGGTGCAAGGGCTTCAGAGGATTACCCCCGGCATTGGTGGGGACCCCTAATGCTCTGGTGCTGAATTTCCCTGTACAGTTTTATGAGCATATCCATGGGTTGATCATCAATTGCTTTCTTATTAACCCCACATTTCAAGAGATGCATCCAAATCTCCCTCTGAAAGAGGAGAGAGGGTATCATTGTCTCTGCTCTCCTAACAGGGCAGAGTTCTCTTTGACTCATTCAACCATTCCCAGTGTATCTAATCCCACTGGAAGGGATGTATTAGGTGTTCATAGAGGACCATCACCTCTGGTAAGAAGGCTTGCCAAGTCCTTTTCAGGGATGTTCACCCACTGTTGGTGTCCAGCTGTCTCTTAGCTCTCACCTGTGGCTCCAAGAAGCTGTAGCATATACAGTGGGCACACTTTGGTAAATCATCTCAGTAGAGAGGCTAAACCAGGTTGAAGGTAGCCCATTAAACCCACTGGTGAGGTAGGTGGATGACTACCCCTAGCATGTGAAAACTTTTCCCAGCAGAATGAGCAGATGAGAACAATTTGTTGCAACAGTGAGGAAGGGGGCTGAAGCGAGTGTTTAGGAATGCTTAGAGCTTGGTAAGACATTGAAAAACCCAAGGTCAAGGTGGTGGCATAGGAGCAGCAAGGTACTGCAGCTCCCACATTGCCACCTCAAATACCCATAAAATATGACTCTAAACAAATTTTAGAGCTTTAAAACTCACACAAATACACCTCCCACTGAAGGCAGCTCAGCAAGAAGGGATCATCTTAGCACTGGGAGCCGAAACCAGCCCAGCCTGAAACCACGGCGTGGTCCAGGGGTGGCCAGGACAAGCTGCAGCTGGAGCTTCAGCAGAAGCAGTGGCCCTGCAGCCACCTCCATGTGGCTTCTCAAGAGCTCCCAGCTTGCAGATGGCGGGGGGGCCAAGCAATCATTCAGAGGCTAAGTGCTCTTGCATTGAGCGGCCTGGATCTGGATTGTGGTCTTGGGTGATGGTCCTGGGGTGCATTTTCAGTGAGTCAAAGCTGGTGGGGGCTGCAAAAAAAATGACAGCCCCCTAATAGCTTTGGTAGCTGGAAAAATCCCAGTGATTTGGGACAGAGCTTTCCCCTCTGGAAGCAGAGTTTCACAGAGCTAAAAAATCATTGACTGGCCAACATGAGCAGGCAAAGGAAGCAAAGTAAGAACAGCAACCAAACTCTAGATTCCTTCTTTGGGGACAAGAAGATCAAAGCATGGAATGGGAGAAAGACAACACAGTCAGAACTCCCACAACAAAAGCTTCCAAGAAATATGAAGACTGCCTAAAAGCCATAGATCAGCTTAAGAAGGA
>CM053586.1:91198469-91214296 GCA_028646515.1 Pseudochirops corinnae
ATATATATATATATATATATATATATATATATATATATATATATATATATATATATATACACACACACACACACACAATTATTATTATTAACTACATCCAACTGGGAATTAAGATACACAGGCACTGTGGTAGGGAGATCTATCTTGCCCTACCGTAAAGTCAGAGGGGCGAGGGGGAGGACATAGGAGAGAGAAGATTGGGGGAGGGATTATACAGTGGGATGGCTGTTTTGAGGTATTGGGTAGGGGAAAGATGGGGAGAAAATTTGTAACTCAAAATCTTGTGGAAATGAATGATGTAAACAAGACAATAAACTAATTTTTTTAAAAAAAGAAAAAGCCAAGGTCATCCACTACATCTCTGTCTGTCCTGACTTTTGTCTTGCCACTGGACTTTGATGACTCTATGACTCTAGAAGAGAGTGAGGCTGATAATTTGTACATCTTTGCCTCACTTAAATCCAATTTATGTGCAAATCAAGACATCATTTATTTGTGAGATCACTGATCTTCAAAAAGCAAAACTAAAAAATGAAGGATGAGCAACAATCCCACTCACAGCAGTATTTGCCCAGGCCACAACTGTTCCAATTTCTTGCTCAAATTTCACCACTTGATCAGCTGACACACATATGGTTGTATGTTTGCACGGAGATCCATAGCAGAAGCATTGGTACTCCACTCAGAAGATGGGAAACGAATTGCCCCTGAATCTGACTGGACGTTGGAAATGGCAGACCTTTGGGGCGCTACTTAAATCTAATCTATCAAACCCATTTCATCTAGGAACTTCACCTCAGCCTTCGCAGATACCTATCAGAGAACTGATTGCAAATGAAGGGCTGATTTGAATAACTCCCCTTTCATTTACTTAAATTAATATCTGGAGGCTTTATCACTGGGGGTTCCCAAATTTCTACCCCATTTTCCTTTTGATCTTATGGCTCCAATCTCAGCAGGACAGTGAATAGAGCATAGGCCCTGTAGTCAAGAGGACCTGAGTTCAAATTAGGCCTCAAACACTCAACACTTACTGGCCATGTGACCTTGGGCAAGTCACTTAACCTCAACTGCTCAGCCTTCTCCCCTCCAAAAAAAAAAAAAAAAAAGCAAAAAGCAATCTCAGCCAGAACCAGAACTTTTGGGTCAGAGACCATAGGGTGGACTCCTCCATTCCCAACACCCATCAGGAGAGATCTCTTTACACTGGAAGCCATTAGTTCCATTAGAACCCTTCCATCCCTTAAAACTCAGAGTCCTGTCTCCAGCTGCTGAATACATTGGTCCAGTTTACTTTCAGTTTTATTATACTAGCAGTCCAGTTTATGCCGAACAGTCAACAAAAAACCAGGGAACGCTAGCCTTGGCTCTTTCTTTATCCTTTCATTCAGCTCCTCCAAATCCCCTCTGCCTGAGCTGGAACCTGTTCTCTGTCCCACTGAGAAAATCTCCACATATGATCAAGAGTATACTGCCATATGATCATCCTATGCTCTGTATTCATAGGGCTCTCCCCTCAACTCAACCACAATGTGAACCACAAGGGTCTCTCGTCTTATCTCATCTGCTGTAACTATGTTGAATGTTAGAAAAGTCTTTAAAACCAACACTCTCTTAGTTCAGGTTTGATGTTGGGATGAAATGAAACACTGGCAAGTCATCGAAGAATTAATAAATGGTTTGCTTCTCTGGATGTTCCCCCCTTTCGTTTATGTGTGGAAATGAGTCTAGTCATAAAGGAAGGATTTGGTAAAGGACATAGTGATTCACGTGGCCTTCAGAAACCCACCCAGCTGGAGGGTCACAATCTATTGATAAACATTTTTTAAGCACCTACTATGAGCCAAGCACTGTGCTAAGCACTGGGGATGCACAAAGTGGCAAAAGAGAGTCACTCTCATGCATCTTATAGTCTAGTGCGGGAGACAACATGTAAATATATATAAAGCAAGCTATGCATAGAACCAGTAGCCAATAAGAGAGGGAAACCATCAGAATTAAAAGAGCATTGCAAATGCTTCTTATAAGAGGTGAATTTTAATTGGTTCTTAAAGGATTCTAGGGAGATCAGTACTCAGAGACGCATAGGCAATAGCAGAGCCAAGAGATGGAATGTCTTGTTCATGAAACAACCACGAAGTTAGTGTCATTGTATGGAAAGAAGTTGTAAGAAGACTCAAAAGGTTGGAAGGAGCTAGGTTATAAAGGGCCTTTAATGCCAAACTATTTTTTATTTGCTTCTGTAGGCAACAGGGAGCCACTGGAGTTTATTAATCCTTCCAACTCAATAAAGTGGGGTGTGTGTGTGTGTGTGTGTGTGTGTGTGTGTGTATAGCATGGTCAGACCTGAACTTTAGGAAAATCACTGTAGTGGCTGAATGGAGAATAGATTGAAGTGAGGAGAAACAGACTCTCCAGCAGGCTGTTAGAATAATCAAGGCATGAAGTGATGAGGGTCTGCACTAGATTGGTAACAGTGGCAGAGGAGAGAAGGGAAAATGTATTTGAGAGGTGTTGAAAAGGTTAAGTTGACAGACCTTGGTAACAGCTTCGATATATGGAGGGTGATGGATAGTGAGGAATCCAGGACGACTCCTAGGTTGTGAGCATGAGGGACTGGGAGGGTAGTGTTGTCCTTTACAGTAATAGGGAAAGTAGGGAAAAGGGGATTACAAGGAAAGATAATAAGTTCTGTTTTGGACATTTTAGATTTAAGATGTCTATTAGAAATCTGGTGAGACATCTGAAAGGCAAGTGTAGATGCATGATTGACGGTTAGTAGAGAGATAGGACAGGAAAGGTAGATTTGAGAATCTTTGGCATAGAGATGGTAATTAAATCCATGGGAACTGATGAGATCACTAAATGAAGTAGTATAGAGGGAGGAGAGAAGGTGGCCCAGGACAGAACCCTGAGGGGTACCTATGGTTATCAGGAGGGATCTGGAGGAGGATCCAGCAAAGGAGACCGAGGAGTAGTCAGCTTAGTAGGAAGAAAATCATGAGAGACTGGTACCCTGAAAACCTAGAGAGGAAAGTATTAAGGAAGAGAGCATGATCAACAGTGCCAAAGGCTGCAGAGAGGTCAAGCAGAATGAGTGTTGAGGCAAGACGGTTGGATCTGTCAACTAAGAGATCATTAGTGACTTTGGAGAGAGTGCTTTAGGTGGAATGATAAGGTCAGAAGCCAGATTGTAAGGGGTTGAGAAGACAATGAGAGAAGAGAAACCAAAGATAGCTATTATGGAAGACCTTTTTGTATTTAGTTACAATTTAGCTACAAAGGGGAGAAGAGAAGTTAGTTGGGATAGAAGGATCAAGTGAGGGTTTTGGAGGGATGGGGGAGACATGGGCATATTTGTAGGTAATCAGGAAGGTCACTAGGAAGCTACACCAGGGAAATTGGTCAATCAGGTTGTTTCTAACCTTATGATTTAGATTATAAATATAAGTGTCCTTCCAGTGGCTTATGCATGAAGATAGTCCTACATAGCTTAGCTACTTCCTGTGACAGGTTCAGGCTAGGGATGTTTCCCAAGGAGTTTGGATCTGGGCCCTGACCACTTCTGGGGAGATAGGTGATTTCAGCTCTTGAGGCTAGAGACTTCTGGTTAGTCCATATGAGTCCACACAACAGACTTTAAAAAGAGTGCCTACCTTCTCCAGCATTCTCTTTTCCTGTCTTTCATATTTTCAAGATTTCTCCAGCTCTTTTTTGGACTTCAAATGTAAATGAGAAATAGAGGAGTCTCAGCATACTTAGTGGACAGGAATAAAGAGGTGGTGGGAAGGTGGATAGTATCACTCTAGTGTGGAATGCTCTTGGTGCTCAGCTGACTATCTTCTTTGATGTAATTGCCCTGTGACTATTGAGGGGATCAGGTGAAGTGGGAGGAAGGCACAGGAGAAAAAAGAAGAAGACTAGTGCTGTGCATGCCCTTTGTCAAGATCTCAAAGTACTCATCTCACCCAAAGTGTCCAGGATACAGGTATGTCCCATGCACAATACACGGGATGTTCACTGTTATATGATAATGAGAATCACCATGACTGCCTAAGATACAAAGTGGTGGTCTCCAATATGAAGCAACTGGTCTGTCCTCAGATCCACATTTAATTACTTTAAAAAATTAAAATAGGGGGTGGCTAGGTGGCACAATGAATAGAGCACCTGGAATCAGGAGGATCTTAGTTCGAATCCAGCCTCAGACACTTAACACTTACTAGCCATGTGACCTTCAGCAAGTTACTTAACCCCAACTGCCCCGCCCTCCTCCTCCAAAAAGAAAAAAAAAATTAAAATAAATTTATTCTGAATTTAAGTATGAAAAAAGAACTTTTGCATATGTATTCAGCAAAAAAGCTCACCCCCCCCCCAAAAAAACTCTGACATTCCATTTCACATTATTTGACTTTTTTTCTTTTATTAGTGTGACCCTTGGCTCAAAGAGCCAACTGTATGGGATTCATTTCTAAGAGCTAGAGATCTACTATTCATTCCCCTTCACCTATGTGAGGGGCAGGTGGAGTAGGTAAGAAATGGAGATAAGAGAGATCCGTCTTCTGCTTCTAGTTTTGAGAGAGATATGACATACCAATTTCTCTTCATTAATCTGTCCCTCCCACTATCCCCCTCAAGCATACTCAAATGACTGTTGATAATCTTCCCTTATTTAAACATCAAACTGAAATTTATCTTCTGGACTGAATGGATAGAATCTTTCGTAAAAAGACACTAGGATATGTTGGCACATGAAACTTATTTTGAGAAACATTGAGAATAAAAGTATTCCTAATTTTTATCAGTATAGATCTGAAAGTGATAGCTTTAAAAAAAATAGGATTGTAGCATGCGTATACAAACTAGTGGTACTTTTTTGTGAATGAAGCCTCAGAAGCAGAAAAAACAAAACAAAACAAAACCCTACACCACTTCATTAAATAACAGTGACCTCAAAGGATAGGATTGTCTAGAACAGGAAAATGTGGTAAACCAATCACTGGTTAGTCCTGAAAATTTTTTCTTATCATCATTGCACAATAAACTTGGTTAATGAAATATTTTGTTAAGGTCAGAGATTGAAATGGTGTAGGTTTTCTTTATCAAAAAATAAATGTCCAAAAATCAATGAGGATAAAAATCAAAGACAGGATATTTGTGGGCCATAAAATAAGAAAAATGATGAAAGATGAACAGTTTTGAAGAATGGTGAAGGAACCCAGAAATATTATCTTAAAGTGATTGAAAGCTTTTTGAGAAATTCCAGGAAGACAATTATCACATAATTGTCAATGATCTAAAACCTATAAAATTATGAGATGTAGCATTCAAAACCCACTTCTTGGATCACATTTGGACTTCATCCTAGAGAACTTTGGTGCTCAGTGATAAACACTGGGAACATGTTCATCTACAAATCTCCAAAATGAAAGAACAAGTGACTTTCTTGTATTTTTTTCATCAGGGCAAAGGGAGTCCACATATATACCACATGCCTAGAGGCAGCTAGGTGGTGCAGTGGATAAAGAACTGGGCCTAGAATCAGAAAGGCCTGAGTTCAAATTCAGCCTTGGGCATTTACTAACTATACTTTCTTGAGCAAGTCACTTAACCTCTGTTTGCCTCAATTTCTTCTTCTGTAACATGGGAATAATAATAGCACCTACGTCCCAGGGCTGTAAAGATCTTGGCACTTTAAAAGTACTTACATAGTAAGTACTATGTAAATGTTAGCTATTTATATTATATTAATCATATTATATTATATTTATTATATTATGTTATATTACATTAGCTATTTATATTGCATTAATCATATTATATTTATTTTATCATATTACATTATATTATTAATGTTAGATGCTGAGGAAGGATGTTCTTCACATGAAATATAATATTAAATTAGTAGTTTAAGTGTGGAATATGAGCCCAGTTTTGTTTGATGAAAAAATAACTGATCCTTTTAAGAATCAATGAAATATAGACAAAACCTGAACTAATGTCTGAAATCAGCACAAAATATACTATAAGATCCAACTATTTTTATGAATATTATAAAGAATTTTTGTTGTCTAGAGGTGTAGCTGGAGAATGTAAACTTGAAATAGCAAAGATAAAGAAGTGAGAATGAGAGAAGAAGAAAGGAAAGAAAGAGGATAGTCATTCTAACATAAGAAACTTCAGAAAATTCTATCTGAATGCAGAAAAGAAACCTTGAAGCATGGTGTCTGAAAAGTATGATTCTATTTTTTAGGTTTATTTATTTTTAGTTTTCAACATTCACTTCCATAAATTTAAAATTTTCTCTCCCTTCCTCCCCTCTCCCCTCCCCAAGACAGCATGCAATCTGATATAGGCTCTATATATACATTCTTGTTAACATTAGTCATATTGTATAGAAGAATTAGAACGAATGGGAGGAACCATGAGAAACAAAACAAAACAAAACAAAACAAAACAAAAATAGTCTTCTTCACTCTGCATTCAGTCTCTGATTCAGTTATTAATGGCTAAAGTCATTGTTCATGGCCATAGGATCTTAAGTTTCAGAGAGGGAAGAAACTTTAGAGGAAATCTCTAGGCCTTTATTTTATGGCTGGAGAAATTGAAGCCCAGAGACTTGAAGTGACTTCAAGACACTAAATAATAGTTTGAATTCAAACTCTGGTTCTCTGACTCCAGAAAGAATGCTCTAGCAAGAGACTATAATTCTTCCCATTCAGCTGCAGAAGTGCTCATTCACTCAACAATCTGAGGGAGTGGGGTAGAGTAAACAGTGGGTGGAAAGGATGGGAGCAATCTACGGAGTGGCCTCTTCCACTCTAAACATTCTATGGTCTCTGAGTTACAAATAAGTTACAAATTGTTGACAGCACCATCATAGGTACCGCAGAATGGAGACATGGATCTAGCTGGTGGAACCATCTAGGGAAGCAGAGAGCAACTTTACTAAAGGGTGCGGTGATATGGTAACACTGTGCCCACTACTCTGCCCAGGAGATGCCACTCTTCTTTAAGGGAAGCACTTTGAACCTCTTTCCCCATTTTCAAGGGCTACCTCAGAATGTCAATGATCTCTGTTTTTGTGATTCTATAAGTAGCAGCTGAATGACTAAAAATAAATAAATGAGTCTATTCTAGTTAAGCTCCAAGATTTCCTGGAAGGTGCCTTCTTTTACTGTTGAAGGCTAATATGAGATTCAGTGTTGCCTAATAAAGGAAAAGGCAGTGACCAGCATAACATGTGTCACACATAGAATAATGACATCCTGCTGTCAGGTGTCATTACTCTGGACAAGTTCTCCCAACAATATCAAGAGATTGAATTGCAAGAAGGCAATTGAGAAATACGATAATAAAATGGATGGTGGCGGCAGAAATCTATTCACATGGAATTACCTTAAATATATTTGCCATTTTAGTTTTCTGGAGTGTTTCCTTTGTAATTACATAGTTGTCTCCAAGGAACTCTAGCTCCTTTATCAGCTCTTTCAAATTACATCTGCAGAAGACAAGGCAAATTGTTATTTAGGTGAGTTTGGCTTTCTTCCTTATTTATTTTCTGCTTATATTTCTTAACAAGCAAAATAAGAGAAAGAACACTTGTGGTCTTAGCAGAGGAAGTCTGAAATTCGATTTTTTGTATGAGAAATAGAGTCAACTGGGAGAGAACCAGTGTGTACCTATGAACTCACCAAAGGGAGAAAAGGATGAGAAATAGAGTCAATCAGGATAGAATCAATGCCTACAAATGCATGTGTTAAAAAGGAAAGGAAAAGTGTTTCCGTCTTTCTAACAATGTTCTGTCCTAGTAGTTAGTTCAAATATTGCCAAAACAAAACAAAAAAACCCCAAACCCATAACAAAACAAACAAAAAAACCTAGGAACAACCACAGTCATGTAAAGCATCTTTTCAGTCTGCCAA
Source organism: Pseudochirops corinnae (assembly GCA_028646515.1). Taxonomy (NCBI): domain Eukaryota; kingdom Metazoa; phylum Chordata; class Mammalia; order Diprotodontia; family Pseudocheiridae; genus Pseudochirops; species Pseudochirops corinnae. Next base: position 91,206,395 of record CM053586.1, read on the forward strand.
GAAACCTGTTCCCAATTGGATTCTTGCAGTTGAACAAGTCCAGCTCTACCCTGTAGGGTCCCAGGCCAAATGTGCATGCCTGGTCACAGAGCTGGTGTACCCCATAGCCACGCAGCCTAGTGAAGTGGTTTAGAAATAAAGCTGCCAGCTATATGGGACAGGAATTATCTCGATTGCACGGTCACTGCTTTGTTACTCTGATCTGAAATCTCTCCAAGCTGGGGAGTTTGCCTAGAAGTGAATGCTGTTGGCACCTGAAATGAAGGTGGAGTAATCAAATTGGGAGCCTCTCAAAATGCCCGAGGACAACCAAGGACGAATGGCAACTGTCCTCCCCTAAAGTTAGGTAGTAAGCATTCCTAGATTTACCTCCATACTTCCAGGGTATCTGTTTTTGCCAGTGTAGGTAGTTACTCTGTCTATACCAGTCATAACCTCTGCTTGAATTGGTAGTAGATGTGACTGAGGATTTCTGTGCATAGAAGTACTTGTGGCCCAGCAGAAGGGTCTTTCCAAACTTGGAAACACTAGTACTCAGAGGACCAGATGTAAGTTCTCAAACTATTAGTATTCAAAATCTTTCCCACTTGGTAGACTCAACCCAAGCTTGGGTTCCATTTTGATAACCTTTAGGAACCATTGTGACTATTTCCTGTTGTGATTAGGCAGTAGAGGAAATATCCAAAGCAAAATCTCATAATGAAAATTATATGCAGCTGGGTGGTCGATGCCGTTAGTGTTAGACCTGGTGTTAGGAAGACTTGTATTTTGAATTCTGCTTCAGACGCTATCTGTGTGACCCTGGGCAAGTCACTTAATTGCTTTCAGCCTTCATTTCCTCATCTGTGAAATGGGGGAATTATAGCACCTATCTCGCAGTGTTGTTGTGAGGCTTAAATGAGACAAGATGTTAAGCATTTTACAAACCTTAAAGTGTTATGGCTATCTATTATTATTATTATTATTATTATTATACTTCTTTGATATTGACAAAATGATACTAAATGAGAGATAAAAAGTAGATAGGAAGCAAAGTGGGTAGAGAAATGTTAATGGAAAACAACAGTAAGAATACTAATAAAAACAATTTATTATATTCCTCAATCTATTTATGTTAATGATAATATCTAGCATTTATATACCACTTTAAGGTTTGGAAAGCACTTACAAATATTATCTCATTTGATCCTCATAACAACCTTGGAAGGTAGGGGTTATTACTATCCCCATTGTACAGATGAAGAGACTGAGGCAGAATGAGGTGAAATCCTGGGTCCCATAGCTAGTAAGTATCTCAAGCTGGGTTTGAAGTTAGGCCTTGTTGATTCTAAACTCAATACTTGCACTGGTGCCATCTAACTATCTCCATGTTAATCCCTCAGTTTGGTTCCATGATATAAATATACGTGAAAGAACATCGTGTCAGTACAAGGATTAAAACACAGGGCCTTGGGATGCCATATTAAAATGTTGGGAGCAAGTTTCTGTGTAATGGCACCTTTCAATAAAAAAGGTCAATCTTTTTCTAACTCTTGGACATATCTAAGGAGGTAACCATTTAATCAAACTCTTGTCTTAGAGAATCAGAGAGATAACTATTAGATTTTTATGGTCCCCTCTAGATTTTGAGCCCTGTAAAGCCAGAGGTCACAGCCTTGCAGTTCTTTAGCTAGAAGGTAAGCCTCTCTGTTTTGTTTTGTTTTAAAAATAATCTCATTCTACTTAGTTTATTACATTTTCACGTCATGGACTTTTTAAGGTGGTTGGGAATAACCAAAAGTCCTTAATGTTAGGCAGCTATACAATGGGTCAAGAAATTAGGTGGTGCAGTGGATGAAATGAGGGGTCTGGAGTCAGAAACATTTATCTTCATAAGTACAGATCTGGCCTCTGACATTTAGTAGCTGTGTGACCCTGAGCAAGTCATTTAACCCTATTTGCTTCAATTTCCTCATCTGTAAAATGAACTGGAGAAGGAAATGGCAAACCACTCTAGTATCTTTTCCAAGAAAACGCCAAATGGGGTCACAGAAGAATCAGACACTACTGAAATGATTAAACAACAACAACATACCATGAATGGGTCATTGTATTCAGGGTTCTGAGGGGACCTGCCAGGAGAACATCCTGCATTAAAGTTCCCCTTCTCTAGAAATGGTCTTCTCTATCCAAAGCTCCCTCCCCCAATTTCTGTGGGTACAATACTCACATTTTGAGTGTGAGTTCTGCCTGCCACTTTATCATCCTTAGTGCCAAGAAACTTAATGGTTTAGTGGAATTTATTATAACTTACACAGCATTAGAATGGAGGAAGGATTTAGAAACACAGATATTCACAAAATGTCTGAGATGGACCTCAGAGGTCTCATAGGTTTGTACCTTGGAACTCAAGACTAAGGGTGTGTGTGTGTGTGAGTGTGAGACAGACAGACAGAGAGACAGAGAAAGAAAGACAGAAAGAAGGAGCTCCTAGGACAGCCTCATGGATTCCCATATTCAGAGGATGGGAAAAGAAAGAGGAACCAGAAAAAGGAGAGATATTGGAAGTAATCCAAGAAGAAAGAGAAGAACAAGGAAGAAGTAGTATCATAGAGGCCAAGATTATTGGTATTATTAGAATTTACTTTTTCTTCAGAGATGAAATTGATTTAATTGCTAATAGAGATTGTTATTTTGAGGAAAAAATGGAGGGAATTGGAAACAAAAATGATGAAAGCTAAAAATGGAGTCTGACACTGGAAAAAAAATAGTCTTTAGGTAACATATTTTCTAATACCTGGAGTGAAAGAACAGATGTCAATTCATGTTTTAGTTTGAAAACTTATATAAGGACATTAATCATATCTTAGTTATGGTTTATTAGTTCCTTGGTTTCTGATAAAGAAGAGCTTTGTGCAAGATATATGCTTAAAGAATGATGAGGGTGGGAGAGTGTAGCCAAAATGGCAAGTGGAAACAGGAACTTGAGCTTTCCCCCAAACCACTCCAAATACTTGTAAGAAATTACTTTAACTAAATTCTAGAGCAGCAGAATCCAGAAAATGACAGAGTGAAACAAATTTCCAGCCCAAGAAAACCAGGAAGGTTGACAGGAAAGGTCTATTGCACCAGGCTGGGAGAGGAGCACAGTCCAGAGTGGACCTCACCGGCCAGAGCAGGCCTCAGGGCACTGAATCACTGGCAGATGTGGTGGTTTTCAAACTTCTTAACCCCAAAACACCAAAGACAACTTGGAAGGTCAGTAGAAGAGGTCTGTCAGACCTGTGTGAGAGAGGAGTGTGGTCTGGCCCCAGCCACAGGACAGTAGCAGTGGCTTCTGGAGCTCTCAGTCCACAGAAGGTAGGGGGCTCAAGTGGCTGATCAGAGGGGGCTTGCTGGGACCTCTGTGCTGGCACCGAGACAAGATTCTCTTGCTTTTCCCATGCTTGGATCTGGGTTACAATCCTAAGTGGTGGTCCTGAGGTGAGGAGGAGCACTGGTGTGACAGAGCTTGTGGCTGTGGTGCAGAGGGAATCCTCCTTGCATTTCCAAGGCAGAAAAGAGTACTTGTGGTCACTCACAGACCAGAGCACAGGCTAGGAAAGGAGAAATACCTCTCTTTTGATCATACCACCTTGGAAGAGCTGAAAATTTACAGGTCCCTAGAAGTATCTCTGAAAACAGCTGCACAGAGTTCCTGAAGTTTGGGACACTATACCCTCCACATTGGAAGCAGAGTCCTACTTTGACCAAAAGCTAAAAAGTCAAATAATTGGCTGGGAAAATGAGCAAATGGCAGAAAAAAAATCAGACTGCAGAATTTTACTTTGGTGACAAGGAAGATCAAAACATAGAACCATAAGAATACCAAAAAGTCAAAGCTCTTACATGCAAAGCCTCCAAGAAAAATATGAATTTGTTGCAGGCCATGGAAGAGCTCAAAAAGGATTTTAAAACAAGTAAGAGAAATAGAGGAAAAGTTGGGAAGAGAAATGAGAGTGTTACATGAAAATCATGATAAACAAGTCAACAGCTTGCTAAAGGAAAACCCCCAAAATGCTGAAGAAAATAACACCTTAAAAAAAGACTAACTTTTGGCAAAAGAGATCCAAAAATCTAATGAGGAGAAGAATGACTTAAAAAGCAGAATTGGCAAAATGGAAAAGGAGGTTCAAAAGCTCACTAAAGAAAATAAATGGAAGCTAATGACTTTATGAGAAAGCAAGAAATTATAAAACAAAACAAAAAGAATGAAAAAATAGTAGACTGTGTGAAATTAATCATTGGAAAAATAACTGACCTGGAAAATAGATCCAGGAGAGATTAATTTAAAAATTATTGGACTACCTGAAAGCCATGATAAAAAAAAAGAGCCTAGACATCATCTTTAAAGAAATTATCAAGGAAAACTGCCCTGATATTCTAGAATCAGAGGGGAATATAGAAATTGAAAGAATCTACCAATCACCTCTTGAATGAGACTCCAAAGGGAAAATTCTTAGTAATATTGTGGCCTAATTTCAAAGTTCCCAGGTCAAGGAGAAAATATTGCAAGCAGCCAGAAAGAAACAATTCAAGTATTTTGGAAATAACACAAGATTTAGCAGCTTCTACATTACGGGATAGAAGGGTTTTGAATATGATATTCCAGAGGTCAAAGAAGCTAGAATTAAAACCAAGAATCACTTACCCAGAAAAACTGAGTATAATCCTTCTGGGGAAAATATGGATATTCAATGAAATAGGGGCCTTTTGAGCATTCTTGATGAAAAGTCCAGAACTGAATAGAAAATTTGACTTTAAAATACAAGAATTAAGAGAAGCATGAAAAAGAAAACCAGAAAGAGAAATAATAAGGACTTATTAAAGTTGAATTGTTTATGTTCCTGCATGGGAAGATTCTCAGTATTAGGGTGATTGGAGGGAATATGGAGACAGAGGGCACAGGGTAAGTTGAATATGAAGGGATGATATCTAAAAAGTAAAGTTAAGGAGTGAGAGATGGGAGAAGGAGAAAGGGAGAGGTAGAATGGGAGTAAATTATCTCACAGAGAAGAGGCAAGAAAAAGCTTTTATAATGGAGGGGAAGAGTAGGAAGGTGAGAGGGAATGAGTGGACCTTACTCATCAGATTTGACTTAAGAAGGGAATAACACACATACTCAGTTGGGTATGAGAATCTATCTTACCCTACAGAAAAGTAGGAGGAAAGGGATAAGGGGGTGGAGGGATGCTTTCAAATGGAAGGTGGGGTAATCAGAAGCAAACACTTTTGAGGAGAGACAGAGTCAAAGAAGAGAACAGAATAAATGGAGGTGGGATAGGATGGAGGGAGATATAGTTTGTCTTTCACAACATGACTATTATGGAAATGTTTTGTATGACTACACATGTATAGCTTATGTAGAATTGCTTAGCTTTTTAATGAAGGTGGGTGGGGAGGGAGGAAGGGAGAGAACGTGGACCTCAGAACTTAAAAAACAAATGTTAAAAATTATTTTTACATGCAACTGGGAAATAAGATATACAGACAATGGGGCATAGAAATCTATCTTGCTCTACAGGAAAATAAAAAGGAAGGAGACAGGAAAAGGGGGGAGGATTGGGATAGAAAGGAAGGCAGATTGGGGAAAAGAATAATTAGAATGGACACCCTCTTGGGGTGGAAGAGGGGAGAGATGAGAAAATTTGGAACTCAAAATCTTGTGGAAATCAATGTTGAAAACTAAAAGTAAATTAATAGAAAAAAGAATGATTGATAAATGATAGTTGAATGAATGAGATTTCATTTCTAATATCTATATAAGTAGCTTATTCAAATTCATGAGAAAAAGAGCTGTTCCCCAACTGATAATTGGTCTAACAATGTGAACAGGCAGTTTTCAAGGGAAGAAACCCAGGCTATCTATGGACATATTCAAAAAACTCTCCAAAATCACTACTAATTAGAAGAATGTAAATTAAAGCCATTTTGAGATTCTATCTCATATCCATCAGCATGGCAAAGATGACAAAAAAGCAAAAATAACAAATGTTGCAGGGGTTGTGTTGATACACTGTTTGGAGGGCTTGTGAATTGAGAGAACAATTCTGGAAAATAACTTGGAATTATATATAAAAATTTACTAAACAGTGCATACCCTTTGACCCAGCTACACCACTGTTAGGCCTATTCTGAAAAGGTATAAAAGAAAGAAGAAAATGTCCTTTATGTAAATATAAGTATGCATGTGCAGCATTTTTTTGCACTGGCAAAAAAACCCCTGAAAACTAAGAAGATATCCAACAATTGAGGAACGGCTGAATAAGTTGTGGTATATGAACAAAATTGATTATTATTGTGCTGTAGGAAATAGATAATTTTGAAAAGATGTGGACATATATAAACTGATGAGTGATGAGAGCAATACCAGAACAAGGATTTATAACATAGCATCAATAGTATAAAAATGAACAATTTTGAGGATTTTTATAAACTAATGAAATGAGAAGAACGAGAAGAATCATTTTACCCTAACACTCTACATTGTGATGCTGTAAAAACAACTCTGAAAACCATAAGAATTATCATCTATTCAATAGCAATTCATTATGCTATAGGATTGATAATGAAACACTATGGAGAGAAGATAGATTTAGACTGTGGAATGAAACATATGTTTTTGTGTACAGTCATGAGGAGGATTTGTTTTGCTTGACTATTCACGTTTATTGTAAGAAATTGGCTCTTTTCTTTTTTTGGCTAGATGTTAGGGAAAAGCTGATTTCTGTTACAAGATGCTACAGATGTGAAATGTCGAATGAACTTTCAGATGAGGTCACTATGTCATAAGTTTTACTTAGCTATCTCACTTTGTTACAAGACTCCTCTTATGGAGTAGGAGTAATACATAAATGAATATAATATGAAAACAAAACACATCAATAAAACTGAAAGTGGAAAAAAAATAAATGAACCTGTTTTTCCCAGGACCTCCAGAACCTTATGGAACTAGTCAGAGAGCTTGTGTCCTTGTCTGATCCTACTCAATTGATATTTTTATTCCTAAACAGAATATAAGCCTGGGGCCAGGCATAAAAAGGGAATCCTTTGGTATTCCATGAGAGATGTACCTCCCAATTGACATAAATTCATTAATAAAACTCTTTTGTTGTTGTTCAGTTTTGACTGACTCTGTGATGCCATGGACCACAGCACACTAGGTCCTTGTATCCTCCACTATCTTTCAAAATCTGACTGAATTCACATTTGTTGTTTTTATGATACTCTCTATCCATCTTATCCTCGGCCAGCCCCTTTTCCTCTTTCCCAACATCAGGATCTTTTCCACTGAGTCTTACCTTCTCATTATATGGCCAAAGTATTTAACCTTCAGCTTCAGTATTTGACCTTCCACTGAATAGCCTGAATTAATTTCTTCCCCACTGTTAAGTCATTCTATCTCATTTTTCTCATGTGTAAAAATGGAGGTAATGCCTGTAAAATGCACTTTACAGAGCTGTGATGAGAATCAAATGACATCATGAAGGTGTTTTGCAAACTACATAAATATAGCTATCTAAATATCACTTATTATTATAATTATTACTTTAGCTTTTAGTTTCTTTTATGTATTTTAACAAGTTCACTAGAGTATAGGAGACTGTTTTAGATAACTTGTCTTGATTTCAGTCAGATATTTAAGGATGAATGTCTTGATTTTCAAAAAAAGGGAATCTGCAAAGTATAGGCCTATGAGACATCAATTTTAGGCAAAGTTCTTAAATCTATTAAAGGGCTACTTAATGGACCATGTGTAACAACAAGCACCCTAGCATGCCTAGGGCAGCTACTAGCACAGGTTCTTAGATCTGCTTTTCTAAAGGAAAGCAACTCAAAATGGGTTAACAAGCTTACTTTAATCAAACATATCAGTTACCTAGT
>CM053586.1:91214796-91242542 GCA_028646515.1 Pseudochirops corinnae
TTCACTGATCACCTCCAAAAAGATCCCAAAAAGAAAACTCCTAGGAATGTTATAGCCAGGTTCCAGAGCTCCCAGATCAAGGAGAAAATATTACAAGCTGCCAAGAAGAAACAATTTGAATACTGTGGAAACACAATCAGGACAACCCAGGAACTAGCAGCTTCTACATTAAGGGATCAAAGGGCCTGGAATATGATATTCTGGAGAACAAGGGAGCTAGGATTAAAACCAAGAATCACCTATCCAGCAAAATTGAGTATAATATTCCATGGGAAAATATGGTCATTCAAAGAGGTGGAGGACTTTCAAGCATTGTTGCTGAAAAAACCAGAACCAAAAAGAAAATCTGACATTCAAATACAAGAAGCATGAGAAGGTAAAAATGGAAAAATCATAAGGAACTTATCAAAGTTGAACTATTTACAGGCCAACATGGAAAAATGATAATTATAATTTATGAAACTTTTCTCAGTATGAGATAGGTGAAGGGAATACAAATGTATATATATGTATACATACACATATGTCTATATAGGAAGGTGTATATATATATATGCGTAAGAATACATATCTGAGTATGTGTGTGTATGTGTACAAAGAGGGCACAGGATCAATTGAATAGGAAGGGGATGATACTTTAAAAGTTGAAATTCTGAGGTGGAAGTGGAATAGAATGAGAGGAGACAGGGAGAGACAGAATGGGGTTAATCATCTCATATAGAAGAGGCAAGGGATAACTGTTATAATGGAGGGGAAGAACAGGAAGGCAAAAGGAAAAGGGTCAACCTTACTCTCATTGAATTTGGCTTAGGGAAGGAATGACATAAATTCAAAACTAGGTATCTTGCCACACAGGAGAGTTGGGGGGATGGGGATTGGATGATGGAGGGGAGGGCAGGATTGGGGGGAGAGTTGCTGGAAGCACACACTTCTGTAAAGGGACAGGGACTGGGTAGAGAATTGAACGGGGCAGGGCAGGATAGGAAGGAGGGACATATAATCAGTCTCTCACAATATGTCCATTGTGGAGATGTTCTGTGTAACTACACATGTACAGCCTGTATTGAATTGCTTGTCTTTCCAGTGGGGGTTAGGTGAGAAGGGAGGAAGGGAAAGAATCTAGAATTTAAAGTCCTATAATCAAATGTTAAAAATATATATATTATTATTATTAACTACATGTAACTGGGAATTAAGATATACAGGCACTGGGGTAGAGAAATCCATCTTGCTCTACCAGAAAGTCAGAGGGGCAATGGGGGAGGTCATAGGAGAGAGCAAATTGGGGGAGGGGTTATACAGTGGGATAGCTGTTTTGGGGTGGTGTGTGTGGGAAAGATGGGAAGAAAATTTGTAACTCAAAATCTCGTGGAAATGCATGATTTAAACAAGAAAATAAATAAATTTAAAAAAAAAAGAGCTTTATATGCCAAACAGAGGAGTTTATATGTGAGTTTGTAGGTAAAATGGGAATGGGAATTTGAAGATCTTTCCTGCCCCTTAATAAACCTAGGGGGGAATTTGAAGATGTTCCCTACTTTGAAAGTAAACTTTGCCCCCTAATAGACTGAATGTAATCACATGGAGCTTGTGAGAGAGGGAATTTGCTGAAGGGTACAGCAGATCCCACAGGAAGCTGGGAGTCAGAGCCAGAGAGATGGTAGGAGAGAGAGGTACTCAGGCAAAGAGAGATGTTTGTGAGCAAATATTAATCTTGTATTGGTTTGTGGGAAGACTAAAGGATGGTGTGGCTCTCTACTACTACCACTACTACTACTACCACTACTGCTACTACCACTACTACTACTACTACTACTACCACTACTACTACTACTACTTCTACTACTACCATTATTGCTGCTACTACTACTATTACTACCACCACAGTGTTATTATGGCTTCTTAATATCTTTGGTACTATGATGGAATTGGCTCATGAGTTTTGGGATTTGTTTTTCTGGTATCTAAATTAATGCTTCAGTTCTGTTTTCTATATGGACAGTTTGGTATTTTTTGCGATCGAAGATCTTATGTTATTTACAGTCACATTCTTTATTGTGATTGTGGGCACTGTAAATATTATATTGGCAGGCACTACAGCAGTTAACAGGGAGCCACTGGAACTCTTTGAATAAGGGGTGACATGGTCTGACTTTTACTTTAGAAAAAAATCACGTTGGTAGCTGAATGGAAGATGGATTGGAGTGAGGAGAGATGCGAGGAAGGGAGATGATTAGAAGGCTGCTTATATAACCAAAGACATAAAGGAAGCAGGAGAAATGTGTCTGCCTTACAAAACAGAGAGGGAGAACAGCTCTGATCAGGAATCACACAATCATAAACAGGTATAGTCTAAATATGCCTCTCCTTGTAAGAATGAATTTGCCTTATAATAAAAAGAATCTCCAAAGAATTGAAAATTAACACCATACAGAGAGCAATAGAATGGCTTATAATGGGTATGAGCAGGCTATATCATATGCCAATGAGACATTTCAAAGAAGAAAAGAAAAAGATATCATTGGGGCAACGCGTGCATGATAGGAAACAAAAATGGGCTGATCACAGGGTCTGACAGATGTACTATCTGAAGACTCTGCTGGTGTCCTCATGATGTCAGGAAAGCTGAAGGAAGGCCCCCAAGGGTGTTTCATGAATACCTTGGGGCAAACTTTTGGGTAGATGAAGGGAAAAGGTACACAAGGTGGATAAACTTAGCCAGGTTATGGTGTGAGTTGAAGAGAGCATGCAAGTGGATGGAATCACAGGTCTATCTATTTGAGTATTTGAGGATGAGGAATAGGACAAGTACAACTACTAGTACTATTACCATTACTACTATTACTGCTACTACTATATCTATTCCTGCTACCATTACTATTCTTACTATAACTACTATTCCTACTACTACCATTATTAGTCCTATTATAATTACAACTACCATTACTACTACTACAATTACTATTATCATTACCATTCCTACCACAACTACTACTACCATTCCTACTACTACTACTACTACCACTTCTACTACTACCACTACTACTACTACCACCACTACGACTACTACCACCACTACTACTACTACTACCACTACTACGACTACCACTACTACTACTACCATTACTACGACTACTACCACCACTACTACTACTACCACTTCTACTACTACCACTACTACGACTACTACCACCACTACTACTACTACCACTACTACTACTACCACTACTACTACTACCACTACTACTACTACTACCATTACTATGACTACTACCACTACTACTACTACTACTACTACTACTACTACTACTACCACTACCACTACTACTACTACTACTACTACCACTACTACTACTACTTCTACTACTACCATTATTGCTGCTACTACTACTATTACTACTACCATCATTACTACTACCTTGCATTCATATAGCACTCTAAGGTTTGCAAAGTACTTTTATATTTTATCTTATTCAATTCTCACAACAACCCTATAAGGTAGGTGCTATCATTTTTCCTTATTTTTACAGATTAAGAAACTGAGATTGAAAGTGACTTGACAAGGTCACAAAGTTAGTAGATCTTGGGCAGGATTGGCACTCACTTCCAGCCTTCTATTCACTGTACTACCTACAACTAATAATAACTTATGTTTCTATAACCTAGTGATTTTAAGAGTGCTTTACTTATAATACAATAACTCTAAGGTCATCAGTCCAATTTTCTAATCCCCACCTTATAAATATGCAAAGAGAATCTTAGGGACATTGTATGCCAAGAGGCTTTAAATCCAGATCTTCTTTCTCCATGTTCAGTGCCTATTCCATTCAACCACACTGCCTTCATTTTTATTGCTCTCCAGGCAAGAAAACCGCGTTATGTTCTCCAAGTCTCCTCTTACTGAATTTGTTTGACTTAGTTTTGCTCAGAATCCTCCCATGGATACCGTCCCCTCTCTTTATCCCTCTTCCTAACCCATCCTACCTTCTTCTTTTCATCTCTTGCTCTTTCTTTGGGAACAGTACTCAAATCAATGGTAACATGGCTACCAAAAAGGATGTGACAATTGACTCTACTCATTATTCCAGCGATTCCCTAGACCAAAACTTCCTTCCTGGACCTTTGTCCCTGAATATATGTTACATCCAGTGGTATGCTGCAGGGAGCCTGCTTATACTTTGTTGAGAGCTGGTTGTTAAATTTTCATTGTGAGCAATGATATCTCAGAAATTGGCAAAGGTTATAAATCAGATATCAACTTATTGTTCTGTTTATTTTTTAGACTTAAGAAAGTGATGGAGAAAATGTCAATAAGTATGATTTAAAATGAGAAGTATTCCATGTGTACATTTTTCCTTGGGACAGCTGGTTAAACATTTACCAGTGTGTTGCTGGCAACGTGGCCCAATTAGAATATAATCTGTATACCAGCAGGGACTATTCTATTTGTATCACTAGCACCTGGGAGTAGCACCTAGCACAATGACTGGCATAATGTAGGCAGCTAACAACAGCTTGTTCATGCAGTCTTCTTTTATTAGAAGGTGAGCTCTTTGAGGGCAGGGACTAGTGTCGCCTTTATTTGTATCTTGAATGCTTAGCGCAGTGCATAGCACATAGTAAATGCTTGTTGACTGATAATGATGGATTTTGTGTTGTTTAGGATCAGGTATGCTTATTTTTATAATTTTTCCAGCCAATCATACACATGTAAGTTATTATAATTTCTAGCATAAATCCAGGATGATAATCCAGGAATTAGGAGACTTTTTTCCAACCAGTATGAGATTCACACGCACGCACACATGCACGTATATCATACATATTTGTACACAGATACACACATACACATATGATGATATATACCATATATTTTTAAAGTATATATTAATATATCACATATAACATGAAATTTATGCTAAATATACCATATATTCCTTATATATAACATGCATATATTATGTATGTTATTCATATGTGTGTATAAATTATATGTATGTATATTTAATATTCAACATGAAAGAATCCATTAGCCTCACCTGCTTTGGCAAAACCTGTTCCATCAAAATATGTTCCTTTTTGAGCATTTACATAACACGTGCCAACATTGAAGCTGGAGGTTGGATTTTCAAGGTCTGCAGGAGCCTCTGTCATTTTAAGATTCTTCATGCAGCCATCAATACTGTAGACAACCTAAATTTCAGAACAAATATTTAAAGTGTTTATAAGCTTTTACCTTCACCAAGAGACATTATTAAGAATGAGGAACTTTTTAAAGGAAATACTTAATCATTACTGTTGGAATAACTCTAAAGCCTGATCTAGTTTAAGCCTCAAGGTTTTAGGGTGTAGGTTGTGAGCATTTGGGCAACTGTTACGGAAGTAGTCTGCATCTTGCCTGGCCTGGGTAAGAATGTGTTTTCTTTGAGGAGAAACACTCTCTCACTTTTTATTTGCAGAGTACCACGTGCAGTGCCTGGCATATATATAGTAAATACTTAATAAATGCTTTGGATGACTTGATTATATGGTTAATGGTCCTTATTGTGAGCAATCCCATGAGAGCACTGATTTGTTAAAGATTCACTGATAGGTCCATATGACTACTATTGATAGTGATTTATTATAGGTTACATACTGTAAATTACATTAAGAATAAAGTTTTCCAAATCTTAAAAAACATTTTTGCTTTACTTGTGTAACTAAGTAGAACTTTCTAGAAATAATTTATGGTTTAGGCATCTAGATTATTTTCAAATAACTTTGCCCCATTTGGTTGATGAAATAGTAATCAAAGCCAATCTCTTTTTCACCAGTTTTCTGAACTGGTTACAAAAATTTTGACGCATTTTTGATGGTCAGAGATAGTGCATCCAACAGATAATAACTTCATTGGAAAGAAATTAGCACTAATGTTTTCAGGAAGGACCCAAAATTTTCCCATACATTTATGGATAAAGTTCCTAATTAGCGCCTTTCTTTGCATAATAATACCTTATTTGTGTATAGTACTATTACATTTACAAGTTGCTTTTACCCATCTCATTCTGTTTAAACTTCCTTAAAACACTATAAAGAAGGATGATAGAGCTGAAGGGAATGTAGGTACCATCTAATGCTGATGTGCTCTTTTTATAAACGAAGAGATGATAGCCTGAATCTGGCTAGTAAATATCAGGGCCATAATTTGAATGCCAGACCCATGACTTTAAATTCAGTTTTTTTCCTGCACTGCACCATATTGTTACCAACAGAACAAGTAGTACTGTCTCCATTTTATAGAAAAGAAAACTGAGATTTAGAGCAATTCAGTATTTTGCCAAAGGCCACATAACAGGGAGGTGAACAGGTTTTGTTCTGTTTCTAGAACTGTGATTTTATCTGATTCCAGTGGAGATCTGCAAGTATTCCTCGATGTTTCTGCAAATGTTTTTCTTAGAGCACCAAAATGCTAAATGCTGGAGCATCAAGAGATTAAATGTCCTGTCCAGAGTCATAGAGACAGTATGTATCAAAGGTAGGATCCGAATCTACTTGTGTACAGGGAGATCTCTATTAATACAAATGTGAGACAGCATGATGAAGTGGGGGAAAAAAATCCATTAATTGGAATTAGGGGTAGTTGGTTCCTAGTCCCAACTCTTCAAGGCGCTCCCTTTGTGACCTTAGACTAGTCACGTAACCATTCTAGGCCTCTATTCACCTATAAAATCAAATGATTCCAACTCTAAATTTATGATCTTATATTCAGAAAACACCTACTATAAATACTCCAAAAATTATACCTCTAGAATTTTTTCCTACAGCTAATATAATGATAGCAAACATTTACATAGCGCTTACTATTTGTTAGGTACTATGTTAAGCTCTTTACTAATATAATCTCATTTGATCCTTAAAACAACACTGGGAGGTGGGTACTATTTTACTGATAAGGTCACTGAGGTAAACAGAGGTTAAGTGGCTTGGCCCAGGTTACACAGCTAGTAAGGGTATGAGGTTGGATTTGAATTCAGGTCTTCCAGACTCCAGGCCTGGCACTCTATTTTGACGTGTGGTTGCTCTTCCTTTGGCATACTTGAAGAAAATTTTTTTGAGTCTCTCCAAAAGAACATCATATCTGATATTCTTAAATAGGTTTTTAAAAAGTTGATAAAAGGTCTAATTTACTGTCATAGTGACCGAAGAAAATTTAATGTCCAGATAACTCTCTGAAAACACAGTGATATTTTAAGCTCTTACTGGACCAATTCTTCTTGTTGTGTAGTTGATTGGCAGCCCTCCAACATACAGCATCCCCACAACATCCAGGATATCAGCTTTCTTGGGGCTGGTTGTCCTGTTAGAAGCACCATCTACAAGTAAGATTCCTTCTTGCTTGGTCCGGAAGATCTTAATCTATTTTTTCAAAGAAACGGATTACATTTAGTAGTCATAACAACCAAGATTGGACGGATTCCATGTGTACAAAGAGATAAGAATCAGGAAGTCCTAGTCCTCATGAATTTAAAGAGATTTTATAGGTCGAGTTTCATTCAGGTTAAAGAACCACAGCGGAGATTGCTGAGTTTGCATTCCTAACAAGTTTGCACTTCTAACTGGAGATAGAAAACAGGAAGAGGAAACGGAGTTGTTGAGTGAGTTATTTGGGGAAGAAAGGTAGATATTTATCATGAACTCCTATAGACTTCTTGTGCCGATATGGATTTATATGTGGTAAACAAGAAAAACAAAGTCCCCCACTAAGGTAAAGTTTAAAAGGTGCATCAGTTCAATTGAGCAAGGGCCAGTTAAGTTGGACCAAACCAACATAATTTCAGAAATGCTACATTACTCTGTTTAATAAGCCACCTCCTTTCTACAATTAACTAACAGGAGTGCCTCTAAAATGGTTGGAACATTTCTGTAGAAGCTGAGTCAGATGGATTGATATGAGGATCAGGAAGGAATATTACAGATTATTATATTGTGCAAATGAGGTGAATATGTTTCTTTGGTAGAGGAAAAATACAGAGAATGAAGACTAGTTTTTTTTTGTATAAGAATTCTGGCGAATGAATAGAGGAAAAGGACACTATGAGCCAATGAAATACGGGCCTAAGTTTATGTTGCGGTGGTTCTCAAACTTTTTTGCTCATTCCACAGTATTATTCTCTGCCTGTGGAATCATAGCCTCCTATGAGATAGGTGGGAGACTCACATAGAATATGAAAAAAAATTAGCACATGCTGGTCAAAGCAGAGTCAGATCAAGGTTTAGGACAGGAAAAGACCTTAAAATACAAATTCCAGTTTGGAATGAGAGTTCCTAACCACTCCCCCCCCCCCCAAAAAAAAAAAGCCTTACTTTATATCATTATAAAGTCTTTGTTTACCTCCTCATCTCAACAGTCTATTATATTTAAAAGCATTATATTTAACTGGAGAGAATAAGAATTGACTGCTACTTGATGATGACCATTTGTAAGTCAATAAGTATAAAGAATCCATTTTTAATTTCCAGGATGGACTTTAAATTTTTATTTGTAAGGTTCTGTGGTTTTTTGCATAGGATGGATGTCATATTTAGATGAATTAATATGCTAGAATCTGACATCAAGTGATATACTGCACTGAAAGTTTAAAAAATGTTTGTTTTTTTTTTTTAATAATTTGTGGGGCTAGTTGGAAGTGGGGAGGGGTATGGAGCTTTATTTTTATAGGCTGACACAGGTGTGGAAAACTTTATGAGTCAGCATTTTCTGAGCCTCTCCCAGCAGAGAGATATTCTAACCATCCTTTCTTTTTCTTTTTTAAAAATCAGTTAATGTATCAGCAGATTCTATCAGCCACATCAACACAATTCAAGCAAAATTAGGATACTAAGATTGTACAGTATTTTCTGATTGTAGTTTCTGTACCTATAATTATAGGGTATAGGGACTGGGCTTTTAGAAATTGCTCTAAATAATTTCTTTAGAAACTATAGTCATAATAGGTTTGGGAAAGTATATGTCTACATATGTGTATGTATGTATCTATAGCTATGAAGAAACATATCTAAACGTTACTGTAGCCTTCTGTGGGTGGGTGGGGAAGGGCATGTATATATTTATAGCTATAGAGAAACATATCTAGAAACTATAGTCAACCAAGGTATGTTAAAGGGGTTCCATCCTACAGAATAGGCTGCTGAGACTTTATGGTGGGTCAGGAAGTACAAAGTGATCCAGCTTCCTGGGAGAAGCTCCATTCCCTGAACCTCACTTACACTTTCCCCAACACCCTCCCCGTTTTCTCCTAATGTTTATACCTGGAAGGGTAAAAGGATACCTCCTGGAGGAGATCCTCCACATCTTCAACTAAGCAAGGCATAACCGCATTTCCCTGCCCAGATACCTTGTGCCACTGACCATCGTTGATTTTGGTGGCAATCATAGTACTCGTGTTACCGCTCCCGAGATCATAGCTGAAGTAGGGCATGCCGTTCTTCAGCTGGACTGTAGCAAAATCAGCATGGTTGATCCTAGCCATGTAAAACATCAAGCCTGATTCGGCTTCAGTTCGTATTTCAAATTCGATTGTGAGGCTGTGAATGTAAGAATTTTCAAAGTCAGGGGAAATGTTGCAACTTTTGAAGTTATTATTAGAAGATCAGGGTTCAGTTGCTGATTTTCAAAGATTTTTTTTTTTCTTTCAGTCAGAGAATGAAGCAAGGATCCCCTTTTTCTTTTTAAAAATGATTTAGGGGAGGGTCCTCTTAACAGAGAGATAGGGAATTACAGTAGCAGAATATTGCATACATTGTCAGTCAGGGTCACTGTACTGATTGCTTTTCTTAACTTTTTTTTTTTTCTGTTACAAAGGAGTTTGTAAGGCAGTTTATATTCTGAAATAACTGTAGTATAAAAGAAAAGTATATTAATAAACTTTTTAAAAGGAAAGAACCAATAAAATAAAGTGAGGGCAGGCAGGAAATTACATTATGGAACTCCTACAGATGAGGTAAATTTCCATTATTCCAAATGTATTACATAGGCTTTGGGCACCAAGGATTTTGAGGACTTACTATGTCAAAAAATGATGTCTCACAGACCCAGCATATTTAATTCTATACTACTTTGCTCTAGGTTACATGTGGGGAAAAGTCCTTATGTTTATTTAACTGATATGAATGTAAATATTTAGTGCTTCCATTGATCACTTGTTTCAAGAACCCAAAAAGACTAGAATTAGAAAAAAAAAATCTTCACAAAACATTGTAGGAGAACAGCAATGAAAAGTGCTTTCAAATCAACTTTCAAATACAAATTCAGTAGGGATGGGTGAAGGTTGAGGGACACATAGAAAAGCCCACAATGTCAAAATGGGTAGAGATCTGAGGGCATAGTAAAGCACATTGTATCAGGAAAAGGGGAGGCTCACTTATAGTGTAGTAACCAGTGAGTCTCCATCTGGTAGCTTCTTGTTTTAACTAATTATTCTTACTAACTATGGAACTAGATAAACTCAGTTGTTAATTCAGTCGTTCACTAAATAAACTCAGTTGTTTCTAGTTGCAGGGGTGTTAGTGCTGTTAGCACTATCTAAATTTTAGTGCCCTGGGGAAAAGATCCTGGTGCCCTACCTTTATTAGGGCTTGTCTTGTTTTATAATTCTTGTCAGTTATTAGAATCAGACATACCTGTTTTTAACTTTGGTGTCATCAAAAGCAATTGCAATATGGCTGTTTCTTGAAAGTCCAAACTGCTTGCTTCCTATCAAAAGAGCTGGTTCTGTATCTGCAGCACAGGGTCCCTATGAAACAGCAAGGTAATGGTCAGTGGTGGAACTATGAATTTTGCTACTGAAGAAAGAGGACCTTGTTTCCTAATTACTTCAGGAATATGCATTTTGTGTCTCTGAGTAGACTGTAAGTGGTATATGGGCAAAGAAAATGTCTTATATTTCTCTTATATCTTTTGACATCATCTAACCCAGTTCTGAGTATCAGTAGATACTTGATCAATACTTATTGACTGGCAATTGATTTAAAAAATATCCTTAGAAGAAAGTGTTGCTTTTAGTGTGGGAGTTTATCTCCCTGGTATAGTTAATACACTTATTAATGAAGATGCATTATAGTAACACACATTATAAGAAACGTCATAATTTTAGGTAGAAATAACCCAGTAATACAGGGATGTATTCCAGATATAGAATGCTCTCTTTACCATGCCTGCATGGGATGGGTTGAGGGTGGAGTGCTCAAGGGAGGAGAACCTTGAGTGATACATAGGGAGAAAGGGGGAAGTTGTGAAGTGTGTATCTCTCCTGCCTCATCAAAGCAGATGCCAGCAACCCAGTCCTTAGCTAAAGCAATATTTTTCCTACTTTCTTAGGATAAACTTATGCTTAGGGACATGACGATTGCAAGTGACCAGCCTGAGCAGCCCTTATGCATTTCCCCTCCCAAGTGATCTTGTTTTGCAAGCAAGAGTGGAGCTCTCCTCTGAAGCCCTGACCTGCCCTTGACAGATATGCCCCTGAGAAAGTGATAGTGTCTGACCCTGTCCAACTGCCACCAAGGCATACAGAGGACAGAATCACTTTCTAACCTCTTGTGCACTTAGGCCAGCTTCATTAAAATGAGCTTTGTTTTTAGAAGACACGTTCATTTGAAACTTTGCTACCAAGTAAAATGTCAATAAATGTACCTAGGCTGTGGGATCATGTGAAAATGTATATAAATTGCTTTATGGGCTTTAAGGAGACATAAATGCTAGCTATTACTATTATTATGTAAGCTTTCTAAAGAGAAAACAAAGGTTTCACGTATTTTTTTTTCTTCCAGTATTTTTTTCTTTGTTAAACGAAAGTCTGGTCCTTTAGAAAGTCATGGTGTGTGTATTTAGACTTTGTAGTGAATTAAACTTGTAAGTTGGACTATTCAAACCCTTAATAGTTAGTTGCTAGGCAACCCAGCACATTCTTAGCCGTAACTCACCGTAATTAGACTCATACCATTGAACCATCAGTATTCTATGGGGATCTTCCATAGACACATAAGACAAGTTACTAGCTGGACATGCCCTGCTCTTACAGCCCTCACTCCCACAGATAACCAGAGACTACTGGGATGAAAAAGCTCCCCATTCCCTTCCTTCTTTACTCACGAGGAGAGGCTATTATACAATGGCGACTCTTATTAGAAAGCATGCACTTTGACCAATTTGAGTCCTGCCCTCTTTCATTATGATTGGTCCTAACCTCTGACTACTTGCTGACTCAACAAAGGTTTCCAAAGAGCAGGACTTGGCAATACCTGAAAGCCAATTTGTTCTTTCTGGTATAGCATACCTCAGTTGTGACTCATCAAAACCTGGGGAATTTCTATTTAAAAAGGAACATTTTCTTCCCTCCCTCCCTTTCTCCCTCTTTTTTTTTTCTTTTTTTTAAGCTAGGCCAAACAAAAAAGCTCTGCAACAGCAGGTAAAATGCTTTAAGTGTTTTGAAAAGGCTTTTAAATCACTCTTTACGGAAACGCATTCCCACTCTTCTCTGCCCCATCCTCCTAACCCCCCAAGACTGGATGGGCTTGTTTGGGGACTGGCTATAAAAAGACAACACAGTGGCAACAATCCACACTGATATTCAAAGAGCAGTGGGTGGAAATGTTATTCATCTGCACTAATGAACCCCATTTGGGATGAATATACAGCACCTTCCCCTAGACACAGTGGCTAACTGCAAAAAATAGCACAGATGGAAAAGTCTTAGGAGCTTAATGTTTCAGCAGCTCATATTACAAATAGAACTGGGGTGGGGGGGGTGCAGTATCTATTCATGTATTTGAAATATCTCCTTCGCCAAGGAAAATAGCCCCAATAATACACATACCTTTTCACCCTGCTAAGGTCATCCCTGCGAATTCTGTAATAGATTCCTGCCTGCAGTGAATGAATCCATGAGAGGGCAGAATTTGATTAAACTGCTCCAAACTCTCTCTGCAATGACACAGATTCACTATTCTCTTTGAAAAGGAGATGATTGAAAAAGTCTGGTAAGAATGAGGAATTAGGGAATAATGGGTAGCCTGAAGGAATATCACCAGGAGGTTATTTTGATGCTGCCGTTACCTTCAAAGTTTTGTAGATTGCAACTTTAAATAGAAAGGTAATTATGAACTTCTTTAGTATAATAATAAAAAAAAAAGACAAAGTGACACTTGTATTATACAAAATATTTATGGTATGTGTCCTAGAGAGCACCTGTACCTTCCCAGACCAGGCCACCTGGACGCTGGTGGCTGAACACATGGTCCTGATAACTAGTGGAGTGTATGTAATGTGTTCTCTATGAAACAGGAAGCTAGCTGATCCTGATCTAAGGGGCCACTTCCTGTCTATGGAAAAGGCACTATTTAATTATCCTATCCCTGATTGGAAAAGGGCAGGGGCTTTATAAAGATCATCAGGACTCTGATGCTCTTAACCTGGAGTTAGTGAATTTTAAAAAGCGCCACCACCACCATTTTGGGGAGATAATTTCAATATAATTGCTTTCTTTTGCTAATTCGATTGCATTTTATTTTACACATTTAAAAACGTTATTCAGAGAAAGGGTTCATGGGTTTCACCAGACTGCCAAAGGGGTCCATGAGGAAGAAGTTTGAGAATCTGTGATTTTAGGCAGTTGCCACAGACAATGGGAACTCTGAAAGAAGCTTTCACCACGGAGGCTAAAGATGCCACGTACCCCGTATGTTTGACTTCTGTAACCAGTCTGTCCCAGAAGCAGGAAATAACATGAGGCGGAAGCAGTGGTTAATGAAACACTGTTCTCAGATTAGTCAAGGTCATAGCAGATATATAATGGCAACTGACAACAGGTAACTCTTAAGTGTGACTGCCAAAATAGGAAACCATTAATTACTTTGGTTTTGTGACTCCCCTCTCCCACTCCCTCACAAAGATGACTCCTACAGCTACTTACTATTGAACAGGAGTCTAAACAATGACCTTTAGTAAATCTGCTTTCATCTCCCTTAAAAACAATTTTCAATTGCACTTATGAAGTGACACCTGCTATGTACAAGAGGATTTGGATACTGCATCTAAAGCCTGGGTTTAAGTTGTGGTAGTGTGTGGGTGGATCTCTACTAAATCTCTAATCAGATGTTTGCACTGGTGAGCCATTAGATCAGTCAATAAATCAGTCATTAAACATTTATTACGTATCAACTACATGCCAGGCACAATGCTAAGCACTAGTGATACAAAAAAAGGTAAAAGACAGTCCCTGCCCTCAAGGAGCTCACAATTTAATGAGATAAGATGCCCTGGCTTCCCATGGGTAGAACCTCTGGGGCTTATGTATGAATTGGACAGTGGGTTGATTCGAAAGAGAGTCAGTGTCACTCCATCTGTCCATCAGTTTCTACATCATCAAGGTATCAAGAGTCTCTACTGTGGTTGTTACCGTCTTCATAAGGTATTTTCCTTTGGGTGCCCCTCTCTATTTTTTTGACTCCCTAGATAGGGGTCTGTGGAGCATTCATTTTGTGGTGCCAATTAGTAGGATGATAAGTGTTAGAATTGTAAAGGGTCTTAAAAATCATCTAGACCAATCTTCTTTAGAGATGAAGAAATTAAGGTCCAGAGAGGAGACAAAAGGTAAGATAGGTAATAAGCATCTGATTTAAGCATGGGTCCTCGGGCTCCAAATTCGGGGGAAGGGTTTTTTCATGCTTCTTTTAAAGGAGAACCAGAATGTGCCTAAATACTAGAAAAAAAAAAACCCAATGATATTTTGTTATTGAAGATTCAGGGCTAATTCTCTGCCTTGAATAAAGATAGCTTTATTGTGAGAAATCAGGAGGGATTGTAGTGAGGCAATTTAAAGGGACCATTAATTTCAATGCATACTGCAAGATGGTTTTACATCCTTCACATTAACATGAAGTAAAGAAAGTACACCAGCTTCATCGTAGAGATGTTTTGTCCAGCTCACTTTGAAAGGACAGACTTTAAAAAAATCCTATTGCCGTGAGTACCTTTGTTACAGGAGTGCAAATCAATCTCAACATGTTACAATTCTGCCACCTTGTGGTCATAACTCAAAAGTGCTGCTAATGTGAGGGGGAATAATACCAAAAAAATCAGGACACATCGTTTACTATCTTACTAAATAACTACTTGGGTGAAGATTCTAAGTCTGGGAAAGTGACTAACTCTGGGTGGGTTAGGTGGCCACGTAGAACAGGGTACAGGCTACGAATGTTGTTCTAGCAAATTGTTTATTGAAGTAGCCAGAGCCATTGATTCATAATGGAAAGAGTAACTTTTCACTCTTAGTGCACATTCTGATTATTTCAGGTCAGTAAGAAGAAATAGTCATTTGCTGTTGCTGGTGGATGGATGACCCCAGTGAAATGAATTTTTGATCTCTGCCTAGCATTTAGTTAGCAAGTATTTGTCGGGAAGATCTGGGGTGCAGATTTTCTAGATATGAGTTTCATTCTTCAAACCTGACTTGAACAAGATGTATTTTTGGACTTGTCATTAGTATGGTCAAGTGTTAAATGGGCAGAGAAAACTTATCATTTTCCCCTTCCAAGATTTCATAAACTTGATAACTGATTTGCGATAAAAATATCTACAGCAAGTAGTATGCTCTTTTATGATGCCCTCCAATAAATAAATGAACAAATGCTAAGATTTAGCATTTGGGTGCTCTTTACAACACTACTTTTATTTTATAATATTTTACAATATTTTAAAGAACGATAACTCCCCTATTGTTTAGTGGGAAATCAAAGTATGGCCAGTTCCCTGTCCATGAACTTTTGGAAATTATAGACACTGCAAAGGCTTCTTTATACAGTCGGAACAGTTGACTGAATAAAATAGAACTTCTCAAAGTACTGTGTCTCTGTTCATTTTGCCTTTAAATACTCATCAGTGTCTAGACATATTTGCTCTTTGTTCAGGAAAATGCTGTAGTAGCTCTTAAAACAGCAGCATCAGTCCCAAAAGAGAAATAGCTTTCATGGCCACACAATACATGATACTTCTAATATACTCAGCTCAATCCTACTCTCCCAGCTTTCACATTTCAGCCTCTTGACTGAGGTTAAAAGTTCAACTTTCTGGGCATGTAAACCCACTCAAGCAAAGCAAGCCATAAACAAACACTTGGTACAAATACAATGCATACTTCAAGAGGACTAGTTACCATTGGACAAAATGATTCCCCCCCATGAGAAATATCCCAGGAGTTTGACAGTCAGAATATAGTATTGCCTCTGTGCTTAAGAATCAAAAGTGCCCTTCTGGGGGTATTTGACTATAATCAGGGAACTTTTAAACTGTATTTCTCAGAATCTTGGTCTTTCCTCTGATAAGAATGGAGGTTTTATGAGAAAATATTGCTGCTAGTGCTAGTTTCCACTTAAAATAGTAAATTTGAAAACATGAATGTTTCAAAAACACTTAGTTTGTGAAGTAGTCTTTTTCAGTATGAAAACAGGCTTCATTCCCTCTATTTTGCTTCAGACTTTCCCAATTCTCCTTTATCCCAGGGGTCCTCTATATCACAAGGTCCCTCAGACTAGCTCTGATTCGTAGTGTTTGCTGATTTCCAAGGTGCAAATGCTCAAGCTGAAAATTTAACAGTTCTCATGAGCTAGTTCCAGAACACCTCTGGATATGACAACATTTAATTCTATTAGGTCTCAAGTAGTATTCTAGGAGGGTACAAAAACAAAATGGATAACAGTTCCTGTCCTGCACTCCCAAACAATAGCTATGATAGAAAATATGATACATATATTAAGCCCTAAATAATATGGTGACTATGGGAATGGAGAGGAGGGAAGAGATATTGTGGAGCTGGAATTAATATGACATAGTAACGGATTAGATATGAGAGGTGAGGAAATGAGAAGAGTGATGATTAACTAGATTTGAGACTTGGAAGACTGGGTTAATGATGGTGTTGTGTTGTCTTATGGTGGGTAATGGTCAAGGGAAGACAAACTGGGCATAGTTATGTATGTACGCTAGACTTTAGGAAAACATCATTCCAGAAGTTGGAAAACATAATTCCACGTCTAGAAATTCTAGAAAGATATGGATAGGGTTAGACACTGGATCAGTGTGTTTACCAATGTAGAGGAAACTCAAGATGCAGAGTTCCCTATTTTCCCTCTGTTCATTATCTCCTATTGATCCTGTCTGTCTGTATCTTATTTGTATGTATGAAGATAAGTAGATTTTATATGTTGTCTTCCCCATTAGATTGTGAGCTCCTTGAGAGGGGGACAGTGTTTTTTTTTTTGCCTATTTTTGTATCTCTAGCACTTAGCGCAGCATCTGGCACATAGTAGGTGCTTAGTAAAGGTTTATTGTTTGACCACTGGACAATATGACCGGTACCTTCTCTGCATCTGTGGAGCTGCCTAGAAGAACACGAGGAGGTTAACTGCCTTGCTCAGAGTTACCTATGTGTGCCAGAGGTAGGATGGGAACCCCAGCCCTCCTGGCTCTGAGACCACTCTCTAACCATTACACCGTGGCTGCCTCTAAGAGGGAAAAGGGAAGTGGAAATAAATAAATTTATATATATATATATATATATATATATATATACATATATATATATATATATACACACACATTTATATCATATTTATATATTTCTTTTATATTGTCTACTATGTGCCATGTACTATGTTAAGAGCTCTCTTATACATATTTTGTTTTGTTTTGTTTTGGAGGGGGCAAGGCAATTGGTGTTAAGTGACTTGCCCAAGGTCACAAGTAAGTGTCAAGTGTCTGAGGCTGGATTTGAACTCAGGTCCTTCTAACTCCAGGGCTGGTGCTCTATTGACTGTGCCATCTAGCTGCCTTTCTCTTGTATTTTTTAAAAAAATATTATCTCATTTGAGACTCATAAAAATCTTACAAGGTAGGTGCTGTTATTATCATCCCCATTTTATAGTTGAGGAAACTTAGGCAAATAGAAGTTAAGTGATTTATTCAGGATCACAGAGCTATTAAATGTCTGAGACTGAATTTGAACTCGGGTCTTCCTGATCTGTAGTACTCTGTCAACTATGCCACCAGCTGCCTCTGAGAGAATAGAGGGATAGAAGACTCCAAAATGTGTAATTCCAATACCCTATCATTACTAATCTCAAGGAAGAAAAGGTGATAACATTGATGATGTACCAGAAAAAAACATTCAGTTTGGAGTCAGAGAATCTAGGTTTATATCTCATTGGCATGGAGTAAGCATTACTGCTTATTCAACTGGGTCAAGTAACTTAATTCCTCAAACTCTCAGCTTTCTCATATGAAAAACTGGACTAGAGGCTCTCTAATTTCCTCCAGTTCTAAGCCCTATGACTGAAGTAAACCAATGGGACTATATACAGAATGCTCTAATGAGCTCAGATTTGTACCTAAAAAACGACAGAAAGAAAAGAATGAGGGGCAGCTAGGTGGCACAGTGAATAGAGCACCAGCCCTGGAATCAGGAAGACCTGAATTCAAATCTGGTCTCAGATTCTTAACACTTACTAGCCATGTGACCTTGGGCAAGTCACTTAACCCCAATTGTCCTGCCTTCCCCCCTCCAAAAAAGCAAAAAAAAAAAAAAAAGACTGAAGGAGGCACACATAACTGATGGCCAAAAAAGAGAAAAAAGACATGTCCTAGTTAATAAAATGGTTTTCTTTTATTGCTATGCTCAGAATAAGAAGATTAACAGGGAAAGGAGATATCATTATTAATATAGTTTCCCCTTTCCCAGGCTATGACCAGATAGCAGGGTTTTCTGATTGGGCTTTTTATTGGATAGGGCACAGCAGGGAAAGTACTGGATTTGGAATCAAAGGGCTTGTGTTAAAATTCCAACTCTGCTGCTCACTACCTCTATGACCTTGGACAAAGTACTGCATCTCTTGGGGCCTCAATTATGGCATTTGTAAAATGAGGGGTTGGAATTAGATGGGCTCTGACACCCTTTCTCGCTCCAAATCCATGCTTCAGTGATGAATTGGTATCATGCTAACTGATTGCAGAGAGGAAAGAGAACTATTTGATTCTTACTTTCTTCCCCACCAAGAATGATTTTCCATCTAGAAGGAGTGGGAAGAGAAGGTAAGGGGAGAAGCATTTACATAGCACCTACTATGTGCCAGACACAGTGCTAAGCACTTTACAAATAATGAATATTAAAAGTGTACTATGTGATGTAGTGGATAGAAAGCTGGGCCCGGAGGCAGGAAGATTCATCTTCCCTAGTTCAAATCTGGTCTCAGAATTTACTAGCTGTGTGGCCCTGGGCAAGTCACTTAACCTTGTTTGCCTCAGTTTCCTCATCTGTAAAATGAGCTGGAGAAGGAAGTGGCAAACCACTCCAGTATCTCTGCCAAGAAGACCCCAAATGGGGCCATGAAGAGTCAGACAGGACTGAACAACAACAGCAACAAAAGGGTGTGGTGTGTTATACTGTATCTGTCCTGTTTGGATGAGATTCTATCTCTAGGTCTGAAGAAGTTGCATCCCAGGGTAAATGGAAGACTTTGTAGGTGTTCTCAAGAAACCATTTACAGCGATTTTTGAAAGCTCATGGCCAGGAGGACAGGCTCGAAAAATCACTTTAGAGAGGACATAATAGATGTCTTTAAACTTCTGAAGGGCTGTCATGGTAGAAGAGGGATTAGATTTTAATGCTCCAGAGGGCAGAAGTAGAACAGATAGATGGAAGCCAACGGGTGACATTTAAAGAAACCAGCGTATCCACATATTTCTATGAATATTATGTCTTAACAATTGAATGTAAGCTTCTTCACCTCTGGGGCTGATTCTTTTGTTCTGTTTTATTTTTTTGTCTTGTTTTTACATTCCCATTGCCTAGCTCAAGGTTCTCCACTTGGAGTAGGTGCTTTAAAAATGTTGTTGAAACAGGAGAAAAATGGCTTTTTTTTGGAGATTCAAATCCTGCCTCGGATACTCAGTAGCTGTGTGATCCTGGGCAAGTCACTTTAACATTTTTCAGCCTCAGTTTCCTCAGCTTTAAAATGGAGATAGTAATAGCACTTGTCTCCAAGGATTGTTGTGAAGATCAAACAACGTGTGTAAAATGTTTTGCAAACGTTAAAATGCTCTATAAGTGGTAGTTATCATCATCATCATTATTTTTGTTCTTGTTGTTGATGCTGTCATTGTTTCAATAGGCAGTAGTAGCCTTTTAGATCTGCCTTGTCAAATGTCAACTCTCATGGGTTGAGTTCGTGGAATAAATGAACTGGAAGAAGAATGATGTGAAAGATTATACGTATTTCAAAGATTATTCCTATTTCAAAAAGCCATGACCTGATGATCTGAGCTTTATTTAGGAGAAAAGAAATATTAACCTGTGGAGTCTCAAAACATAATCTAGTTTCACCCACCCACATTTCATGAGCCCAAAAAAAAGAAATAAAATTAAATAATAGTATTTCAGAGACACCTATTGCTCCTCTCCAGTAATAATGTTATTATTTCCATCTTGATGCTTGAATGAATATAAAGACTTACATGAGCAAGAATAGGTGTTGGTGGTGGAGAGGGGAATTTTGGAAAAGCTGGTGTGATCTCTTTATCCTCTTCAAGGCCAAAATCAGGTGGAAAAACAATTTGATCTGGAGTAACTTCAACCTCTCCTTCACCAGGTTTGTGATCTATACAGCGACCAATGTCTGCATTTTTGAAGGACACGGGTTGAGCAAAGTCCATTGGGCTAAAGGAATACAAGGAAATGGAGAGATTTATTCCTCAATTTGTTTGTCTTGCTCACTCACAGCAAATATTGGTCATTCTAGCTACTGCTTTGAAGTACAAAATATAAATCTGAATTTGACTTTAATATTTTTAACTTTCTCCTTATCTGTTTCCAAAAGTGTATTTGTGCCTGGAATCAAACTTATTTCTCCCATGACAGGCAAAACTGAATGAATGAATAAATGAGAAAAAAATTTATTGAACACTTACTAGGGGAAGATTTATATACCTATGTATAATATAAAATACATAATGTATGATATTCATACAAATATAATTTATCTCATATGTGTATATGTTTCCTTCTTCTTTGATTTCACTAGTTGCGCTACAAATGATCACAGTGCAATAGTTATAATGATCTTGGTAGAAATAATAAAAGAGAATGGAGGTTTACTTACATGGAGTTAATAACAAGGTTCCATATACAGCCTTCAAAGGGAGGTATAGTTCTGAGTGGGGGAGGTTGAAATGAAGATGGAGAACCTCCTACGAAGAGGTTTTTAATGGTAATAGTCTGTTCCACTGTTAGGTTCTGCATATGCTTTCTGTCTTCATCCACTTGGACAGTAAACATGCTGATGAAATGTCAAAAATACAAATAAAAAAATACATGAGGTTTGGAAACTGGCTGTTTATGGCCATCACTTTGCTCCCACCCACTGTAGCCATGAATGAACTGAAATGGAATGATTAGGAGCATTGAGCAAATGTTAATGTCTCTCAGGATCTCCTTGTTTGCTTCCTTCATTAACTTTCTCTCTAAGAGCTCAACAAGGCCAGACAGTGATGTTGCAGTAATATTATCCTCTGCTTGAGATGGCAGTTGTGGTCTGCAGCCTGATAACACTGCCATGGTGAGACCCTAGACTTCTCTACTGTGAAATAATGTCTAATCTTACAAGGCTCAGTGGGTTTATAGCGGCATAGGGTCACATTTGGCTTTCCTCTTTACTTCTTGGTTTGTGCTACCTATTATCTTCTTGCTATGGGACAAACAACACTCCAGAGCGCTTAGATTGCATGAATACACAGCATGGCAAGTTTATACTATACGTTTTACAATGGATTTCAGGGGTTATTTCTCTATGGCTGAGCAGAGAGGGCAAGCAAGGAACATTATTGTTAGTTTCCCATCTTCAGTGACTTTCTGTAGTGGACACTCATTGATTTTTCTTAATTGATTTCCACAAGATAAAAATAAAAATTACAAATAGGGAGGTAATGAATTTTATTTACCAATAGCATCAGCTTACATAAGAAAGGATTACAGAGGCAACAAAGGACTATAACTATAGTCCATACTTTTCCCCTTATATAAGAAAGAGGTAAGATGGAGACATGGGACCATTGCTGTCAAAGAGTAAGGACAAACAGACATGGAGGTTCTTTATTGGGAGAGATTAGGGCAAGTAATGAAACTACTGAAAACTCTGCTTTGTATGTGGGGCAAAAAAAAGAAAACAAAACAAAAAAACTATGGGGTTGGAAAACCTGGGTGGAGTATGGGCTTCTTGTTTTTGGGGGAGGGGGATGGGAAACAAATGTGGCATACTAGAAAGAGCATTGACTCTGGGGTCAGAGGATGTAGGTTCAATTCTTATCTCTGACACTTTCTGCCTGTGTCATCTGGGGGAAATCATTTAACTTGCCTGTGCCTTGGCTTCCTTACATATAAAATGAGAAGGTTGGTTGAATTAGATGACCTCTGAGGTCACATCTAGTATCTAGTTCTATGTTGACATTAATAAGGAAAGCAGTGTGTTATAGGCTGAATTACTCTGGAGAGTCACTGAACAGCTTCTCTATCTTTGGGCAATGAGGCTAAGAGAGACAAACATTAAAAGTCTCCTAAGTATGGATGGATCGAGCTCTAGTTCATCACCTTGAAAGGATGGCCAATACAAGCATTTCATTGTTTAATAATATTTCAAAGTGGAAAAATGAAGTGTGGAAACAACAGGAGAAAAAAGCATCATATTACCCACATTCCCCTGGGCTCTGGAATGAAGCCTGTCTTTGGCAGAAACTGTAGGGCAGGGGTGGGGAGTCTGTGGCCTTGAGGTCACACGTGGCCCTCCAGTGCATCCCTTTGACTGAATCCAAAGTACGGAGAAGACAAGGACGTAGAGGGCTACATGTGCCTCCAGGCCTCAGGTTCCCCACTCCTGCTATCGGGTATGAAAATCATTGCCAAGAGATTTTTTTTTCATTAATTCTAAGAAAACAGAGGTTTTTGCACAACATGTGAATCATGATTAACCAACTTCTCATTTTCTGGCTAAAAGCTTTTAATGAAGCACCTTTATTTTCAGCTGACTACCTCTAATGACATAACAAGACATTTATCAGAGCTGCGCCATTAAGGATTAGTCAAGGAGAAGAAGCTTCCACCTCTTACTCATAGGTCTACTATATGGTCCCAGCTCTATTTTGGTCAGACATAGCAGAAAGTGGCCCTCCCACCCAAAAATGTTTTTGTGAATCTCATTAAACCTCTTGAAGTATAGCAACTAAATTTAGTCAAGGTCTTGATACTGGGTTTTTGTTTGTTTTGAGGATTTTAGGGCTTGTTCCTGGTTATTTTTTCCATTCTAACAGTGTTAATTTCTACTTTAGCTTTTTTGTACAAGAGGGCCTAGATAAAATTCTATTCATTTGTACTTTAGCATTTATGCGTTCAGCAAATCATATATTGAACATCCACTGTGGGCAAGGCACTTATATTGGTACTTGGGCTGTGATTCACAGTGAGCATTTCCTAAGGCTCTGTGTTAGATAGATTGTCGTCCTTGTAGGCGTTGTCTCCTCCTCCTTCCTCTCCTCCCCTCCCCTCTCTTCCCCTCCTCTCCTCTCTCTTCTCTCTCACCTCCCATGTTTCCTCATATTAATAGGAGGGGGTAGAGCTATAAATCCTGTAAAGTCTCCTCCAGCTCTAAATGTGTAAACCCATGAACTCCCAGATCGATACACTTGGCTCCAATCTTTCTCCTGAGTTTCAGTACTATATTAGCAATTGCTTTTTAGGCTTCTCCATCCTATAGGCATCTCAAACTTAACATGCTCAAAATGGAATTCATCTCCCTTCTCCCCCACCAACCATCCTCCCTCCCTTCATTTGTTATTGTATTTCCAGTGCTGTACATATAGTAGGTAATTAACAGGTTTTGAACATCTAATCTGTGGATTCAGCTTTTAATATTCTGTATCTTTTCTCTAAAACTCCTTTTCTCTGTTGAAAATACCACAATACTTAAGGTCACCAAGGTTTGCAACTTTGGCATTGTTACCAATTCTTCACTTTCCTCATCCTTCATATCTAGTTAGTTGTTAAGTCTTATCTGAACTATTATGGGAAATCTGTGGAAAGGTATAAGGAGAAAATCCTGTGGTCTTCAGCCTGTAGGACAGTGGTTCTCAACCTGTAGGACAGTGGTTCTCAACCTTCCTAATGCTGCGATCCTTTAATACTCATATGTGGGCGTATCTGCATGTGGGCGGACCCACCTGGAGATGGATAGAGGAGTGGTGTCTCGGTTCCTAAGACCATCGGAAATATGTGTTTTCCGATGGTCTTTGGCAACCCCTGTGACCCCTGTGAAAGGGTCGTTCGACCCCCAAAGAGGTCACGACCCACAGATTGAGAACCGCTGCTGTAGGGCTTCTAGGTGGTAGTGAGCCTACAAAACCTAGAAGACAAACCTTGTAGATTGTACTCGTCAGTCAAGTCTTGGGTTGGCTAGCATGAAGATAAAATGGTGTCATGAGATGGGGATACATAAGGGAACTGTGGTATTCATAACACCCAGTAACCACAGTTCACAGAATGAGTATGTTTGGAGGACTTGAGGAAGAAATGCTCAGAGTGCAAATCTCCCAAGTCATATACTCCCCCTACTCTAAGTTCCAAAATAGGCAGAAAACGCCCAATCAAATTATAGTACTGGTTTTAACCCAATTCTGTGACTCCAGAGAAAACCATGGGAAAGAAAGTCACGAGTCAACCTAGCTAGCTGACCTACTTGTCTAAATGGACATTTTCTGCTTGGAGCATTTAACGTGACTTGGCACTACTTATTGCTGAGGTGGCCTGTCTAGGAGGTTAGGAGGGTCAAATAGTAGCTTGACTCTTCAATGATATGGTAAAGTACCTCAAGTCCTTTTGACATTTGTATATAGACAGCTTAGATTTGGAAGTGTATGGAAACAAACTATTGAGAGACATCGATCTTGGGAATTTTACCACTGACCCTTCGTTGAAGAAGGTTCCAGTGAAGATTTTTAATCCAGTGATCTTACAAGAGCTTTTCCTGATTCTCCTCTATCCCAGATGCTGGTATTTCCTCCCCTCCCACCCAAGTTACTTTGTATTAACTTGTATAATATTTCTAGGCTTATTACAAACAATTAGCCTTCAGACAGCCAAACCAACCTTCTTATTATTCCTCACTCAAGTAACTTCATCTCCCATCTCTCTGCCTGTTCTCTCTCACTAGAAATGTACCTCCTCCTCCCCTTTGCCTCTTAAAATATCTAGGTTCATTTCAGACTCAGCTGAAGCATCACCTCCTACACCCCCCTTTCCTGTTGCTAGTCCCTTCTCCCATTACCTTGTGTGCCTTTTGTGTATCTTGTCTGTCTTTCCATCTCTTATCTTTCTCTATATCTATCATTTGTTGTGTCCCCTGAAAGAATGTAAGCACTGTGAGGGTAGGTAGAGACTGTTTCAATTTTGTCTTTGCATTCCTAGCATCTAGCATAGTGCCTATCCCATACTAGGCACTTAATAAAGGCATTTTCATTAACAACTTGATTTAGTTTCAAATAAAAAAAGTCACCTCTCTCGTTCAAGATTTTTTAAGAAAGAAGAAATAAAAATTAGCAGTTGCAGTTCATGAAGAATGAATCATGATGTTCCTAAAACCATATGTGATCTAAGGTGGAAGGCTTCAAGCAGAAGATAAAAGGGTAGGGATGAAACATTCTGCTGAGTGTTAAAATAAAGTGAGATTGGTTTCTTGTGAATTTTGTCCATATGGTCTGTGTATTTTGGATTGGACTAACATGGTGCTGAAATTCATATTTTGTTGCACTGTCAGGAAACAGTTTCTTCTCTTTTTTTCACTTAGGAGCAAACTTTTTAAATTATTCTTTATAGACTTCATTCTTAAGTATCCTTTCCCAGATCCCAAGGGGAAGGTCTAGGCTAGGGGAAGTAATGATGGCACAAAAACAGAGGTTCTGAAGGTGAGACGGCAGGGATACTGACTGCTGGGCAGCCGCAGGGCAGCCTGAAATACAGGGCTCTGAGCCTGCAGTGGGGCCAAAGCAAAGCACCTCCAGGCCCCCAGATGCTCTTCTATGTACTGGCCCTTCCTGAGAAGCACATGCTGAAGACAAGCTAATGTCAGCACTATCTTCAATGCTAGAACAAAGTAGTCCACCCTGCCTTAGGAAGGATAAATAGGAAAGATGTAGCAGAGCCTATTGTACTGCAAGAAAGGCTGTTCCTCCTCACCTCTAGCCTTGTTTTTTTGTTTTTTTTGTTTTTTTTAGTTCATAGGAATATAAATTTAGAGCTGGAAGTCATTGAGTCCAAGTCTCCCATTTTCCAGAGGGGGAAACTGAGGCCCAAGGAGGTGACTGACATAGGTAGCCAATGGCAGAGCCAGGATCAGACCTGACATTCTTTTTTCACTACACTATATTGCCTCTTCTCAGCTCCAATATTGAAGCAATTGTTAAGAATATGTTACCACAGGAATACTTAAATTTTGACTTGAAGATTAATTAGTAAGCACCAACTGTGTGGAGGGTCCTGGAAGAGGGAGGCTTCCTTAAATAAGACCAGTCCTGAGAGAAAAGAACCATACCCTCCCAACATTATTACACATTACTTTCTTCCATACATATTGTTCCTTAACATTTATCATCCTAGTGCATTTGCACCGGGTGGCCCACCTTCCTAAAATGCACTTCTTCCTCATCTCTATCTCTCATATGGAGCAGGTAGGTGCTGGAGTGGACAGAGCACTGGGACTGGAGTCAGGAAGGCCTGAATTCATGTCCAGCTTCAGACACTTACTAGCTGTGGGATTCTGGGCAAAACCACTTAAGCTCTAACTACCTCAGTTTCCTAATTGTAAAATTGGGGTAACAATAGCACACACCTCCCAGGACTGTTGTAAAGCTCAAATGAGATAATATTTGTATTTAGTATAGCACCTTAAATAGAGTAGGTACTGAAGGCATTCATTCTTCCTTCTTTCCTCTCTTCCCTCCCTCCCTCGTTCCTTCCTTCCTTCCTTCCTTCCTTCCTTCCTTCCGTTAGTTTCCTTCAAGGCTCATTTGACCCCTCGCTCCCATCCCATACTAGTGATTCCCTGTCCCCACCCTTCTCCTCCTCCTCCTCTCCATGTTGTCATCACCAATCACCCCTCTCCCATTAGACTGTAAACACCTAGAGAACAGAAACTGTTTCCCTCGTGCCCTTGTATGCCCCAAACCTAGCATCTTGCCAGGCATATAGTAGGTGTTTGTTGATTTATTGCTTGACTGAGTAGCTTTTAGACTCAAGGAGTTCTAGAACCATATTCCTCTTGCATTGTTTTTGTGCCTGGGGTGTGGGTAGGGAGGGTTGGGGAAGACAGAGAGATAAGGGGCAGGAAGAGAGGGAGCACCCAGAAAATCTGATTAATTAAGGTTTCACCCTGAGTACATTTGTAGGAGAGGGTAGCAGAGACTGGCCTTCTTCCTTCCTTAAGCACTGTATCTGATTTTAGTCCAGCTCTCAGAGAAAGAAAAAGAAAAAAAAACCTAATGACCACAAGCATAAAGATAGCCCTGGAATTTGCTGTCCTCAAAATATTTTAGTAATCAAATTTTCAAAAATTTTCTTTTTTTGGTCTGGACCTGTGGTTTCATTGATTATGGAATTCCTTATGAGGAAACTGCATCT
>CM053586.1:91243042-91263074 GCA_028646515.1 Pseudochirops corinnae
TGTTCCTCCCTCTTTTAAATGTAGCAATTTTGTCCATGCACTTTGAGGTTCGTAAGTCACTTCTGTGCCCCTGAAGTTACTTCAGTGTGTCTCTACTGTTTATAAAACCAAAAGGAGTATTTAATGTGTATTTATAAACTGTTCATTAGCATTTGCAAGAACTGTCTGACCAATATTAAAAAATGGTAATATGTAAGGTTATGGTGAATGTAATCCTACTTGTTATGAACAGCTAACTAGGTAGCTAGTACCCATCTAGTTTAAGCATTTAGAGAATCAGAGAGCTGGAAGAAACCCTTAGAGACTGCCTGATTCACTCTCTTTTCTCACCTTACTGATGGGGAAACTGAGGCCCACAAATGATGTGACTTGTGATGGGTGACATAATGGAAAAGCTGGGATTAAAGTTCATATCTCCTAACTCTAGTTCAATGTTTCTTATATTACATATATGGTCACAAAGAGATAAAGATCTACTCTGGTCCAGTGAATAAAATACCCCCAGATATCAATAATAGGGAGAACAAACCAGATGCTGGCAGACTCTATCAGGTGCCAGATTCTTGTTGTAGCCTCAGTCTCTCTCTCTGGATATGTTTGGTTATTTCTGATAATGTTTTCCTGATCTTAAGATTCTTTCTGTTAACTCACTGAGCTCTCTAGGAAAGAAACACTTAATTTTCTGGTGATTGTTTCTTTTCTGCAGAGCATTTAAACTAAATTGTATAGTTTTTTGAACCCAAGGAAGCTCCTGTATCTCCTTGGCTTTATGCATTCACTTCCATATTGGGAAGGAGAGATTGACTCATCAAGGTCTTAGAGTTCATGTGAACTAATCAACCCTCTTTTCATTGATTCTTTTATGGAAATGTAAATAACAGGTTAAAAACATAATAATTCAGCTGGCTCCATAAGGTGGAAATCATAGAAGATAAGTTGTTACATAATGACAGGGGAAAGATAGAAGGAAATCTTGTTTCCTCTACATCACTCATAAAGATAAAGCTCCAGTTTTTACTCAACTCAAGGACATCATTCAAGAACACAATTACAAAGCAACACAAGTTCATCCCAGAACATTTTCATTAGCATATGTTTCTAGTGAAAACCAGCTTTTACATTTCAGCAAGCACAGCACCCTCTAGCAATTTAGCCATTTGTCACATTACATGATAAAACACTTGGTTCACTCAAATTTCCTGTCTTTCTTTCTATTGTACTTTAATTTTTGGATCTCAGTTCCTTTTATTATTTCTCTAGATGACTATATTCCTCATAGAGAATTCGATTCTCTATCTCTTGCCCAGAAATTTGGCAGTCAGTCTACTCAAACTGGGCCCAAAATGCCAGATTTTATCCCTAACCATAGTGA
The DNA here is from genome assembly GCA_028646515.1 of Pseudochirops corinnae. Classification (NCBI taxonomy): domain Eukaryota; kingdom Metazoa; phylum Chordata; class Mammalia; order Diprotodontia; family Pseudocheiridae; genus Pseudochirops; species Pseudochirops corinnae. The sequence continues at coordinate 91,244,415 of CM053586.1, forward strand.
CTCAGACTCTCAGATCCCTTTAGATTTGACCAGACACTACCATAATTCTTGGCTAGAAACAAGAAACAATGGCTCTGGAAAGTTTGGGGACCTTACATTGGGTTTCTTCGTTGTAAACTACATTATAATGAGAAAACATCTGTTACTATAGTTTTAACTACAGCCTGTGCACACATTCCTTTCAGCCAGCTCCAGAACTAATTCCAAACAAACACAGCAATGCATCAACAGCTGTGCAGAGAACCTTTGGAGGGCTGTGAGTGAGTGTGTCTGCCTGTGGGTCTGCAAAAAGCAACACCGCAATGCTAAGCGTGGGGAGAGCAGGTTGGGCTGTTCAGCAGAGAGCATGATTCTTGGAGATCAAGGTCATGGGTTTGATCCATGTGTAGGTCAGTGTGCTTTACTCTGGTGCATAGCCATAGGTTATACCCATGAGCCTGGATAGTTACCTTCAAAGTGTAATGGACTTAGCAAGGACGAGTGGGTGGATCAGAATCTGTCCATTTCCACTCTTAGAAAACCATTGTAAAGCACATGTCCTACAGATAGTGGATCTTTGTTAAGGAAAGACAGCAGGAAAAGAGTTTTGAGAAGAACTACTTGTTTGTAAAATGTACCCAAGATAATAGCAGGCAACAGCGTCAATATGCTTTCTGCACTGCTGCTTTCTCTAAAAAGCTGTACTTACTCAACCCATGCACTTGAAGGAGGCATGCATAAATGTAAATTTTACCTGGCTTTCATACTAGGATAAGGGGGAAAAAAAGAAAAAGAACATTTACTCATAAATACATTCCATTTAGGGGAAAAGAAAACAGTCATTAATCTCTGAATACTGAATGGATACTGATCAACAAGGAAAAATAAGCACAAAATCTGCCAGTGAACATAAATATATCCCTGGCCCATAACATCCAATAGGTAAATTATAGGAATGATATTATTGCCTTTCATTACCATTTGCTCTAAAAATTTATGCCTTAATTTAGTTGTTTATTATCATTCTAATAGGAATTCTTAACTTTTTTTTTGTATCAGGGACTTCTTTGATAATCTAATGAATAATAATAGCAAGCATTTATATAGAACTTTAAGGTTTGCAAAGTGCTTTACATATATTATCTCATTTCATTCTCACAACCCTGTGTGAGAAGTGCTATGATTATCCCTGTTTCACAGATGAGAGAACTAAACTTGAGAGAGATCACATGATCTATCTAGGGTCATATAACTAGGTAGGATTAGAGACATGATTAGATCATGGTCTTCCTTGACTTCCAGTTTAATGATCTACCCAATGAACTAGCACCTAGTGGTGCACCTTGGTGAACCTATGGAGTCCTTTTCAGAATACTGTTTGTAAATGCATGAAACAAAATATGTAGGATTCCTTTTTAAAGGATTGAAATGTAGCTATCATAATATTTTTTAAAAAGTTCCCCAATCCGAGGTTAAGGACCCCTATTCTGAAGCATAGTTGCAGATGGTGGATCCCTTATTCTTAAAGATTCCCTGATATCTTATAGGTGTTAACTTTTCAAGAAGTCTGAGGCCATCAATACCTGTACAAATACTCTGTGCCCCATGTGTATCTTGTACTATATCACATCACTGGGATCACAATAGATAAATTATGTCTGTAAATTCTTGGGTCTCTGAGCAATCTCAACTATATGTCTAAAGGCTACTATATTTCACCACATAATTGTCACAGATTTTAAACCAAACTTTTTTGCAAAAAAGTGGGGTGTGAACATTGTGTGAAGCTTTTTTTTTTCTTAAATTGTGCCGGTATGACTTGAAAATCACTTATTATTAAACTGTCTTTGGTGCAAGATTAGGATGGAGTTCTTGTGAATGAATATATGTTAAAATTAAGTACTGACAAGGTGCAAAAGCTGAGAATTCCAGGCTGGTTGCCTCAATGTGGGAGAAATAAATGCATATCCATATACCCTAGGTGAATATATTGCTGCTCTATTTACCTTTTAAGTGGTGTGATGAACAGAATTATACCATGCAACAATTACATGATGAAAGCTTATAAATCAATTTTTGGACTGAAAAAACAGGGGGGTGAAGATTATGTGGTGGCAACAATTATGTGGTAAAATATAATATTTTGAAATAATGTGACAAGGGATGAATTTATAATTATAAAGCGCAACACTATGAAAGTAGTGATTTTTAAACTCGAAAATATCCATTGGGCATGTAGTTAACGAAGTCAACTAACAAACCCATTCTCTCTCAGCTTATCAGATGAACAGGCCTATTCTGGCTATATTTCATTCATTCCTGATAGAATGTAGTTGTAGAACTTGTGACATATGATTTTTAAACTCTTGAAGAAATGATAGGAATTCTCAAGTGGTAGAAAATTACAGTAGCTTGACAAATTCACCAAATATTTAAATATATTTGAATTCCAATTGCTTTTCTTATGAGACATTTCAAACATTCATTATAACATTTGCTAGTTAACAGGATCCCAATACAGTACGCAAGGATCGTTATACCTGTCTATACTTAAGCATGGTAAAGTAGTGGCTTCAAGGTCAATTTTAGTTGCAATAGTGTAAAATAGTAATAATAGAATGAACAAGTTGGAAGCAGAGGAGGTTGTGTGTGTGTGTGTGTGTGTGTGTGTGTGTGTGTGTGTGTGTGTGAGTGTGACTCAAGTTTCATGTTGATTTATATAGTGTGGAAATTATCCCCACCTCCACAGCTCTCAACTACATTCTGCTGGATTCTCTCTCACTTCTATCCCCCTATTAATTGACACCAAAAATATTTTAAGATCCCTCTGGCATCAAATATGACCTTTTATCATAGAAGGTTGGAGGGAGGTCTCTGGCACCCATAATGAAGGCTGTGATTGTGAAGATTCCTGTTACAAATTTCATTTAATTCTATGACTTTCTCCTCCATTCACTTCAAAGTATTTTATGAGTACCAATAGCATTTTATAGTTTTCCCTCTTACAGTATTCTTCAGCAATATTGCAAATACATTCAGCCACATAAGAAATATATTTTGCAATTTTTCTGGGTCATGAAATGTATATTAAACAAAAGCATTTTCAGCTAAAAATAGCTTTCTAGTTTCTCAGTGAACAGATATATACAAAACAAAAAGCAAAATTATCGACATGAAGACAAGAAAAATCAGAATGGTCTGAGCAGAATTAATAAGGGAGCTCCAATGCTCCATTATGATGCTATTGAGTGTCAGAAACATATACGGTGCCCATAGAACATTGAGTAATTTTCAGAACATTGAGCAATTTCTAGTCACTGTGCTATTATAGTCAGTGAATGTGAAAAGAGAATAACAGCAATGATAATGTCCTAAATTTTAATCAAGAGTACAATTCTTTTCATCAGGTGAATTTAGGGAAACAAATCAACAAAAATACCAAATGTATACACCAGCTTCTAAGGCGTCATGTTGGATTAGCATGCATGATGGTTTCTGACTATCCTCTTCAAAAATCCAAAGAGACAAGATGTTCCTAAATCAGTAACTGATAAATACTGTAATTAAAATGCAAAGTTCTATTAGATTTAAAAGCCACCTCTGAGAACTCATCCTCAGCTTTGAACTTGAACAAAAGAATCCTTTGTAAACACTTTTGAGCAGCATTACCTCAGGTTTCTCAAGGTTGGCAAGCCACCAAAATATATCTTGTCATCTGCTTTCAAGTCAAGGCCAAAATTATTTCCGGAAGATGTCATTGCTATGTTCTCCTCCTGGTTAGTATCGATGTCTACAATAGAGACATTGGCTGGAAGAGATGAAAAAAATTTAAAATTTTAAGTAATAAACACTGATAATATCCAGTTTCTCTTCTACTACCTCTAAGTAAAATCACTTTCATACCCAACTTGTATAGTAGCAGCTTTTCCAATCTATATTATTTGAGTCATTTGCCAGCAATATTCTCTAGGAGATGCAGAGTGTGGTCTAATGGATAAAGGACCAACACTGGAGGCAGGAATCCTTGGGTTCAAGTTGTCTCTCTGATGCAAATAAGCTGTGGGACCATGGGCAAATCACTACCACTCAAAGTCAGAGGCAAGTCTGTAAGACTGTAAATTGCATGGGACTTGCTGGCAATCTGTTTTAGTGAAGGGAATTTCACAGTCTTGTAAATTTTAAACTGGAAGGGGACCTCTGAGGCTGTTGAGTCCAGTCTCTTCATTTTGCAGATGAAGAAACTGAAGCTAAGAGAATTTAAGTGGATTACTCAGCTTCACAAATATAGTAAGATTGTAATGGTAGGATTTTAACCCAGATCCTTTTGACTCTCAGCCCAGAACTGTGCAACCTAGCTACCACAGGGGAATTTCTCTGAACCAGAAAAAGTAGAGGTCCAAGTCAATGCCTCCCTCTCTGGAGAAACAAACACAATCCTCTACAAAAGGTCTTAGTTAATGTCTCATCATTGTAGGGATGATCTTGGCTCTTGAAGGCTATATGTGGCAGAGGAACACAAGCTCTTCGTGCTTTTATGCCCAAAGGCCAGGCTAAGGAATATGACTGTCTTCTGACATCTAGGTAAGCAAAGAGCTAAGGGTAGCTCACTGCTAGAGGGATGGCCTGCAGAGGAAGCTTTTCTTGGGCTGTAGGAACTCACAGAATGGTCTGCTAAGACCTGCAGGGTTTGCATTCTGTGTGGTGGAAAGAATAGGTATTTTGAACAAATCAGGGATACTTGAAATATTTCAGTATAATAACTATGTAAATATAAATGCATCAAATATCTGCACCATTACTGGTAGGGGAGGATAAGAAGAATGGCCTCCCAGGAAACTGCTTATAGGGAAAATAGGACAAATCCAAGAGAGGATTATGATGCTGATGCTGATGACAATGATGGGAGAAATCACTTATTTAGTGTTTTACAGCTTACACAGCTTTTTCTATATATTATGTCATTTGAGATTTTTCATTTAGAGATCAAAGATCCACTAGGCTATAACCTAGTCTATGATTTATGCATCTTTGTTTAGAATATAATAAGCATATGATCCTTTAAGGAATTTCTTTAACTCAGGTTCAACAATGAGGCATTTCTTGAATTTCCCAGAAAAACCTGAAGTATAACTTACATTCTATTACAGATAGTCTCTGACTTCCAGTCATACTTGAAATGGCTACTCAAGAATGGCAGGTGGATACAGAACACCCCACTCCCTCCTGCTTCCTACTTCCAATCTCTTATGCTTAGGGCAATTCTAAACCCCTATCTTGTTCCTGTGTCTCATATGGTCCAGGGGAACTTGAGTCTAAGATAACAGGGCTGGAAGTGATGAAGAAGGGGAAGATGAATGACCTTTAAATCCTTCTTGGCCTGGATTCTTGCCTCCCTCTCTATCCCCAGAAAAGTATCCCTAATCTCTAGCCCCTTTCCTCACTGCATCTACCACCCAGTCCCTGTAATGCTCTACTCCGCCTCAAAGAGTATGAACTCAGGTGAGAGAATGTTTCCTTTAACTTGTGTCTAGTTTTCCTTTGAGGTACCATTATAATCTATATGCTACTCTGTCTTTCTTTATAGGTTCTAAGTGAAAAAAAGAAAAAGGTTGGGGAGGAAGGGTATAGAATTCCCCCACCACCCCTTGCTTTTTTTTTTTAATCTCCTGTTTCCCTATTATTAGGAGAAGGGATTAAGTATTTACATTAGCATCTGTGATGCTCCAGGCACTCTGCTAGGCACTTTACAAATATTATCTCATTTGAGCTTCACAGCAACCTCACAAGGGATGTGGTATTGTTATCGCCATTTCACAGTTGAGGAAACTGAGGGAAACAGAGATTAAATGATTTGTCCATGCACACATAGATGGTAAGTGTCTGATACTAGATTTGAACTCTGGTCTTCCCAGGCCCAGCACTCCATCCATTTCACCACCAAACTTCTTCTAGCAGCAATAAAAATCTGCTCCCCCATACCATTTCCCCCAAATCACCAAAAGAACTTCCAAAGAACTGCAAAATTGTTCGATTATTTCACATTGTAGAAATACTAAAATACTGATACTGTTCTTGAATGTTGTACTAAAAGAATGGCATCTTTGTTCAAAAAATAATTGCTAAATGGATAGGACCTTAGGCTCATAGAATCAGAGATCATAGATCTTGGGCTGGATCTGGAAGCAGCCCCAGAGGACATGTAGTTCAACCCTTCATTTTACAGACAAAGCCTCAGGGAAGTTAATTAAATTGCCCAGAGGTGATTGTGAATGTATCTGTGATATCAGACTGCTCAAACAAAATTCCTCCTCTTCAGATCAACAAAGTAGTGTTGGCATGTGGGCTGTGGATGCAGTAGAGAAATGGTCTCTTTTTTATAGAACTTAACCTTCTAATGGCATTATTTAAAAAGTATTCTGCCTGTAGTTTGGAACTTCAATCACTGCACAGAATTATCTTCCTTATCATTGATTACATGTGCTAATTTAATAATAATAGCTAGGATTTATAAAATGCTTTGAGGTCTTACAAAATGGTTTACATATCTTTTCTCAATTGTCCTTGTGAGGTAAATGCTATCCCCATTTTATAGATGGAGCTACTGAGGCTAAAAGAGGTTAAGTGTCACATATTGCTTACAATCTCAGTGGGTGGGTGGGAAAGGAGTGGGAGGGAGGGAGGAAGAGAATTTGGAATTCAAAATTAAAAAAAAGAATGTTAATAATTTTTTTTTTTAAAGAAAGAAGTTAGGCAATTTGTCTAGGGTCATACAGTAGGTATCTGAATTAGGATCTGGACTTGAGTTTTCCGGATTTTGAGTATAGCCCTCTATCCACTGCACCACCTAGTTGCCTTTCATTCTAAAACCAAACAAACAGCAGTAGCAGGACCCCATTAAAAGGCAAATTACTCTATCATGTTGGATGGAAAGTTCTGACTAGCATAAAGGGAAGGCTTCATCCCAACCTTTATAAAAGCTGCCCTTAGACATTCCTCTTCTTTCCCCATGGGTGCCTTTGTAGATTAAAGATAAGCAAGCTAGGTGGTACCATGGATAGAGTGAAGGCCCTGAAGTCAGGAAGATCTGTGTTCAAATCCATCCTTAGACATTTACTAGTTGTGTGACCCTAGGCAAGTTACTTAACTCTGCCTCAGTTCTTCATCTATTGTAAAATGAGTTGGAGAAGGAGATGGCAAACCAGCACAATATCTTTGCCAAGAAAACCCCAATGAGATCATGGAGAGTCAGACATGATAAAATGACTCAACAACAATAAACTATTGATATGATATGATACTATATGATATGACATTTTAGTGCTGATGATAGCAGAGAGCAAGTGTGGATCTTCGCTAGCCTTTGAGAGCTGAAAGGGATCTTAGGTGTCAATGAATCATAAGATCCCAGGATCAGAGATCTAGAGATGGAAGAAATGTTCAAGGTGATCTGTTCCAATTTCCTCATATAACTGATGTCCTGGGAAATGATGTGATTTGTTAAAGGTCATAGCATCAAAGTCAAACTCTATTATTTTAGAAATAAAGAAAAAGAGTCCTAAGGAATGACTTGTTTAAGTTAATCAGATGGGAACTGGAACCCAGGCCTCCTGACATGGAGTCCAGTGATCACTATATCTCTCCGTATTTTATAGAATTGACCAGTCAGTCAAAAATATTTAAAATACTTACTGTATAACAGGCATTATACTGAACATACAAAGAAAGATAAAATAACAGTATTTGCCCTGAAGGGACTCACATTTTAATAGGAGACACAATATAAAAAATTTTATAAGATATATACATATAATGTATATGTGTATATATAATGTATATATATATATGTATATACATACATACACACAGTGTAAATGTAATTTCAGAGAAGTTAGGTGGTGCAATGGATAGAATGCTGGGTCTGGAGTCAAGAAGACTCTTCATGAATCTTCAAATTCGACCTGAGATACTTACCTTCTATGTGACCCTGGACAAGTCACTTAACCCTGTTCACCTCAGTTCCTCAGCTGTAAAATTTGCTGGAGAAGGAAATGCAAATCACTCTAATATCTTTGCCAGAAAACCCCATATGGGGTGACTAAGAGTCACATATGACTGAAAAATGAACAAATGTAATCTCATAGGGAAGGTTATGTCTATAGGATATCTGGTTTGAGATGTCCAGGAAGAAGTTGGAGGAACTTAGAAGAGAGACTCTGGCTGGATATATAAATCTGGAAACATTTGCATACAGGGGATAATTGAACCTATGACAACTGATGAGACTACCAAGCAAGAGAGTAGAGAATGGAAAGAGAATAGGATGCAGGAAAAGCCTTGAAGGACACTCACAGTTTGCAGGTGTAATGTGGATGAGGATTTAGTGAGGGAGTTTGAGAAGAAACAATCAGGTAGATAAGAGAACAGGAGAGAATAGTATCAAGAAAACCTAGAGTGGAGAGAATATTCAGGGGTGAAGGATGAGGGTACCAAGTATAGATGGCTTTCTCAGGGAAGTTAGTTGCAAAGAAGAGAAAATATATAGGACATTAACTGTTGGGAGTGGTTAGACCAAATGAAGGTGGGTTTTGTTTTTTTTTTTTTAAGGCTGAGGAAGATATAGATTTTGTTTATAAGAAGAGGTAAACAGCCAATATATAGGGAAAGATTAAGGATTAGAGAGAGTGTGGGGAAGATAGAAGGGGAAATCTGTTGGAGAAGAAGGGAAGGAAGGGGATCAAGGGATGTGTGTTGAGAGATTAGCCTTGCCAAAGAGAAGGCCCGACTTTTCATGTGAAGCATGGGTAAAGGAGGAGATAATAGGGGAAGGTATCTGAGTGATTTGAGATGAAGAGGAGGAAAGGAGAGAGTTCTCAGGGAATAGGTTGCTTTTTTTTTTCTGGGAAGCAAGAGGCAAGGTCCTAATCTGAGAAGGGGAGGGGAGAAAGTGTCTTGGGAGGTTTGAGAAAGGACAAAAGGATTTAAAATAGCTATTGTGATGAGTGAGAGAGTGAATTGATTAGAGAGGTGTGCATATATTGTCATGCTATAGTGAGAACCCAGTGGAGTTATATACCTTAAATTTGTAGGGGACCCATTTAGCACAATTTTATGGTTTTCTCCACCTTCGCACAGTATTACTTTAATAGCAACCAAGATGGTGAATCACAGTAGTAATTCAAGGTTGGGATGTGGAAAGGTGTGATGGGCCATAGGACAAGGGGGAAGGGATTACAATGTAGAGAAGACTATGGAATTGAACTGATTCACCATAAAGTTGAGCTAAGGAAGGGAGAGCAAAGCCAACACAGGGTGATGGCCTAGGAATGAACTGAGGGGTGCAGAAAATGAAGGAAACAGTAAGGTTGAAAAACAGGTTGTAAGTGCAAAAGAAAGTTGGAAGATAAAAGATCATGATAAAGGAATTTTGGAGCTCATGAACATAGAAGAGGAACACTTATGGGTACATTTATAAAACACAGTGTTACATCTGGAAAAGACTTTAGAGATCATCTATTTAGGCTGACCTCTTCATTCTACATGTTAGGAAACTAAGGCTGAGAGAGGTTACACAACTCATCCACAATTGTATAGCAAAGTATAATACAGGACCAGAATTTGAATCCAGACTTTAGGATTGAAAATTCATTATTCTTTCTCCTAAATCCCAATATATTAAGCAAAATAGTAAAATTATGATTTTTCCTCAATAACTTTTAAATTTTGCTGAAAATTTAAAACTATCTGAGTTATAAAAAATGGGCACTGATTTGTAAGCCTGGGACCTAATAAATGCCAGCTAAAATGTTTTTCAGCTTTCTTTCTATATCCTGTTTGGTTTGGGGTCCTATGGGATTATGTGTTGGAAGGAATTTATTAAACATTTCAACTACAACTGTTGCCTCAGACAGTATTTTGGAATTTGGTAATTTCTTTGATAATTTGGACTTTCAAAAAAATGAAATAAGGAACAAGGATCTCTGGCCTACTGCCCTGGAAACTCTTCCTAGTGGCCCTGGATTCATGGACATTTTCTCTACCAGCTTTCTAGAGAGTCTAATCTTGGAACAACCTGAAAAAAAATTTTTTCAAACCTATTACAGGATGTAATTTTGCAAGTTGTGAAACAGTTTTATGCCTGTGAATTAAGCTCCGAGTTTCAAAAGAAAATGACAGAAGAGCCATTTGACACTTCAATCAGTCACATCTAACCCAAACCACCTATAATAATCTAAGCAGAAGAATTGGCTGTGTCATTTTTTTTATAGAACTTCTGAGAACTGACAATTATGGACACCATCTTCCTTGAGATTAGATGGTGAGTTGCACTAAATGGGATAATTAAAGTACTTGGGGTGCTATCACTATAAAAACTCACCTTGTTTTTGAATTCTTGACAGGGTGAAGGATTTCCATTTCCCATCATTGTGGTTTCGGTTGCTGATAACAGAAGCAATGCCTGAACCCAGATCATAGCTGACTTTTATGTGTCCATCAGTGAGTTCTACACTCATAAAATCTTTCTGTTTAGAATGCCAAAAACACCAGTGATTAGACAAACACACACATAAGAAGTTGGGTTTTTGCTTTTACTGAGGAATTTGTGACAGTTATGGTTTCTTTTCTGAAATTCAATGCTACATTAGAAAAGAAGTTCTTATGGAACAGGATGTACCCATTTGTAAGTGTGAAATATAGTTTTTAATGATGTAAAATACTATGATGAAGCTATTGTGATAGGTCTTATTGAAAGAAAAGTCTACTCTTAGCATAAATGAGGCACTTTGAAAAGAATACCAAGTAAGCCATTAGATTATCATTTAATATCCTAAAAGAATAATTATTCATGTGGGTATCTTGAGAGGTATGTGAATAATTGAACAGACATCTAGCTTGGAATAGTGGCTTGGCTCTGACAAGATTCCAACCAGGGTACTCTGTAGTCTGTTACATTCTTATTGTAAAGGAGCAGGTCATGATTTGGAAAATCACATCAAGTTTATGTTTGGATTTATAACTACTAAAGCAAAGTTAAATTATTTTTATTAGTAGCATCATCCACGACTGGGTGCTACAGAACAAATCTCTTCTCCTTTACTTGTCTTAGTTTAGATTAATTACAATGACCCATGACATTTGTGGGCTGTGTAGTGCAACCAGTCGGGGTGTGTGTGTGTGTGTGTGTGTGTGTGTGTGTGTGATTTTTTTTTTTTACCAGGTCTCGGGTGGCAAGGTACATCAGGAGAGCACTTGAAGAAAAGGTCCTGAATTTGAACATGACTGTAGAGATATTGGGGTACCAACGTATGGGGCGGCTGACCAAAGCATAACCTTCTCCATCAAACTGGATAGTACCCTCACTGTCTTCTACCTGTGGACTAGAAAAGGAAAAACATCTATTACTCAAGATATTCATTGTGTTAATGCAACATATACTGATTGTGAACTCTTGGAGGCCGGGGACCATGTATTCATATATTCCACCTAATATAGTGATTCCCACTTAATAGATATTCAGTAAGAATTTTTTTAATAAATGAATAATATAACATGTAAATATTGTATAAAATGGTCCTGATTGAAGGGAAAGGTTATACATATGGGATGGGATAGAAAAATGAAAGAAGGAAAAAAAGGAACTAGGAAGAAAGGAAACCAACAAAGTACTCACAGAAGAGGAGTAGTAATAAGCAAATACATTATTACATATCTTCAGGGTCGACAGTACTGTACCAGTGACTTCTGTGATTGTATATAAGCTCATCAGTGTGGGTACTTCCTCTACTGAAAGAGATTTTAATCTGCCTTCTTATACTGTGCAATTCTTGCCCATGTTTTTTTCCCACAAATCCTCCATGAAAGATCAATATGAAACACTGGAAGTCTTCTCTGGGCTAAATGAATACCTTGACAATACCAGTACAGTGCTCAGATTGTCCATCAGTTATCTTTTTCTCTCTTGTTACTCTTACCTGACACCCATTTTTGTCACACGTGTCTTTCATATCTTTTATATTAATTCTCAATTGACTTCATAATGTTCAGAGGACTACAAATATCTACCATCAATCTATTTATAAGTATTTACTAAGTGCCTACTCCAATGGGGGCATTGAATTAGGTTCTGGGGATATAAATAGAAAGAATGAAACAATTTCTACTCAGAAGGGACTTATATTTGAAGTATGAGACAACAAGGACGTATATAAATATATTCAGAATAAATTCAAATACATATAAAGAAGTTGGATACAAGATGGTTTGACAGGGAGGGCAGTGGGAGATGAGGGGATCAGGAAAGGCTTCCCATGAGCCCAAGATGTATTCTGAAGGAGGTAAGCGATTCTATGAGTCAAAAGTGAAGGGGCAATATTTTCTCAGAATGGGAGAAAGCTAGTGCAAAGACAAAGCACAGGAGATGGAGTGCCCATGTGTAAGGAACAGAGAGATGACCAGATTGGCCAGATCAAAGAATGTGGAAAGGGAAGTGATGTTCAGTGAGCTTAGAAAAATTGATTAGGGCAAGGTTACGAAAGACTATAAAAGCTAAACAGAGGAGTCTCTATCTGACTTTAGAGACAACAGGAAGTCACTACAATTGGATTAGTAGTCAGATCTCTGCTTAAGGAAAATAATTTTGGTAGCAGTATGAAGAATGGACTGAAGTGGGGAGAGATTTGAGGAAGGGAGACCAATTTAGGATATCACTACAATAATCTAGGTAAGAGGGGATGAGGGCTTGATCTAAGGTGATAGATATTTAAGTAGAGAGAAAGGATTAGATGTGAGAGATACTGTGGAGGTAAATATGGCAAGACTGGATATGAGAGATGAAGGAGAGGGAGAAATCAAAGGTTAACACCCATTGAGGATAACCTGAGAGACTAGAAGAATGGTGGGATCTTTGACAGAAACAGGGAAGTTTGGGAAAAGGTGTGGGTTTGGGTGGAAGGATAATGAATTCTATATGAACAAGCTGGGTTTGAATTATCTCTGGGATATCCAGCTTTAAATGCTCAGGAAACAATGGAGGAGGTGAGACTGAAGCTCAGAGGAGACAGTGAGAATGGTTAAATAGATCTGGAGTGCATTGGTAAGGAGATAATAATTAAAACCATGGGGAGAGAATTTAGGAAGAGAAGAGAAGGGGGATGAGAACAGAGCCTTGGAGAGCATCCAAAGTTAGTGGTCATGTTATGGATAATGAACCAAAAAAGGAGTATGGGGAGTGATGAAACAAATAGAGGGAAAATGATGAGAGAAGCCATGTCTTGAAAATCGACAGAGGAAGAGAAAGTATCTAGGAGGAGACATCAAGAAGGAGGAGGACTGAAAAAAGACCATCAAATTTGACAAACACTGAAGATACAGAGGAAAGCAGGACAGTTCCTTTTCTCAAGGAGATTATATTCCAATAGGGAGACATAAAACATAGAGGAGAATTTGGTTATAAGTCACATGAAAAAGTTCAGTGGTCCTTAGGGTATATCAGCAACTTTTTTTTTAGCATCATTTTCATAAACAAAATCAAGATGATTTCCATTGCTCAGCCACTTAACAGTGCCAAGGACTTTGACATTTAGAAGTTTCTTTTCTGGATCTTCAGTAACTGTGGCTGCTGAGAAGACAAGAGGCTGTAGAACCTATAGAGGCAGTGACCTGGTTTGCTTTTCTGAATGATGACTGCAGAGCCAATCTTGGAAGGGTGGATATAAAGAAAAATTGACTGCAAGACGTCTGTCTTTCCATTACCCTTTGAGTTATCTGAAATTTTGATTCTTCCAAGAATCATGTTCCATGATTCACAGCCTTAAAATATTATCAGAAAAATAATGATTTAAAAAATCTTTTGAAAAAAATGAGCAGTTTGGGATCATTGAAGGTGCTTAGGCAATTTTCCCACATGAGATCTAGGTCTATCTCCTCCTACTTTTCAATTCTGGGATGAGTTAATCTTCTATATTTATGTATGTATACATACACACTTTGGATTTCATTGGCATAGGCAGTTTCTGATGAGGAAGCTCTCTCTATCAATGCAGGTAAATACCTGCAACTTATAGTCTTGGAGAACTGCTTGAGGTACAAAGATGTTATATGCTCAGGGTCACATAACCAGTCTCTTAAAATCAGCCCTTTCTAACTCCAAGTCTGGCTCTTTATTTACCAGGCCAGGCCATTTTTTCCCCCTATTGTGGGTTACTAGGCCAATCTCTCTTGAAACTCAAAAATCCATCTACAATCAGCGCCTCCATTCCTTTTCCTCTCATTCTCTTCTTAAATCACTGTGACATGGCTTCCAGCTTCCTCACTCAATTGAAACTGAATGCTTTAAATCAATAATGCTTAATAGTAATTTTTAATGACCTTTCTAAATTCTCACTAGACCCTGCTGACTATCCTCTCCTCTTGGAAGCACTCTTCTCTCTGGGTTTTTGTGACACCACTCTCTAATGATTGTCCTTCTCACTGTCTGACCATTTTGTCCTTTGCTGATTCACTATTCATATTCCATGCAGTAACTGGGATTATATCCAAGGTTCTGACACAATCCATCTTCTCTTTTTCTCTTTATGCTCTCTTATTTGGGGACCTCATAGGCTCTCATGGGTTCAATTAGCAGCAGATAATTCCCAGATCTTTCATCTTTCTCTGTCTCTGTCTCTTTGTCTCTCCTCCTCTCTCCCATTGTATACACACACATATAGACATATACACATATACATGCATATATACATATACATACACATAGGTATGCATGTGTCTATATCTATGTCCGTCTATCTCCCTAGTCTCTTTTATGAATTACAGCCCTACATCACCAAGTACCTTTTAAATATTTCAAATCGGATGTCCTGTTTTAGGCTCTCAAACTTAAAATGACCAAAACAACACTTCTTTCTTTCCCTCCAAACTGACCACTTTTCTGAATTTCTTTATTGATGTTACCATCATCCTCCCAGGCGCCCAAGCTCATGATTTGGGTGTCATCTTTGAATTCTCACTTTCATTTATATATATACATACATATATATATACACACATACACACACACATATATCCAATAAATTTTCAAGTCTTGTTGATTTCACCTCAATAACATTTCTCACATCTGTTCCCTCTTCTTCATTCCCATAAACATCACTCAAGTTTAGGCCCTCATCACCTCTTTGTAGGATTATTGCAATAACCTTTTAAATGGTCACTGCTTCATGTCTCTCTCTACTCCAATTCATCATCTACTCAGGTGCCAAAATTGTTTACAAAACCATAGGTCCAAACACAGCACTTGATAAAATCTAGTGCTTTCCTATTATCTTTAGGATCAAATATAAGACTCTCTTTTCAGCATTTAAAGTTCTTTACAATTTGACTCTGTCGTTTTACATTTTACTCACCTCCACAGATGAGTAAACTAGCAACATTGACCTTGCTGTTCCTCACACATGACCCTCCATTTCCAGTCTCTATGTCTTTGTACTGGGCTAGCCCCATTAATGAAAGTTCTCCATCCTTATCTCTGCCTCCTGGATTCTCTAATTTCTTTCACAAGACAGCTCAAATCTCACCTTCTGCAGGAGTCCTTTCAGGATACATCAAGTTGCTAGTGTTTTTTCCTTTGAGATTACCTTCCATTTACTCTGCATACATCTTGCATGTACTTAGTTATTTTCTTATGTGCTTCCACTATTAGAATTAGGGCTCCTTGAGGAGGCAATTAAGTTATTAAAAATAAGTTCATACACCCCAGGTTAAGATTCAAGTTATAGATCTTTCATGTACTTAGTTATTTTCTTATTTGCTTCCACAGTTAGAATTAGACTTCTTAGAGGAGATTATTAAGTTATTAAGTCTAATAACCTCACTTAAAAAGTAAGTTAACATACTCTAGGTTAAGAATCCCCTGTCTGTTCCCTGAAGATACTGACCTACTATGACATTGCCACCCAAAGGACAAAGTTATGGGTCTTGTCAGGAAAGGTGTATAAACAAAATGAACAGCATGAATTTCTTCTGCAAAACTATGGAGCAGCAACATACTGCATAGACTTTGTTCATGCACACTCAACCTATAATGGAGAGGGCACTGGTTTGGGAGTCAAAAGACATGAGTTCTAGTATTGGCTTTGTCAATTATATGAAACAGGCAAGTGTATCTGGTCTCACCAGGCTTCAGTTTGCTAGTTTGTAAAATTTAGGGGTTGGATTAGGTGATGTTGGTCAACAGCCCTTCAGGGTCTAAATCCTCTGATTCTATAACTCATGAAGGAGTTGAGGAGGGACTCAAGAGTAATACTCATCTACAAGAAGTGATTTTGGCATGGTGCACCTGTACAGAGAGATGTGGATCAACTAATTTTACCTGATGTATGACATTGCTTTGAATCAACTATAGTTTAGTCCAATTTAAACTGATGGCCTTGGAATTAAGAGAAAACAATAGCAAGCTCTATAATACATTTTACTGTAGCATTTCACCATCTAGCTTTCTATTAAGAATTGTTTATCCTCAGAATATTTTAAATGAATTTTTATTTTAGGTTTATAGCTCTAGCTAACTTGTAGTGAACACTCACTAACTAGCAGCCTGATTTTTAAAGTTCTCTTATTTATTTTGAACATATTTTCATGGAAAATGACTACTATTTGTATGATTAATGAGCTATATTTCTAAGCCTTAACTTTCCCTTGTTTCCTACTTGGGCCTTGATTTTAGATCTAGTTGCTGTAGCTTAATCTTATTACTTATGAATAGTAACACTCCACTATTTTTAGCTCTAATGCATTGGGAATAATTGCCTGTGAATTGTAAATATATGGAAGACTTTCATATTTTTTCAGAGTTATGCTAAAGACATATTACAATACTTAGGCATTCCTTTTATTTTAATCTTAATGTTCAATTAAATGAAGGTGTAGGGAAGAGACTAAGCAGTATAATTTAGAAAATCTTGCCTCCTATAGCTGTATTCTGACATGCTAGGAGAGAAGTGTGATGTTTTACCTGCAAATGCTAGGTAGAGTTAGTGGATTAGGAAAGGTAGTGGATTATGGGAACACAGGTCATGGCAATATGTATGTGTACTTCAGACTGGAAATAACAGTCAAGATTTACTGATTGCTTCTTAATTTTAAAAATCTCTGTATCATCAATTTTAATATTCATCAACTCTTCTACTACTTAGTTTCTACTGATTGTTATATTCTAGGAAGGAACCCTTTGACTATTTAACATATATATTTAAATTAAGTGATTTATAATAAATAATATTAAGCATTAATGAAACCAATTAGGTTTCCTTTCTATTAACAATAGAGAAACATTAGTGCAACCAATTGTATTTGCTTTGCAACAGTTTCTATTTGATTATTTGAATTTTAATGAATAAAATGTCATAATTTTTCAGTGATTCCTTCATAGATGATCAATCTTAAAACTGATCTCATTTTAGAAATGGAGAAAATGAGGAGTAGAAAGTCAAAATGCCTGAACCAAAGTCATACTGAGATTAAGTGGCAAAGACCAGATTTGAACTCAGGTTATCTGCCTCCAGATTGGATACTCTATCTAATGCATCACATTGTCTTTTAGTCACCAGGATTCTCCATTTGTTCATCCATTCCCATATACTCTTCCTTTTGTGTGTCATAGTTATTGTAAAGTTTTTTGTTGTTGTTGATTCTGCTTTTTTTCCCTACTTTGTGTGTGTACACATACACACACACATTACACTATAAGTATATATAATAAATTTACTTTTTTATATGCATTTATAATTATTCCTTCTCATTATTACCTCCATCCCTCCAGTGAACAACAACAATAAATCCTCAACAAAACTTTCATCATAAATATGAATAATCCAGCACAATTTCCTGTATTGAATATGCCTAAAAATCTTTCTTTCTGCATTTTAAGTTCATCACCTCTTTGGCAGGAGGGAAGTGGTCTATTTCATATTCAGTCTTTGGAACTGGTAGTTGATCACTGCATTGATCAAAGTTTAGAGTATATTTTCAACAAAAGAATTATTAGATCGTGGAATAAAATTGTTTTTGCAATTTTTACTACATACTCCCAGACTGCTCTGCAAAAGACTGTAAAAGTTTGTGATTCCATCAGCAAAGAAAGAGTGTTCTCCACAGACCAGTCCTAACTCTTCAGTCTTGCTACACTTTATTTCTCTCCATCCACTCTGCATTCTTGCAACATTGGCTTACCTGTAGTACCTGAAGTGACACGCAGTATCCCAATTCTGTGCTTTGCACTGTGACCCTCAGGCCTGGAATGCTCTGCCGCTTCTCCTGTGCCTCTTGGTTTTCTACAACCCTCCAAGACTCAATCTAAAATCCACTATTTCAGAAGGCCTTTTCTGGTCCCATCCCCCAGCTCTGAGCTCCTGGTACTGTCACCTCTGAGTTTCCTTAACCTACTCTGTGTATATCTTTCTAGTTTATTTGTTGTTTTCCCCATTTGAAAATGAGTTCCTTCAGGGCAGGGACTAGATTTTTGCCTTGCTTTGTAACCTAGCATTTAGCACAATATTTGGCACATATTAAGTGATTAATAAATTTGCTAATTTGACTTGACCTGACACAACACTGAATTTCATTACTTTAAATTATTTTTTTAGTAATTTGATAGGTTTAAGATAGAACCTCAAAGTTGCTTTTATTTGCATC
>CM053586.1:91263574-91290594 GCA_028646515.1 Pseudochirops corinnae
ACTAATCTGTTGTACATTTCTGTGTACTTGTCATTATCCATTAATATTTTTCCTAAGCTATTATTTTTTCTTTCTTCACATTTTTCATGGTACAGAAACAGTTTTTAATATAACCAGTATATCTTGTCCTTAATACTTTCTTAATTTCTTCAATAGAAAAAGAATTGCATCTCTGTTCCATCAAACAAGATAGTTTATTTTTCTCATGTTTGTCTCCCATCCAGCAGAAATTCATAGAAGTATTTGATATCAAAGGAGATCCTACCTATTATATGTCAGATACTATATTAAGTGTTTTATTAATATTATCTTATTTGATGTGAATCTGAATCAAGCTTTTGCCATCTTGAACTGGGTGGGGAAAATATTCATTAGATTTCCAGTGTGGGCACTTATACCTCTGAAAATAGGAAATGCTGCAAATCAAGGTTTGGTTTATTGTTTTGTTGACAAGACAAAAGACTAGACAAGAAGATGTTAATATTGCAGATTAATTTTAAAATTGTGTCAAGAGTCCATTCCTCCCCTTACCTCTATAATTGTTAGACCTTTACCAGCACATCCCTGATCTAAATCCATTTCCCAAGTTAGTAAACAATTTTCCCAATTTTTTTCAGATGATTTCAATGATATAAGAAAGTCCCAAACTCATCTATTAATTAGGGAATCTGTTCTCTTTTTTTATTTTCTATTTTTGGGGGGCAGGGAGTTGGGGACCTTTGATTTCACTAAGGCAGAGAACTCCTGATGAAAAAAAAGAAATCTGCATGATAATTTTACCATAAATATAAAAGGAATAGCAAGTTGCACATAATAGATTTGCAATTTCATGTGCAAAAAAAAAAAGAAAGAAAAAAGGAAAAAAATTCCTTCACGAAAGCAAATCTAATATTGCTCAGCAATTTATAGTCTTAGACAGTGGCTTGTGGAACTGAGAGGTTAAATGATTTATTTCTGTGGTTATGCACATGCCAGAGGCACTGAGATCAGGATGAATGTGAGATTAAGAAGACTTGGTCCCTGCTCTCAGGGAGTTTACGTGTAGGTGAATGTCCTAGATTTATTTTTCAGGTTTTTAAAAAAATACTTTTGTTCAACATGTGAGCATTTTTATACTTTGTTCATGGTTCTAGATCCTGACTCTATCTTTTCTTTCCCAAATAACTTATCTCTTTTAGTTCCTCTTCTTTCTCAGTCTTTTATACTCATCTTCCTTATCTACCTGTGCATAATCTTACTGGCCTACTAAACCAGAGTGCTCCACTCTTTGTGGTGAGTAGAATGAATAGAACAGGAACTATGTGATCATGTGATGCCTTATCTATAATAACAGAACACTTTCAGACTAAAACTGAGATGATTAGGACACAGAGGACTAGATGAAGAGAGGTCAAACTATCACTAACCTGACTGTGCATCCTTTACAATCACCTTCTATATCTCGGAAATTCCACAACCCTATGGGCTTGCTGTCGAAGTATGTTTCACCCATGCATCCAGTGAAGGTAATGACTCGTACAGCATCAGCCTTCTGCACATAGGAGACAAAACATTTGTTAGAATTTAGCTCAAACTGTGATCACAGTGCTTAAAATTAAACTTGGACCATAAGTTTTTGGTCAGATTCATCAATGGCCTATTTCCAAAATAGGGTGACCAAGCCACTGATACTTTAGAATCTCTAATCCCTCATGTCTTTGTAGACTCAGGGGCTAAAATGCCTGTCAGTGGTAGGTGCTTAAGAGACATTTATTGAATTGAGTTGATTCTCTAGGTAAAAAGATGATGTTAATTAGTGAGAATTAAAGTTGGAATACTTCATGCAGCTAGGTGAGGCAATGGATAAAGCACTTCACTTAGCATCAAGAAGACTCATCTTCATGGGTTCAAATTCAGCCTTAGACACTTACTAGGTGTGTGACCCTGGACAAGTATTTAACTCTGTTTGCCTCAGTTCTTCATCTGTAGAATGAGCTGGAGAAAGAAATGGCAAACCACTCCAGTATCTGTGCCAAGAAAACCCCAAATGGGATCACGAAGAATCTGAAATGACTGAACAGCAGCAACACTTCACGCAGTCATTTTTCCTACCACGAGCACAGGTTCACCCCAAATATACAGCAGCTGATTTTCCAACACCATGGGTTAGCTTTGCTTTTTGCTTCTTCTTCTTTCTGTGCTTCTCCCCAAAGGGTTTATTTGGACACTCGTGAGTAGCTCTAATAAACATTCCAAAAGGATAGTGCTTAAAATGATTGACCTTAATGAGTTTTTTAAGATTATCTGTTAATTCCCTTTGTCCCTCTTTTCTATCTGTCCCTAGGGAAGCTGACTGCAAGAGAGAGCTACTTTGCTAGTAGGTACGTCTCTGGGGACAAGAACAGCTTATGTGAGGGTGGAGAATGGATTGCTGGTGTCCTAAAGTGTACATTTCTAGTTAACAAGGCTGACTTCATCATGTGGCTTGTGGAATTAATTATTCTTATTTTGTAGTCCTGCCTCATCTACAAAATAAGATAAATAAACCTGTTTTGTAACCTCATTCTCTCTAAAGGTCAGGATTGGGTGCTCATGGGAGCTAGAAAAGGCTTTCTTTGCAACTGTCAGATTAAAATGTGGGGTCATCATGGCGTTTCAATCTTCCTGATGAATCTTCTCCCTAGATATTTCCTACAAGCCCAGGATTAATCCATTCTATTCAACTGCACTCTTCTGCCTCACCCACAGGTCTTTTCACAAACACCTCATTTCATTTCAACAACATGAACCCTTTTAAAATTCAGGCACTTGGTAATGCACAAGGATCTGCTATGGAACAATTATGAATATTAAGAGCGTTACCTTGTAAGAATGAGGAAAAGATCAACTTAAAATTTTTCAGAAACAGATCATGATTTGAAAGCTTATGGTTCCTGGGATATTTCCCAAGGTAGTCATAAATCTTTTAATTAGTACTGAGTATGAACTTCGTATCACTTCATATCCTACGTGAGAGTTGTCATAAAGGGATATTTAAAATAAGGTTGCTTTTAAAAAGAAAACCCCACATCTGAGAAGACTGACATGAAAAGAGATAAAAGAAGAATGTCAAGAAATTTGCATCAAATCACAAGGAAAAACAATTGCCTTAGCATAGATAGATACTTCCCTTTTTGGGGGGAGGGGAGGAAGCAATCTATGAAGATTTGGTATTTAACTTGAAAAACTAGTGTTCTAATTGGAGTCATGTTTTCATGAAAAGAAAAGAAAGAAAAAAAATACTAACAAAACCAGTGAAATTGAAAACTGACATTCTTTAGATGGTTTTTAAAAAAATGTCTTTTTCCTAAACTAGTTAATAGAAATTCACCAGTTTATAAAGGCCAGATATATAAGGGTGAAGGAAACCCTTTTACCTTTAATTTTCCAGTCAAGCCCCCAACAAAGAGCATCGCATTTGCATCCACATCTAGAATTGTATAACCGGGGGGAGAGATTGAATTGTATGTGCTTGGTATGATGCTGGCTTTGGGACCATCCAGTGCTCTAACAGAAATAGTTCCATTCCTCCCAGTTCTTCAGGAGCAAAGGGAAAGAAAGCAGAGAAAATAACATACGTGTTTTCCCAACACATTACATGAAATAAATATACAAAATAGAGAGATATTTGGCAAGCTCACGTCCTGATACCTAAAATATAAGTACTCCAAGGTTCTTAGCTTTCAAATGTTCCTTACTCTCCCAAATCTGAATTAAAAACCAAGAATCTGATCTTCTTTGGATGTTGTGATTATACATAACGAGCAGGAAACACAATCATCATAGTGTTCTCCACTCACGGCCTGCTGGTGACTAATGACAAATGATAACAGCAGCAATTAGTTGATGGATTTGTCATTTGTCAAATGAAAGCTATTTTCTAGCTGCTTTACATTCTAGCTGAAAGCTTCTTGATGTACTGTTCCTTTTGTTCATGTTAATAGGTCCTGGTTTCTACCATTTCCTTGTACATCTTCTTTCATTTCCTGCAGTGAGTATAGCTTGAAAGACACTGCATATACAGCATCCATTTCCCAAATTTCTTGATCATATCTTGATTTTAATTATACTGAAACAGAATTTCAGAAAATGGAAGTTTTATTCATTTGAACGTGCGAACTCAATGGGTGACCTTAGTTTTTTTTTTCTTTTGACATACACCTATATCTATGCCTCTATCTATCCCTATACTTAGGTACACATAGATATATAATCATGCACATGATATATCATGTGTATGATATATAATCATGAACACATATATAAACACACAAATATACATACTCATGCATACATATGCATGTGTATATACATATGTACATGTGTACATAGTTGTATTAATATATATAAATACGTGCATGTCTATGTAATACATGTGCACATATACAAATAAACATATACATGCATATGCTTTTCAAGAATCCATATTTTCCTCATTGTTCCCCCATTACTAGATATCATAACCTATCTAAATCTTAATAGATGGTCTTCATGTACTGTTGTGGTCAAAACATTTATCTGGTAAACAATGTTCTGGAGATAAGCCTTTTCAACTTTGGCTAGATTGTTCCTTGAATGAAATAAGTCTGTGCTCACACTTTTCTACCTTGGAAGGATCTTAAAGAGCTTTCCCTCTGCTCACATATCATTAAAGAGCCCAGGGGGGTGTGTTCATGGCACAACAAGCATTAAAGTGGACTTTATAGGAAATCACATAAACTTGCATATCCTATAGTATAGAGTTTTTTGTTTTCTTAGATTTTACACAGATTTTTCAAACAAATAAATAAAATTTATATATCCCAATACATCTAGCAATACTTATTATGGAATTGATAACTATCTTGGTGTTAATTTAATGATGATTTCAAAATGTTGTCAAATTCAATGATGATGATCTTTATTATTGTAGTTGATTACCTTGATGCTTCAATTCGATACCAGTAGGAGTCATCAATGGTCAAATCTGGGTATTCAACTCGTCCAACTCCAGAGCCAACATCCCAGAGGAAGCTCACTTTCCCCTTTCTCATTTCTATGGCCAGAAAATCAGTCTAAGGTAGACAAGCATAATAGGAAAAGTAATTTGCCATGGAGTACTTGTATAAAGTAGTATGATGGTATCCTTTGGGACTATTGACAAGGGCTACAATTCATATACGTGAAACAATTAGGCATCCTTAGATAATGTAACTCAGGTGACATCAGCTATATATATACCATATATATATACATGGTAAGGGAGGCCTACTTGCTTACATGTTATTTTTTTGGGGGGGGAGGGTCGCAAGAAGGAAGCCTGAGCCTGTTATTTCATTGTAAGGAATTTCCCCATCCACCCCCCAATTTTCTATATCAATGAACTTTGGTAATGTTTCAGCAACTTAAAGTCTTAGAGAATTTCATGGAGGTACTGAGAATTTAAGTGCTTAGTGCAGGATCTGACAACTAGCGTATGTTAGAGTTTTGACATGGACCCAGGTCTCCTTGATTCAAGGCCAGAGCTCTTTCCATTCTACCATTCTGTTTCTTGACATTGATTATGTTGGCAGAAATAAGATGAATAAGAGAGGAGCAGTATTAAGGTCTTCAATATTTTGAAGATTAAGTTACCAGAGGCTTTTGGAAGTCTATACAATGAAGATATTAGCTCTCATTTGGGAGAATTCCTCACTTCAGGAGTTGGGGCAAAATGGCAGCACAGGAACTCAAAAAAAAATATTTTGACTTAAACCAGGAGATTTGATTCATGTCATTCCTTGGCTGATGAAAGTTCTAATTTAAACCTGAAGATCTTTGAATAAGAGAAATGGAACAAGGAGATCACACTGAACTCTCAGTTTCAGCTTAATTGGACAGTCCAATGCAGACCAAGTTTTTGACATTTCAATTTGAGAGAAGAATTGGACAAATATTGGAGATATCACTAGGAAAGATTTCATTACCATAAAATTAGTAACCACAAATATTGCCCACTTTAATTTCAGGTTACTGGTTGGTTGGTTGTTGTCCTTTATTCTTGAAGAGGACTAAAATGACATCACTTTGTCAGAGCCAAGTTGCAGTGTACCTGATTGTGGCTGATAAGAACCATATGAGCTCAGAATGCTCTACCGGTCAGGCACAAATAGTCATGTGAACATTTGGGCCCTAAATTTGGGCATCTCATGTTTCTTTTAAGCTACTTCAATTCTTCTTTGCTCATAGAACTCGGCACCTTCTTTGATGTGGATATGTCATGGTAGGCTGTCCTTTGCCAACATCTCCTATGTCTCACAATCATTTCCAAAGCCAGAGAACTCATGCAAGGTAAGTGTTCACATGCTGGCCAGAAAAAAGCAATATAAGAACACTCTCAAGGTTGCTCCTTTTACTATGGGCTAGGTTAAAGAGCACTGGACTTGGTATCAAAAGACCTGGGTCTGAGACATATCTCTCAATGCTTCATCTCCCTGGACTTCAATTTCTTCTTAATTGGAAGGGAAATAGTAACACTTCTACTACCTGTCTCAGGGTTCTTGTAACAACATTTACAACCCCCAAAGCCCTAGAGAATTTATAGTTATTATTACTCTTCTGCTGAGGTATCACAGTGTAGTGAATAGAGTTGACCCTGGGGCCAGGAAAATCTGGGTTCAAGTTCTGTCTCTGACACATGCTAGCTGTGTGATCCTGTACAAGTTATCTAATCTTTGAGTATCCCCTAGAAAACTCTCTAAGATGACAAGTTGTAGGAAATAGGTGCTGACTTGCATTGAGAGAAGGAATTCCTATATCTAGATGTGCCCTATACCAAAGAACTCATATTTCCAGTCTCTATTATGATTGCTACTATTTCATTTGTGTATCATTTTATTTCATTAATGAAAAAGTACAGTCCTTATTTTAAATAAGTGGAAAAATTTATGTTCAATACCAGTTTGTCCTCATTTTAGAAAAATGGGACCCAAAATTGTTCCATAAAATTATATAGAAGAAACTACTATGTTAACTCAGTGAAGTCAAAGGATCCAAATACTATACATAACAATTTGCGGCTTCATATTTGTACTACTAACTTGATTTGGTGTTTCAAATCTTTGGTAGGCATGTTTCTTCTGTTTTCATATGGGGTGGAAAGGGTGAGTGGGAAATAATTAGATAATTTTTATTGCCATGTTATTGACTTCTCAATATCTAATCCCCACTTCCCTTATAAAAATAGACTACTGGCTATGCATATATACGCTGTATGGATTTAAATGAATCAACTGAAAGAGAGAAGGAGCAAATCAGACTTACAAACTTGGCACTGCCAAGATAAAAAAGGAGATTATCGGCAACAGCTGTCTTCACATTGACAATGATGTTATTGTAGCTTCCTTTCTTGATTTCTGGCCTGTATGTTCTAATGCAGTCACCTCCAGAAGACACAGAGACTTTTATCTTCAAGAAAAACAAAACAGAAAGAACTGAGACTAAACCTCTTAGAAAGTTTGAAGTAGATTCCCAACAAACACAAAGGAGTCATCATTTTTTTCTTTGAACCTTTTTTTTCTACTATCAAATAATACTGTTAAGTATCCATATGCACATTATATTCATTAATGAGAACACTGAAGTGTTTTTCCTACACAGATTTGGGCAAAGAGCTTTCCGTAATTCGAAATCTTTTAAGCTGGAGTTTCCTGTCTTTCTGAAACATGAAAATGACATATCCTTACGTTCACCTGCCTTTCCTCTACTCTTGTTCAATCAACACCAAGCAGGAAGGAAAATAATTAATAGTTTCCAATTCACCAATTTCTAAATTGCAGTAGTTTTGGGTTCCTTTCAATACATTCTTGACTCTGGCAAAATTTTCTGTCAAATCACGTTGGTACTTTTGAAAAAAAATTAATATTTCTTTATAAAATTCTTTAAATGACATCTCAAGATTTAAAATTAATGGAATTTTGAATTATTTGAAATCAAGTAATAAATCACTTTTTGTCAATTTAAAAAGGAAAATTGCCCTCTCCTCTCCCCTGTATTATTAAAATTGAAAATAGCTGACTAGATTGTATTCTAGATGTTTCAACAATAAGTATATTAATCTTTGTGTTATGAACACAGGAACTTTCAGAGCAAAATGGCCCTTTTTCATTAAGTAGCCAAGAAATGAAAGAGAAACTGAACTAACATCTTTGTAAATGCCTTTAAGGAATCATTTCAAGTTGCAATCACTAATGTAATTAGCAACTTCTATTGCTAAAGAGAAAAAAAAGATTTCTTTTGATCAATAGCGTTCATATGACTGTAGAGTACCAAGAAAGAAGATCCCAGGGGCAGAGTGAAAAAAGTTCCTATTAGTTTTCAACTACATTCAAATAGCATTCTAACTTCAACCACAAGGAAAACTATGGAGTAGTCAGTTCAGTACTTAAATAAATAGACAAAATCATGATGAAATTATGGACAGTTTGAGGGGTAAGAGGGTAAGTCATCATTTAGATTTTGTGAAATATTGCTTCATCTAACTATCCTAAATCAGGGGAGATTACAGAGGTTAAAAAAAAACCAAAGACAAACAAAACTGGACAAAATGCTTTACTGCTAGTCTGGCAGACCAATACACAAACTGAAATCTGGGATTAGCAAACTGAAGTTCTGGAAAGATTCCGTGTAATTTTTAGTACATATTATATATTTTATTATAAATAATCATATATTATTACATTTGTATGTACTATTATATGTAATTATAGAGTGAAGTCAAGTTATCTCAAGAACAATGGAATGATGACAGTATAAATACAGACGAATCCCATTCCTAAAGCATAAAACTCTCTCCTATTTGTGATCACTGAAGAATTCTCCTCTTTCCTGTTCTTACCAACTCTGTCCTACCCTTTATCCAGACAGAGGACATGTATCTCTACCAATGAAGAGAAAGTCCCATGCCAATAAACTTTAGAATTGGGTTTACACAGATGATTCCAATGAGGAAGAAAAAGGAACACTTCCTAAAAGTACTGATATAGGGGCAGAAGATGTCATTGATAGCTGAATTTAAAACACACACCCATGTGGGACATGGAAGCAAGGGAAGGTAACTGAATGATATGGTCCTTTAAGAATAGTGTCAGGAATGTTAAATATAAGAATTAACTGGGACATCCATAAATTCAAGGAAAGCTCCAAATTTTTTTTCTTAAATATAATTCAGGACAAAAGAAATATTAAGTAAGAGATAGGACTATTGCTTAATAAGGTGGCTGGAAAACGGTAATGGATGACAGAGAAGTATTAAACTATTCAATTCCTCTTATATATTTGTTTTCAGTACAAAGGGGAATAATTTTAGAGTGGAAAGGAGAGAACAAAAATGATTAATGGATTAATGATTAATTAATGATTAATCCATTCTTTTCCATTTAATAACCACCAACCAGCTACCATGTAACATGGATACCAAATTGGTATTCCTAAAGCACAGATTGCTCCTCTACCCTGCTCAAGAAATCTCAGTGGCTCCCCAAGGTGTCTAGGTTTACTTTGTATTTGTTGGGCATTTAAATCCCTTCATAATCTGACTCCAATCTACCTTCTGAACTAAGTGCACCCATACTCTTTCTCCCCAAGCTCCCTATGTTTCATCCAAACTAGCTTCACTGCTGCTTTCTTTATATAATCTTATCTCTTGGCTCTTTGTCTTTTCATGGGCTATCCACCATGTCTGGAATGTTCTCCCTCCTTCACCTCTGCTGCATAGAATTCCCCAGTTCCCTTCAAATTACTGCCTCTTTGAAGAGGCCTTTTCTGATTTCCCCAGTTAGTAGTATTATCTCCCTTAAGATTATTTTTCAATTACTTTGAATATTTAAAAAAAGTACTTATCTGGCATATGTTAGCCCCCACCCCCACCCCCGAAGAAGGTAAGCTATTTGAATGCAGGGACCCATTCACATTTGTCTGTTTTTTTTCTGTGCCTGGCACAGTGTCTGCCATCTAATGAGCTCAGCCTCTCTGAAATGAATTGAATTGAATTACAGTGAACTGTGCTAGGATAGAGCTAGGAATACACACATGAAACAAGGCAGAACTCTTTCTCTCAAAGATCTTATAATACAGCACGGGGATGAAACAGATATAAATATCACTATAGTATGATACTCTACATTTAATAGAATAACTGCGTTGAATACATGAGATCCCAAAATAAAGAGATCACTTAAAGTCAGCAGCACTAGGGGACCTGGGAAGGCTCTGTAGAAGAGATAGTACCTGAACCAGATCTTTTAGGAAGAGAAACATTTCCATAAATGAAGATGTAGAGGAAGAAATTTCCAGAAATGAGGAGGTAGCATGCACAAAGGCAAGGAGATAGAAACAGGGAAAGCAAGACTGAGGAAGAGCAAAGAATCTTATTTGGCAGAAATATACAAAGTGTGAAGAGGAGTAACTGTATGTGACAGAAAAGTAAGTTGGATACAGATCATAAAAGGATTTGCATGCCAGATTAAGGAACTTATATTTTATTCAATAGGCAGTGGGAAGTTACTGTAGATTTTTAAGCAGGGAAGTGACATGATTTCTGAGTAGGAATATCCAAGTCTCCTTCTGTACCAAGGCTTCCAATTTCAATTTCTTTTCTTTCCTTTTTTTTCTCCTTTGGTGGGTACAAGGTGCTTGGTTTTGTTTTTTTGTCATAGTCATAATCATAAACATTCATTAAATACCTACTAGGTGTCATGTTGTATAGAAAGTGTTGAGGATACAAGTACTTAAAAATAAAGACAGGCCTTGCCCTCAAGGAGCTTACAATCTAATAGGGGGAAGAAGCTAAAAATGGTGGGGAATTTGGTGGAGAAGTGCAAGGGGTCTCAAAGTAGTGTAGCCAGGTGTGAAATGAGATGTTCTGAGCTGAGTTCCCCCCTTTAAGTGAAGATTTTGGAGTTCATGACTCCACTTTTGAAACAGAGGGGCAGAGGATCTCCATCTTTGAACCAGAGGTGGAGTACTAAGGCTGATGAGATCTTATAGGATGATGAAGTTTTTCTAATAATCTATTAATCAGGCCTGGAACTACATACACACACATGTAATTGTGTCAAGTGAAGTCCACAAACATTTGTTAAGTGCTTATTAATGTGCTAGGTCCTGTACTAAATGCTGGAAATACAAATATAAGAAGAAAGACAATTCTTGCCCTCAAGGAACTGAGAATGTAATGAGGGTGGACAACACATAAAATAAAGCTGAGAGGTGTGTTTATGGGTACCCACATGAGGGAAGGTAGAGAAAGTTCAGATAGTTAGGAATACAATCTGGAGAGGAATGAAGATATAGCTGGTCTGAATATTTTCCTTAAAATGAAGGTCCTGGGAGGCACCATCCAATCAGAGCAGAGGTCACAGGCTGGAAGGTACTTCCAGTGTGAGAGGTCCAAGGGAGGAAACAGTGTGAAGGACAGACTGGAAAGGGGAGATGTGGGGGCAGGATGACTAGTCAGGAGCTCACTACAGTAGTTCAAGTAAGAGGTAAAGACACAGAACTAGAGTGGTAGCATTGGGAAAAAGAAGGCTATTGTGAGAAACACTGAGAGGTTGGAATAAATAGGATTTGACCACTGAATAGATGTGATTGTAACTATCTGCTACCTTAAATATTATTTGTATAAATTATTAATAGTATAATTTTGAGGTTAAATCTACAACTCCTTATCACTAGTCCTTAATGTGGAAGGAGTGCCCAAACTCTATATCCAAGGCTTGACTCCTTTTTAAGCAGAGGCTAGTTCCATAATGAACACACAGAGCTGTGGTTGTTGTGTGTGGTTTGTCCTTTATTCTCAAAGAGGACCATGACATCAAGAAGACGATGACATGACTTGCAATTGAATTGGATTTGAGTGAGGGAGGGCTGTGCAAGGTCATCAGCCTCACTTTCTCCTCTAGAGCCATCTGGTTCCAGTGGCCAGATATTGATCAGGACGATTGGAGATGGCCTAAGAACACATATAGCAAATAGCAAAGAAACCTATTTATCCAAATTGATAGCAAAACAGAAATCAGAGAAAGTATGTATTGGAGGATATATACCAGATAATACACATTAAATGAGCTGTTCCACTGAGAATGAGAAAACTAAGATCAACCAAGGAAGAGAATCTTAGTTCTCACCCAGAGCCTTTTTTCCCTTCATAGACTTGAAGAGAGGTTAGACTCATCCATCTTTTCTCTCAAAGTAGGAAACCCAAAGGACCTGAATCACTCTTTACTCTCACTCTTATCAACTCCAAACCTCACATAAGTGTGGGCATTGAGTGATCAGTCTCCACAAGGAGAAGATAGTCCTCTGACTCTTTGAGCCAAAGGTTACAGTGAATCTAAGCAAGGCACAATATCCTTCTAAATGAGATGGAGGATAGATCGTTGTAAATTTAGTTGGGTTTGAAAGTGATTGACTGAGCAAACTAAAAAAGGGTGATTGATGTTGTCAACCTGTAATGTCACAGGACTTTATCCTTGGTCCTGTTTTGTGTAACATTTTTATCACTTACTTTAATGAAGATGTATATGGCATGCTTATCAAATCTTTAGGTGACATGAGGCTGGGGGGAATAGTAATAGCCAAAGACTTTGAAAGAGTGTGGCATAGAGGAAAGAGTTGGAGTTAGATGATAAAATCCCATTCCAGTATTAATTAGCTGTGTGACCATGGACAACCTATCTCTATCACCTCTATTTTCTTTTTATGATATAAGGTAGGTTGGTCTCCTTTTGTTATTATTGGAGTGTTTTGCCATTTCCTTCTCCAGATCATTTTACAGATGAGGAAACTGAGGCAAGCAGGGTTAATTGACTTGCTCAGGGTTACACAGCTATTAATTGTCAAAGACCATGAACTCAGATATTCCTGACTTCGGACTCAGAGCTCTATCTACTGTGTTACCTAGCTGCCCCATAATATATCTAGGACAGGTTTATTATGTAGGGCATTTGTGAATTTTACTTTTGGTGGGGCTCTCTCTATAAATGAAGTTTTCTTTCTTCTGCCTCCCTTTCCCCTCTCTCCTCTCTCTTTTTCTTTTTTCCTTTCTCTTCCTTTCCTTCTTTATTTCCCCCTCTCTCCTCTCTTCCTTCTCTCTCTCTCTGTCTCTCTCTGTCTCTCTGTCTCTCTCTCTCTCCCCCTCTATCTCTCTCCTCTCTGTCTCTGTCTCTGTCTCTCTCTGTCTCTCTGTCTCTGTCTCTGTCTCTGTCTCTCTCTCTCTCTCTCTGTCTCTCTCTATCTCTCTCTCTTCCTCTGAAAGTTCTATTTTGAAAGTTGTAGGTAATTTTACTGTAATTCTTTGGTAAATCTTCTAACACAAAACCTTCAGTCATTAGGCATCTACAAGGCATTTCTCATAACTGTGCTATTTACCAGTTAATCATCATGAACTCAATTAGACGTTACTGAGGATGCCATAAGTACATCTATTGGATTTCTACTGTAATTTGCCATTAGTAACTAGTTCATTTATTTTAAAAGATTATCAGACACTCCATAAGAAAATCAACAAACCAAAAGAATACCACTTTAAGATTCATCTCTAGCACTTCTTGGGGCCAAACAAATATATTAGAGCCAGGTCATTTAATACAGATTAATTAAATATAAAAACATCATCTTCAATTAGGACAAATTCTATTTGGAGCTACATGTATACTTTCTGATCTTTTGAAAGAAAAATTATATTTGGCATGTCTCTTTTTCCTGAAATTTGAAATATGATATATACATATATGCATATGTATGAATGTATATTTAGACATTATATATATGTATGTATACAACTTATACAGGTATAAACAGAATAAATACACAACAAATGCAAGATAAGTTGGGGTGGGAGATTAGAAACTGGGTTGTTTAGGAAATGCAAAATATAGAATGTCTTGTTTGAAATGAATATTGAAGGAAAGCAGGTATCCTAAGAGGCAAAGGTGAGAAGTGCACTTTAGGGCAGTTAATGCTAAGGTATGGGAACAGAAGGAAGAAGGAAATGGCAAACCACTCCAGTATCTTTGCCAAGAAAACCCCATTGGGGATGCTGTGGTCTGTGGGGTCACAAAGAGTTGGACGCAACTAAACAACTGGAGAAAAAAAAACAACAAACCAACAACAGAAAAAAAGATGCTGAGTATGAGGAAGATAAGGTCAATTTAACTGGATCATAGAGTATGTGAAAGGGAATAATGTATAAGACAAAAAGTAAGCTGGAGCCAGATCATGAAGGGCCTGAAATATCAGAATTTGTACTTGCTCCTAGAGGCAACAGGCAGTCACTGTAGTTTTCTGAACAGAGGAGTGACATGATCAGATCTGTGTTTTAGGGAAATCATTTTAAGAGTTCTGTGGATAGTGAGCTGGAGAAAGGAGAGATTTGAGTCAGGGAGACCAATGAATAGGTTATTGTAGTCATCCAGGTAAGAGAGAGTGTGGTCTTGTACTAGACTGTTAGCCATGTAGGTAGAAAGAAAGGGAAAGATGAGAGAGAGGTTGTGGAAGAATTGAAAAGACTTAGCAACTGACTGGATATGTGAGGTAGAGGAAAGTTAGGTGTTAAGGATGACAATTAAGATTGCAAACCTGAGTGACTGGAAGGATGGTGGTACCCTTGAAAGAAACAGGGAAGTTCAGAAAATGGGTGGGTGGAGGGGCATGATAATGATTTATTTTGGCATAGTATCATAGGATTGTAATTCTGGAGCTAGAAGGGATCTGTAGAGTTTAACTTCCTCATTTTATAGATGAGGTGAAGTGGCCTGCCTATGGTCACTTAGCTATTAAGTGCCATTGAATTTGGGCTGGTCCTTGGAGAATGGGTGATGTTTCAACACTTGGAGAAAGATGAAAGGGCAAAATTCAGTGTGATAATTGCACTCGGTTCACCATTTATTAAGCTCTGACTATGTGCAAGGCACTTTTCTGCTTGTTGAAAATTCAAGGGTTAAAAAAAGACACAATTGCTGCTCTAAAATAATTTAATCTAATAGAGGACAGAAGTGGTAAGTTAAGTATTCAAATAACTTTGCTCTAACCCTTTTTCTCCACCTGGAATGCTATCCTCCATCTCTGACTCTTAAATTCCTACCCATCCTTCAAGAGCCAGCCTAAGTGCAATGTCAACCAATCAATATGCATGGGTTAAGTGCTTACTATGTGCCAGGAACTATGATGAAATAATCTTTCTACTCACTTTCTAATGGGATAGACAGTATATTACTCCCAGGCTCACCTACTCTCTGGACTACTCTATCTCCCTACCAGCTGCCTTGGCCACTTCTGGATGACTCTGCTTTGAAGTCCACTCTGTAGATTGATGGACCACCCCCTGCCTATCTTTCCTCACCTTACACTTCCAGTTCCCTTTTATGTTTTATCTTTCCATGTTAGAATGTAAGACCCTTGAGAATAGGAACTATCTTCTTTTAAAAGTTGTTTTAGCATTTGTATCCCCAACATTAAACACATATAGTAAATGTCCAATAAATGCCCTACTTGTCTGTCTGTCTAAATATCTATTTATCTACCTAGCTAAAAAGATATGGCATATCTACCATATGAATATATATGTGTACCTCTATACATTTATACATATATATTCATATATACATACATGTACATGCACATGTATGCATAAATGCACACATGCATAAATATATATGCACTAATATACACATAATATGTAATATATAACATTATATATATAATACAATATAATTATAATAGTAATAAACACACTGGGGTGAATTTGGATCACAAGACAATTCAGTCAGGGTTTTGCTTTGGTATTTAGCTACCTTGTGCTGAGCCTGTTGGGCAACATCTCCAAAAAACTTCTGCAAATGCCCAAATGGTCCCCATAAGTGATTGGAAAGAAAGATAGTCACAATTTGTAATCATGTGATAATATTTGAGGAAAGGGACAAGGCATTTCAGTATTTCATACTTCTGTTTATACTTTTTTTTTTTTTTAAGGATAAAGTCTATTGCTAAAAGTATTTGTTTCTCTTAATACTGGGACATTTTTAAAAGGACCTATTTCTATCATTAGCATCCTGAAACATAGTTCCTTGTTTCTTACCACATTAAATGAATCACTGGAAAGTATGGGTTTGGAGACAAAGATCCTAAGTTTAAATCCCTGTTTTGCTACTTTCTGTGTGACCTTGGGCAAGTCATTTAATCTTTCTTGGCCTTAGAAAGAGGATAGCATTAGATAAGATTCTGTCGAGGTTTAAATCTGGGATCCTATGTGATCCTGAAAATTTGAAAACCCTTTAAAAGTCCTCTCTACATGATCCTTCTACATTATCCCTCACCCAGGACCTCCCATTTCCTATCTCCAAGCATTTGCATATGCTAGATAGCTCAGACATGGCATATATTCTGAATTAACTTCTGCGTCTTACAATCTCTAGTTCCCTTCTAAGCTCAGTTCAAGTGCCACCTCATATATGAGAACTTCCTTGATTTCCTGAGATGCCAGGTGCCTCTCCTTCCCCCATCACTCTGCATTTATGTTGTATTTATTTATCTATGAATGCATCTATCATAGGTACCAACATAGAATTACAGTTAGAGAGTTGGAAGAGGCTCCTGTCAAAGAAACCAATTTAAGCTGGATCCCAAGATTTTTTTTTTAATAATTAAAGCTTTCCAAAAATGGAATGGGCTGGCTTGAGAGGTGGTGGTTTCCTTTACCTTGGAGGTCTTCAAGCACAGTCTGAATGGCCATTTTTGGGGGTATGCTCTAACCAGGGAATTCTTTCATATTTAGGTTGCACTAGATGGCCTTAGAGGTTCCCTCCAACTCTCAAATGGCATGATTCTATATTGTTTCATATGGTAGAATCTAAGTTCCTTGAGGGTAGGGCCTGTGTTGTTTTGGTCACTGTATGCCCAGAGCTTAGCATGGTGTCTCAAATGGTGAATGTGCTTAATAAAGGTTTGTTATTTGGTTATCTAATCTTATTGGCTGCTACTTCCTTATCTAATTTCATTCATACATTCATGCATTCATTCAACAAGTATTTATTGAATGACAACTGTGCAAAGTACTCACCAAATGTCTTGTTCATTTTGCTACATCATCCATCCATTCATTATAGTTAGAACATTTAAATACTGATCTTTCTTAAATGAACCTAATGAAAATAAGCATCTGTAGAGGCATCGACATGGTTTTTGCTGCCTATGTTCTGAACTAAACTCCAGGGAAGTGTGTAAAATGCTGTCACTCTGATGGCTAGGTTAATAATTAATGATGATTCTTTAAATCCCGTTGGTTTTCTAGACAGCTAGAGATGCTATATCCTGCCAGCATGCAAAGATCATTAATGAGAGCCCTTCCCTCCTTGTTGCCCTTTCATACATCTTGTTAATATATAAAGTAGGATTTCTGGATGTCCAAGTAATAATTAGTTTTTTCCTGTTTTCATCCCATTCCTGATGACTTCTCATTAGAATCACAGACCCAAGAGTTGTAAGGTAGAAGAAAAGAACCAGATAGCAAATGTGCAATCTGACAAAGTCATTCCATTGGGAAAAACCCTGACCAATTACTTCCAATAACTGAACAGTACTGATAAAAAAGAAAAAAAAAAGTAGCTTACAGAATTCGCTTGTTTTCGGGCTTGGTTTATCAGTTCCTTTATCTCAGAGATATTTTTTTTCAGGTTATCTTGAAGCTCCTTGATTGGCTTGAGTTTATCTATCAACCGATCAGCTTCTTGCTCAAGATTTTTAACAGTAGCATCTGCATCTGCAACTTCAAAGAACCAAAGACAAAGAGTGACATGTTATGCTGGTGATTCAGTTGCTTATATGAGTAGGAATTTCTCCTTAGCCATGCAGTAAAGAAAAGTTATGGTTACTAAATAGATGAAGCATTGGAATGATAAGGAGGATATTAGTCTGTACTAAAGTAGGTCAAAGAAACTGAGGTGAGCATGAGAGCCCCACTTTGGGTAGCTGATTATATTTTAAGCCCACATCAGAGGCAAATAACATGATGATTTTTTTTCAGTGATGTTATTGTTTTAATTCCTAATTCCAGTCAAAGGACTGGTCTTCAGAGAACATAGATTTAGCTATGAAACTAAGCTGTTGGAATATTCTTTGAAAAGGTCACCTTACTCTGACATTCTTTTTCAACTCATGACTGCATAAGACAGTCTACATATAATACATGGGTAATTACCCTCTTTAATTTTTGTTCTTGTTGCGTATGTCAAAGAACGTAATTGTCACAATGTCTCTTGGCAAAGGATTCCACTGATGAAAAGTCCTTAAAAAGTATTTTCTCATATCACTTAAATATCTCATGCTGCAATTCAAATCCATTTCCTTCTGGTGCCTTGAGTAGAAACAATGAATGACTGGTTATAGTGTCTAGACATACTATTCCATAGACTCCTAGAATGTAATTTTTTTTTCCCTTGGAGGAAGTCAGACATTTTTAGAGGTATAATTATCTTTTCTTATTCTAAGAGGCTGGCAGCTTTACCTGATTTAAGGTAATTTATTCACTCAATAAGCGTCTGTTTTATCTACTCTATCATTGACACCACTGATGAAAGTGAGACAGTTCAATCCCCACAACTGAATTTCAGGTTACCCTATGAAAGATGGCCCATGTAGCTGACATTGACCCATTGATGGCTCATGTTCAGAAGCGGAAGAAAGTAAATCTTTGATTATCTTTTTAACCTGTTATTTGGAAATAGGTCATTTGTTCTGCAAAATTAGTCTCATGTTCATGAATGCCAGAGTTTGAATACTGTTTAAAATATTTTTATAAAAGAACTGTAATAGACTGGCAACTTGATTAATCCATGGTTGAAAGAAAAAAAAAGTAATTTCTTCATGATTTTTTTTTTACTTCTTTGAACTGCCATGTCTCTGGCTCAGATAAAAACATCATTTTCTTTCTTCCAGATATTCAATATAACTACACTTTTCACTTTCTTTCAACAATTTATTTTCCTTTCCTTCAACTTCCCAATACCACACCGAAGCTTCACAAATTAATTTGGTGCCAGGAAAAAAAAGCTGACAGAACGCCAGCAGTATATTTAGAGGTCATGAGGCAGAAAATCACAATAAGGGTCATCTAAGACTTGGTGAAGTCCCCAGATCCTCTTACCCTTCAATAAGTCAATCAGACTTTTCTATGTTGATCCACAGGAATTGTCAAAAAAAGGGTTGGTGGGGTTGTTTAGACTGTGCTTTGGGGTACATAGCAACAATAAAATGTCTGATTAGTGTTAACTTTGTTGTAAAAAAAGGAATCTGAAATCCTAGCTCAATTTATAAGTGTTCTCTATTCCCTGGCACTAAAATATTTAGGTGATACTGAAGCATGGCATTCATGCATGTGATTCAAGTTTTGCTTTTTCACTTTGTCGTAGGTAGAGTGCTCATGACATTATCCTACTAGTGTCAAGAATGAAACTAAATCTATACATTGCTGTTGGCTTTTCTGTAAGAGAAAATTCTGCTCATTGTGGTGGGTAGTAATAAGGTAATACTGAAAAAAATAAAATTTTTTCCTAGAGGAGCATCAAAATAGCAGATGGTAAAGTAGAAGCTTTGCATTGGGGTGGAGGGATGAAGGGGGCAGAGAAACATTTACAAGTCAATTGCTTACTTGTTAGTTAAATGATACTTACTGATTTCTGTAGATATCAATGTGGAAGGGCAAAAAGGGAGAAAATAAGACAATTTATTAGAAAAAAAATTTGAGACTAGATAATATAATTACAAACACAAAAAGTTCTCTAAGCCTTTCATAGGAGACTGCAAATTACAAATGGTCCTCATTTTAAGACAAACCAATATATATTTTAAAAATTTATAAAGTCATACTATTTTTGGAGTTATTTTTCATGTTACAAAAGTGTTCATTGCCATATTTCATTGAATAAAAAGCTATTGTTTTGCACCTTATATTTAGAGAACAAGAATGACTGCACTCAAAGGAGAAAACTCTAAAAAACCCCAAACCTTACTTAGACACAGAATGTGTTGAGCTGTCATCATTTATAAATTCATGCAAAGTTAACACAAATCATTTTAAATCATGACAATGGGAAAATAATATTGCCTTTACAAACATTTGGAGTTCTATTCAACTTTTTAGGAAATACTGTGTAAAGTGATTTAGTGTATCATTTGGTCTTACTGATTTTTCAGCCTGCAGAAGGAAGCTATGCGTGTGAATGTTGTGTGTCTCTACAGGTATTAAGCTGTTTTTGATAATTTGCATGACTGTACTGAGTGAGAAATTTCTCTGATATTTCATGTCTTTGCAAATACTTATTAAATAGCCTCCTCTCTTGAGGAATATTCATAAGAGATACTCTTTCTGTGTTTTTTTTTTTTTTTTTGAGTGAAACTCAATGAGCCCAGTGCCCTGCTGGTTTTGTGCCGAAAGATCTTGAGTGCTACTGGATGGAAGGGGAGGGAAATGAACCTCCCAAATTCCTTTCTGGAGAAGTGTTTGTAAGATTTGAAAACTAATATGGATTCAGTCAAAATCAACAAAAAGTCTTTAGGATTTGGAACATCATTATCAAAAGCTAGCCCCCAGTGAAAACTGGGTTTGTTTTTACTTCTGGACTTCTTCTGAAGTTCAGATTGAATAGCTCTAGAATCCTATGAGACTTCATCCACTCTCTGAGCATTTTTTTCCCCCAAGACTACAACTATGTTCCATTACAGTGAAGACAAGAAAGTATTTATGCCAAGTATCAAACCAACATGGGACGTTTTAGAATCATTATCTAACTGCCATTTGACATGTTGAGAAAGACACTGGACTTGGGTATCCAAAGTCTGATATTCTAGTTCTAACTATGTCACCAACTCAATCTGTCACCTGGATCAAATCACTTACACTTTCTAGGTCTCAAGTTCCTCAGCTGTAAAATCAAAAATTGTTTCATAGATTTATAAGCCCCACTGGTATACTTGAAATGTCAAGTGACACCTTGGACATTAGGTGGATTCCTTGTGCTGAACTAACGAGAGGACATGGATAGGAGTTCCCTAGGATGGGCAGAGATGGATGTGCTACAATCTGCATCAATGAAGAAAATAATTATCCTGATGAGGGCACAGATCCGTTGGTATACTAGACTGAAGTTGTAAAATTGGCCTAAAGTTCCTCATCAGTTTTAGCATTTTATGATTTTATGATATAATTTTAGGGTAAAGGAGCAAAAATCATAATAAAAATAAATATGAGAGCTTACTGTTCTTGGCAGGGTCTTTCACCACAGCATTTGTCTTGGCTACATCATCTGCCAGTTTATTGTAATTGTTCCTCAGGCCTGCAAGGTTTTGGTTGAGATCTTTAATCTGTGCCAGGACGTCTTTTGCTGTATCATTGGCTTGTCTTGCTTTGTCTTTAACAGCCTGCAATTTTGCAGCTGTATCTGTCAGCAGCAGAGAATATGAGTCAAAACAAAGGGTCAGGTTATTATGGTTTCATTTGTGACTGTCAAGGTTGGATCCTGGGTTGGTTGACCTCAAGACCATTTCTTTCTAAACAAAACAGGCTAAACTTTAAGTCTCAGTCATAGAAAATGAAGATTTTTTTAAAAGTCAAATTAAATTTTCTTAGGATCCTCTATCATGAATGCCTGATTAAGTCAGAATAGCAAAGTGATTATTCTCAAAGCTCACTATACAAGGGAGTGTGGTGATTTGCTGTTCAACATATTAAAATGAAAAATTAATCTTCAAGACTTATATAGATTCATCAAAGTGAGGCTTCAGATCTAATCCTATTTCCTGGAGACAAAAAATGAATGGGTGGACACCATAGCTTTAATTTTAGAACACGGAGACATTTTAAAATACACACACATGCACACACACAAGTTATTCATTTTCAAGTATTAAAGCATTATGTGATCTTGTAGTTTCCTTTCACTTACTGCTAAGCAGGTAATATGTACTTTTGGAAAACTGTGATTTGCTGATGTACACATTAAATAGAAAAATTAATTTTTATTAGCTACATAGATTATCAAAATGAGGCTTCAGATTTAATTCTAATTCCCAGCATCAAAATAAATAAATTAATGGACTCCCTGGCTTTAATTTTAGGACGTGGAGACTTTTAAATACATACACATTTATATATGTACATATGCACACATGTATGTATCACACACATAAGTACACAATATACATACACTCCTCATGGCATATTATATATGTATGCATACTTGGAGTATATATAAAGCACATATATATATTTTTAATATAAATTATAGGCATATACTTTGACTATCATATACACTGTATATAGATTATTTATAGGTTTTATTGTATGGATTATATAAAGTCCAAATGACTGTTTATATATGTGTGTATATGCATATATACGTACATATATATACATATATACTTTACTGTTTCTCTTTTTTACAATGACTCTTTTTCTGTATATTTATAGGTAAAACAGAACCACTGGAATACTAGGATGTGTGTGTGTGTGTGTGTGTGTGTGTGTGTGTGTGTGTTTGTGTGTGTAGTTAGCCTTTAAAAAGTTTGGTTAAAGGAAATGAACAAATGGTGATATACAGTTATTTCATTTTATTCTCTTAAAATGAGCTAATTTGTAAAAGGAATTAGAAGCTGAGTTCTAACTCCTGAACAAAAGATTCAGAAAATTTAAATACACTTTAGAACCTTCCCAATTCAGGATGCCTGTGTCACAGAGATTTATGATCTCCATATGTTATTATCCATATTGTGAGAAAGGAAGGTTCTTGACCATAAGTACAGATTGACAGGACAATGCAAAAACCAGGGTCTGTTGGAATTTATGGAATTTATGTCAGTTTCCCTCCTATATGGAATATGTCCCAAGACAGGGGAAATCCCACTTTCAGCCTTATCTGGTCTCTGAAGTTGAAAAAGGCATTTTTAAAGTAAGACAAGGCAGTCTGTTTGATTAATTCAGACCTTGCCGAAAATATGATATTTAATGATTATCTATATATAGCTATATGTGTGTATAATGTATGTTTATGTGCACATGTATAATATATTCATTTTTAGCTATTAAAACATGGAAATTTGGAGTATCTATTTTCTATAGTGCAAGTGATAAGGACTTTTTGAAAACTATTTACGATTTTAATTTTGAAAAGAAAAAACACACCACCTCTTTTTGGCAAGGAAAAATAATAGTAAACAAGTAATACAGAAATATAACTACTTATATGTATAATAAGGATATCAATATTTTTATTTTATGCATGTGTGTATATACATACACATACATATGCATCTCCTTGATCACAACCCAGAGAACACTGATTTCCAGTCAGTTCAATTCAGCAGCTTTATATTGAGTGTACATAGCATGGGAAAAATGTAGAAACATATTTTCTAGAACTATTAAGCTATATATTAAAGCAGCACTATACAATGTTATACCATCAAGGCCTTTTGGAATGTCACAGCATTTCAAATATTGAGCTTT
This sequence comes from Pseudochirops corinnae, assembly GCA_028646515.1. Classification (NCBI taxonomy): domain Eukaryota; kingdom Metazoa; phylum Chordata; class Mammalia; order Diprotodontia; family Pseudocheiridae; genus Pseudochirops; species Pseudochirops corinnae. The sequence goes on from CM053586.1 coordinate 91,287,105, forward strand.
CTCTGGGTATGTATGGAATGTACTGGACTCCTAAGTTAGTTACCATCATCTTGAAGCTCCAATAAAACCAGGGCTGAAGCTTTCCTGAATGATTATGACTTCTTTCCTTCCCATTAATTCAAACCTTCAACTTCGTAAAATAATATAATACAAATATAGCTATTCCTTCCTCTGAAATATAGGCCTACAGATGTCTGGTTTGGGGAGAGAGACACAAATTAAACTGGAAATACTATATAGGTTGTAGTATATCTTCCTTATAAGCAAAGAGAAGAAATTAATAATCAGAAAGTATTGAATAGGTACTGCCAACCAGTAAGAATATTATTTTAGGGAAAATATTAAAAATGCCAAGGTACAGATTGAAAGTACCAGGCTCAATGGAGTTCTCAATTATTGCTTCTGCTTACCAGTTGGAATGGCCGATAACTTTCCCAGTGTGTCATTCAAACCTTTCAGGAGGTCACCGTTCTTTTCATTAGCATTTTCCAATCTGTTTTTCATGCCTTTCAGATTATCATCATTTTCTGAAGCCAGAAAAAAAAGATACACACATGAACATTTTAGTAACTGATATTGTTGTATATGGTACTATCATATAGTGGCAGGGGTTGGGAACCTGAGGCCTCGAGCACACGTGGCCTTCTAGGTCCTTAGGTACAGCCTTTTGACTGAAGTTTTACAGAAGAAATCCATTTATTAAGGAGATTTGTTCTGTGAAGTTTGGATTCAGTCAAAGGGTTTCACTTGAGGACCTAGAGGGCCACATGTAGCCTCAAGGTCATAGGTTCCCCACCCCTGCATAGTTCTATGTATCATTGGTTTAAAAACAATAAAACAGATTGAGGATAATGATAACAACAATGTTTTTCATTAAATTATACAATCCCATGCATGAACAAGCTCTGATCATAATATATATATAGCCTATGTAAACATGGCCTTTTAACCTCTATAGAGAGCCAACAGCAATATCAGTAATATCAGATCTTTCTCTTCTGGACTCTTTCTGACTCATTTTGATGGTTTCCTATAGAGAACAAACTCAGTGAGCATCAGTACATTAGATGGGATTGTAAAGAAGTATGCCTGAGGGGCCCCTCCCTCTCCTCCCCCCCCTGCCCCTCCACTGGCACAGCTTCCTTTGCATTTTGCTGTTTTCTGTAAAATTGTATTACTTGAATGGGTCATTGTCATAGGTTAGGAAAGGCCCTCAAGGGAATCTGATTATTAAACAGGTCCTCAAAGTACTGTCAGTAAAATCATTGATTAAAATGTATTTAGACTCAGAAAACAAAATCAGATAAAGAGAAAAGCAATATTTAGCACTCTGCTGAAGAAACCAACATTCTCCATTAGAGCTAAGTCAATATTTTTACAAATTGCCTTGCAAAGAGATTTTTACGGTGAAGGTTTCTTGCTACTTTCTCATACTTTCCCAAATGTTGAGTTTAGTTTAGTTTAGTAGACGCAATATAAAACTGCAAATACCAATTTTCCAGGTATCTTAAACACATATCAACTAATTTCCCTGGCTTTTATTATCTTCCAATTTCACAGTTCCTCTAGGGACATTGACTATAAACAGCATGAAGCTGAGTAGCCACAAATGAAAATAGGAGAAGCAGGAGCTGCAAAACCATTTCGTTTAAAAAAAAAGGTTTAAATCAACCATTGAAGGCCTTGAGTTCACAAATTTGACTCAGATGTACATCTATTGGATCAGGGGGGCGAGGGACTTTGGGTTAAGTTACTTGTCCAAGGTTACATAGTTACTAAGAGTCTGAGGTCAAATTTGAACTCAGGCCCTCCTGACTTTAGGGCTGGTGTTCTATCCACTGCACCACTTAGCTTCCCCTCGGACATACATCTAAATAACTAATTTTACCTGAGGATTAAAAGAAGATTTCTACTGTCTCCTTGATAAAAGATAATCTACCATGTGACTAATTCATAAAATATTGAAAAGAAAAATAAAAGATTCAAACCCTAAGTTTGCTGTAGAATTTGCCCCTTTATGATATAAAGCAGTCTCTTTCTTGTGAAGACTTTTTAAAGCATTATTTGTGGGCAATAATTTAAATTACAAATTGTTCTGTTAGATATATACTATAGCATGGACCGAGTACTTCAGTAGTTATGACTTGGAGATAGGAACACTAGCTATCAATTCTGCTTGAAATATTTGCTAGTAATATGGCCCTGGGCAAATCACTTAACCTCTCTTGAGTCTCAATTTCCTCATCTGTAAAATGAAAGGAAAGAAAAATTATTAAGTACTCAAATGGGTTTAATAAACACTGGGGATACAAATACATGAGACAATATACATTAGGGGACTGATAGCCAGGAAAGGGGATTTTGATATAGGGAATGTAACAGTAATGAGATTTGAAGTTTCTTTTGTATTGCTAAACTAAGAGGTACTTAGCACCTAGTTCAGATTAAGCCTCTGTTAAAGAAACAGAAGGTATGAACTCCTGTCTCCTGTTGCTGATGTAACAGGAAGGAGCTGAACAGGGAGGGGCAATACTGTATATAAGGAAAAACTCAGAGAGGGAGAGACAGATCTTCTTGGAGTGAACTCCATGGAGGAAGCAAAAGCTGCTGCCACCGGGGAGGCTGAAGAAAAGCTGAGGAGGCTGAACAGGAAAGCCTCCCCCAGGCTGAAGAGAATGATTTTGATTTTTAAAATCTAGATGGAATGATTTTGATTCTGGGAACCAGCTGAAACTTCTGCTGAATCTAAGGGAAAGCTGACAAAAGACTGAGGAAGCATGACCGTGCAGGATTTAAGACTTTGCCTGTTTGTGGCTTTGTTAAGCCTTGACTTCCTGGGAACAGAGACTGTGAAGGATTTGAGATGGACTGAACACTGTGAGCTCCAATGTGGAGCAAGACCTGCAAAGAGAACTGGACAATGACCTAGGAGCTGTCTGCCTTTGAACCCCAGGTGACAGTTTGGTGAATGCATATAGGATCTGAGACCATGGAAGAGTATGTAGGGAATCCAAGAAACCACCTTGAGTCAGGCTGAAAGAAGGCTTTACTTGGATACTGTGTTCAGACGGAGAAATTGTGAATTTACTAGTGACTTAGGGGTGGATGGTCTGTGTATTTTCTAATGATTGAATAGTGGATGATGAAGGATGATTGAATAATCATGTTGATATAATGATTGATTGACTAAATGATTGTACTTAGTGATTGATGACTGAATAAGTGACTGATTGAGTTAACTTAGTGTGCCCCATAAGTGGAGAACTTTGACTGTTGTACTTTGTGATTGAATTAAGGATTTTGTGAATGCTTGAGTTACTAAATGATTGTTCTTTGTTCAAAACTTTGTGACCACTGTAGTGGAAACTATGTGGACATTTTCTGTGATAAGTTGTTATGAATGCTCTATTTCGATTTTCTGTGATAAGTTGTAACATTGTGAATGCTGTACCTTGATTTTCTGTGAATGTTTTGCTCTGATTTGTTATGG
>CM053586.1:91290694-91306301 GCA_028646515.1 Pseudochirops corinnae
AATCAGAACTTTAAAAGCTGTTCACAGCAGCATTCTTCTGGAAAGCTACTCATGCTTGGCTTTACAGGGAGTAAAAGAGATAGTGAGTTGATATATAGGACAATATATTTACATGGTCTTTCCAGAAGCCATGATAATATTGATTTGATTACTTCCCCCAAAGCAAGAGATGGAAGGGAGTAGAGGGAGGTCCAACATTGAATGGATTACAGCCAGTTAGTGGGAAGAGAATAATGAATCCCTTGAAGTGGTATACATGTATTCCAATTTTATCTATTATGAACAATATTTAGAAGAAAAAAAAATCAAAGCTATCAGTAGTCATATTTAAAAAAAACACACACTAGAGGCAGCTATGTGGAACAGTGACTAGAGCACTGACCCTGGAGTCAGGAGGACCTGAATTCAAATCCAGCCTCAGACCCTTGACACACTTACTAGCTGTGTGACCTTGGCAAGTCACTTAATCCCAATTGCCTTGCCTTCTCCCTTCCAAAAAAAAAAAAAACCACTCTAAATCACTGATGACTAAATAAAATGAAAACACCTCATGCCCAACATATTAGCTAACAGTACAGAAAAGGAAAATGATGAGTACTGAAAGGGAGGTGGAAAAATAGGGACACTAACACACTATCGGTGGAGTTGTGAACTAGTTCAACCATTCTGGAGAACAATCTGGAACTATGCCCAAAGGGCTAAAAAATTGTGCATACCATTTGACCCAGAATATCATGACTAGGTCTGTAGCTAAAAGATGAAAGCAAAGGGAAAAGGACCTACATATACAGAAATTTTTTATAGTGATTCTTTTTGTGGTAGCAAAGAACTGGAATTTGAGGGGAGTGTCCACCAACTGGGGAATAGCTAAATAAATTGTGATATATGATTGTGAAAGAATTATATTTTGCTATAAAAAATGACAACCAGTAATAATATCAGAGAAAGCTGGAAACACTTATATGAACTGCTGCAAAGTGAAGGGAACAGAACCAGGAGAACACTGTACACAATAACAATGATATTATAACAATGATCTACTGCAGAGGCTTCGAAATTTATTTGGCCTACTGCCCCCTTTAAAAAAAATGACTTACCCTCTCCCCCCAGAAATCTATTTTCTTTAACCTGTTAACAGTTGTAGTCATTTTTTTTTAATTTTCATCATTTCAAGATATGTGTGTATACATATATATATTTAAGAACGACGCATCTTAAATTTAATAATTTAATTTGTGTTTTTCCTCTGCATTGAAATTTTGATGCTACTTACTTGTTAAGACTTGTTAGCAAACTTGACCATCGATCAGTTATAACTTGCATTTTGTACAAGTTATATTTTATTTGGAAAATAATGTGATCATTATGACTTTAACTCAGTCTATACAACAGATGAAACATGTACAAAAACTTTTCAAAATTTTTTCTTCTCTTCTTTCCTTATGCTTCCATCACCCTCTTATATTTATTTAATGCTCCCCCAATTGCACCCAAGGCTACTACCACCCCTTATCATTCCACAGCCCACCAGAGGACATTATTGCCTACTTTGGGAACCTATGACCATGAAAGACACCTACTCTGATTAAGACAATGATTCAAGACAGTTCCAAAGCACCCATGATGAAAAATGCTATGTACCTGCTGAGAGAGAATTGATGAACTCTGAACAAAGATTGGAACATACTTTTTTCCTCTTTATTTTTTCTTGCTTTATTATTTTTGGTAACATGGCTAATATGGAAATGTGTTTTGTATGATTTCACACATATATTTGATATCATATTGCTTGTCAAAGGGTGGAGGAAGGGTGAGAGGAAGGGTAATAATGTGAAACTCAAAAAATTTTACAAATCAATGTTAAAAATTAATTTAAAAAGAAATTATAATTATGTAAAATATGGTAATTGGTCCTAGCCCAATGGAAATAATCAGTTCAAAATCAAATAATGCAATCCTTTCACTGAATTCCCACTAATCAGGACCTAGCTGTAAAATTTTCTGAGACTAGAGCATGATTTCTGGAGGTCCAGTCCTAGGGTACTGTTCCTGGTGGGGAGAAAGGCAAGGGCAGTATGTGGTAGAGCAAGGTGCAAAATGGCAAGGGTGGATTGCTAGATGAGATGGAGAGATCTGGCTTGGGGGCTGATTAAATAGAGTGAGCTAGGTGAGTACTCATTTATTTATTCACTCAGTCATTCCTAGAGTCCCCAGCGCAAGAGTTCTCAAAATGAATGGATAACAATAACACCGACCTCCTCAGTGGTCTTTGGATCTAATGAGATTATGTTTAAAAAATGTTTTCCAAACTTTAAAGAACTAAATAAATTCAGTTTTTATTATTTCTATATAAAATTTCAAAAATCCTCATTAGGCAATGCATATAATAGCCTATGTTTCAACTAACATATACACAGAAATGTACATACATACATACATACATACATATATAGTCAAACATACATATATGCATGCCTACATACATATACACACATTTAATTGGGAAAGTTAACACATATACATTTAAAGGGGAAATTTTATTTTTGAGTTAAAAAAACTTGATATTTATTTTTGGAGCAGGCGAACGATTTCATTGGAGCAAAGAATTGTGGATGAGAAAGAGATTGGCACATTCTCTAAAATTTATGGTTTTAATTGCTTGGGGCTCTTGAGAAGTTAAATACCTTGCTCGAGGTCACAGAGACCTTGCCTAAGAGACAGGGTTTGAACCAATATCTTTTTTACTCTGAGGGCAACTCTCCAGCCATTATGCAGAATTGCCTCTTTAATCATTAGAAAGATGATTAAATTGAGAAATATCATGGATGATCACAAAAGGTAAAATGGATGTTTTTGATAATATAAAATTTAAAAGGTTTAGCATGAAGAAAAAAGATGCAGCCAAAATTAGAAGGGAAACAAATAACTAGAAAGAGATACTTGTACCCAGAGATACTTTCTCTGATAAAGGTCTCACTTCTAAGACATGCATCTTTTTAAAAATTAAATTATTTATTTTTAGTTTTCAACATTCACTTCCATAAGATTTAAATTTTCTCCCCCTTCCTCCTTCTTTCCTCCCTCCCCAAGGTGGCTCACTATATGACATGGGCTCTACACATACATTTCAATTAAACACATTTTCACATTAGTCATATTGGATAGAAGAATTATAACAAATGGGAAAAACCATGAGAAAGAAAAAAAAATGAAACAAAACAAAAAAGAAAATAGTCTGCTTTGTTCTGCATTTCAGCTCCATGGTTCTTTCTCTGGATGTGGCTGGTATATTCCATCATGTGTCCTTTGGAATTGTTTTAGGTCCTAAGATATAAATCTTAAGGTAGTGATTAAATTTGGGACATGAACTCTTCCACCATGATCTGAAATGTATTTTCTTCCTTGTTTCTCTAATTTGTTTATGATGTCATTCTTTAGGTCTCAGTCATGTATCCATTTAGAGCAAATTTTGGCATATGGTGTGAGTGTTGGTTTAGATATAGTTTCTACCAGACTGCTTCTCAATTTTCCCAGCAGTTTTTGTCAAATAGTGACTAGAGGGAGTTTTAGGGGTTATTGACTATTAGGCTACTGTGTTTGTTTCCTTCTGTATTCTGTGCTACTAAACTGTTCTACTGATCACCCTCTCTGTTTGGTAACCAGTACCAAGTCATATTTTATGATTATTGATTAGTAGTATAATTTGATATCTGGTACTAGCAAGCCCGCTTCATTTCCACCTTTTTAACCTTCATTATTTCCCTTGAGATTCTTGACGTTTTGTTCCTCCAAATGGATTTCATTATTATTTTTTCTAGCTCTTTCTTTTCTTTTCTTGCTTTTTGAAGGGCAGTTGGGAACAAGCAACCTACCCAAGGTCACATGGATAGTTTTTGTGTTAAGTGCTGGGGGCCGGATTTGAACTCAGGTCCTCCTGACTTCAGGACCAGTGCTCTATTTACTGCGCCACCTAGCTGCCCCATTTTCTAGCTCTTTAAAGCAATACTTTGGTTGTTTGGTCAGGCACTGGATTAAGTAAATTAATTTAAATTTTTAAATGTAGATTAATTTAAATTTTTATTATACTGACTAGGCCAATCCATTCATATGAACTTTAAAAGAAAAAAACTAGTGTAGGAAGCTAGTCTTCAATGAATTCTGACTCTACTGTCTCACCAAGGTCTGAGGGTGAACTGGATTCTTGAAGGTTAGTTTAGTAGAATATAATCTCTGGTAGGTCCTACAAAGCTGGAAAGCTTTTGAATATAAGTTTACTCTGTGATCTAAGGACCAGGCTAGCTAAATTCAGAGAAGGCTGATCATCAGATAATTGTCCATTAGTTTATGCATTTTTCTAGTCAATAGAAATTAATGAATTGATTAATGAAATTAATCAAAGAGGGAGTTGAAATATTCATTGGTGACGAGAATACCCACTTGGATGAAGTCATATATCTTATAGGTATTAAAATATGACAGGTATATGATTTTAAATACCTACCTTTTTGTACTATTTGTTTCTATTGTGTTTAAATATATTTATTTGTGGGTTTTTTCCTCTCTACTCAATTACAGTGTAATGTATGGGAGGACATGAGTCAAGCTTCCTTTTATAATCCCTCCCAGACCTGAATGCTCTGCTTGTGATGTATGTATGAATGCTGACTACTAACATATGATAAAATAAAAGATTTTGATTATCTTTATCCATCTCCTTGGACTTGAGAATGTTGGATTAATATTTGTGATTCAAACCTAAAAGACTTCATGAATACCACTATCAGAAATATCACATGTAAAAAGTCAAAAAATAAAGTTCTAAATAGAAAATAAGATATAAAAGACTCCTAAGTAGTAAATAATGAGAAAGAAACAAGTTGGTGGTTTGAATAACATGAATTGAGATCTCAGTAAAACCCCTTGATAAACTTATGGGATAATATAAAATATTTATGTCTACGTTGCTCATCTTTTATGCATTTCAGTGTGCTTTTGAAAATGCTTCTTTAATACTTCAAAGGACCTGTGATTTCATCAATGTAGTTAATCTCTCAGTGGATATAAATTGCAATCTATGCCTGCATTACCCCAGTACAGTGAGTGGTACATGGTAGGAAATGATTATTGACTGAATGACTCATTGAGTGAGATCCTTGTCCATGGTATCCCATAGAGCTACTCAATGTATTTGAAAGTCTTCCTCTAGGTACTTTTTTTTTTACCCTTTTTGGTTACCATTGTAACACACAGGCTTTCCATTTGTTATTCCTTACTCTTGCCACTTAACAGACCCACCATCTAGTCCTGCATTAGTATCTCTCCCATTCCTTATACAGAGGTAATCATTTAAGTATACTTTAAATATAACTGTACCTGCTGTATGTCTTACCCTTGCCCTTCAGGTCATCTCTAACTTTTATTCTTTAGAGTTGGGAGTATTCCAAGATTATCAACTATACAGCATTGCCAGGAAAACAATTGTGCTAAAAGATTAAATTCCACAGGCATTTATTAATCACCTACCATGTACCAGCTACTATCCGAGGTCCTGGAGATACATGATCAAAATGAAATAGCTCTTATTCTCAAGGAATTCATATTCTACTAAAGGAAACAATATGCACACAAATAAGTGAATAGGAAGAAATTTTGAGATGAGGGAATACCATGAACTGGGAGAAATCACCAAAAGCCTCTTTTAAGAAGTGGTGCTTGGGTTGAGCATTGAGAGGATCAAACAAGTCTGAGAGGAAAAAGCAAAGAGGGAGAACATCTTTGGTTTTGGAAAAAAAAACATTCAAAAAGATGGAGACAAGATGGAATATGTCAGGGAATGTCTCAGGATCATTAAAGGCCCTATACAACTGTGTAAATGTGCTCTAAATTCCTCTCTTTTTCCTCTTCAACTATGAGCTCAACTCACTATCAATCTGCAACGCTCACACAGATATGCATACATATCCACACACACCAATTCAGTGCAGTCATCTTCTAACTGCAAGTCACCATCTCAGCAAATGATGTTTTTCATCCATTTCATTTTTACTGTATGGGTTATTAGTCCAATCTCATTGAATGTTTTGTGACTTGATACAATTGCCACACTATTATCTGCAAAATAGGCATCGTCAAGTAATAAGATCAATTTCCCCAGAGTCTTCTTTGGTGACTCTTTGGCATTATATGATGTGCAAATGGGAAGTGGTAGGAGGGAATGTCTTTTTAGGCTTCACTCAGATATCTGCCACAATTGTGACTATTGAACTTTTAATGTGAGTGCCCCTGTGCAAGGTGGGGCAGGGCTGGTAGTAGCACTGGAGTGGGAATTCTATTCCCTAGTCAGCGGAGAAGGAAGGCTTGTTTGTTATTGGTCACTGACGGTTAAGAACCAATCACCTGCTTTGTATTGAAAATAAAAATATGATTCAAGGAATATAAAATGAGCAGTGCCTTTTTTTTTCTCTCTACAATAGGGAAGCCATAGTTCCATTGACTCAACAAATGAGCATCTGCACTACTATTTTATAACAGATTGGGTATGTGGGGTGAGTCTGAGTGAACGATGGAGAATGACACTGAAATTAAGAGCCTCGGTGACTGAGGGAATAGTAGTAATTTTAGTATTATTAAAAAAAAAGATAAGAGGGTTTGGGGGGTGGGGGAGAATGTTAAGTTCTGTTTTGGACAGGTTGGTTGCATTAGAGATGCCTCTGGAACACCCAATTTGAGATGCCCAAAAGACAGTTGGTGACTGTAGCTTATGAGAGAGATTCTTTGGGAATTATCTTCATAGAGATGGTTACTGAATTCCTGGGAGTTGATGTGAGATCACCAAAGGAAATAGTGTAGAGGGAGAAGAAAAGAAGGCCCAGGATAGAGACCTGTGGGTCACTCAGGATTAGAAAGCCATGACTTTTGCAGGTTGAAGATCCAGCAAAGGAGACTGAGAAGTAGACAGGAGAAGATCCAGAAGAGAATAATGTCATGAAAGCCCACAGAGGAGAGAGTATCCAAAAAAAAATGGTGGTCAGTAGTGTTAAATGCCATAGAGAAATCAACAGGTTTGAAGAGTAAGAAGGACCATTGAATTCAACCAAGTAATCATTTGTAACTTTGAAGAAGGCAGTGTTATCTGAAGGATAAGATTGGAAACCAGAATGTAGAGGGTTTAGAAGAGAGTGAAAGGGGAAGAAGTGGTGGCATTGAGTATAACTGACTTCCTTAAAGAGTTGAACCATAGTGGGAGGAAAGATCTACAGGATGATGATAGTAGTAGGGCTGGCAGGATAAGGAAACTCTTGCCACCAATGCAGGCCAGTACCTTTCTGTAAATTATAAATGAATTACCCAGTGCCCTGAGAGGTTGAATAATTTTGAATAACTTTTTTTCTGAAGGTCACCCAGCCAATAAGTGTTGGAGGTAAGCCCTTAAACTAGATCTTTTTGACTCTGAGGCTGTCCACTCTACCAAAGTAGTTTGGTAATTATCCAGGAATGTTTCACTAGTTTTCAATAAATCTAGACTATATATTTTCTTACTTTTTTATAGCACTAGGTTCAGAAATTAGGCTCGTTAATTTCCCTTTTATGTTTTCAAATCATTGTGCTTTCATTTCTCACTTTTCAACTGAGTAACTATAGCATCAGGCTCATTTTTATGGATTTTAATAAGTTTCAGTCTCTCTGGACTCCTTAAATTTGAATATTCAAACTCTACCTAGTTAATTTTTTCTTTAAATTTCTCAAATGCATTTTTAATTGTTTTCTTAATACAAATAGGGTACAAATAAATGCCTTGGGGGAGTCCTCCATTCACACAAGGGAAATTCTTAGAAGTGCTATTAATTTTAAGAGACCTGATTAAATGGAACTTACTGCTAAATTACCATTTAGACATTATTTTGCATTGAACATTTTCATTATAGTTTGTAGTAGTATGAACTACGTGCATAGACTTCATATTGTATCTGACTATGCCTCTACCACTCTAATGAAACAATTCTTTCCAAGGTCATTAGTGACCTCCTTACTACATCATATGGTCTCCCCCCCCCTTTCTCTATCTTTCTTGACTTCTCTGTACCATCCAAGATGCTGAATCAGTTCTTCCTTCCTGATATTCTCTATTCACTTGTTATATACAACAGGACATTCTTTGTGATTCTCCTCTTATTTATCTCACATTTCTTTCTCTGAATCTTTTTGTGTTTCCATATGCTCCTCCCAGCTCTTAAACAAGGATATCCTCCAAAGCTCTGTCCTTATCTCTTTTATCTTCTATTAACTTTCTTCACAATATCCCACACTGCTCCATTTTCAATTATCTCTTCTATAAAGATGAGTACAAAATCATTATTTTTACCCCTGACCTGTCTCTAGAACTCCAGTTTAAAATTTCCATCTGCCTGTCTGACATGTCTACTTAAATATCCCACCAGGACCTAAAACTCAATAGTTCTAAGCTGAGCTCATCTCCCTATCAAAAACTTCCCTTCTTTGGACACCTCTGTTTCTTTTGTAGTAGCACCATTCTCCAAGTCATATAGCTATGGTACTTCCTGCTGAAGAAGCTTCAATGCTTCCCACTTGCCTTTAGTATAAAATTCAAACATCTCTGTTTAGCATTTAAAATCCTTATTAATATGGCTCCAGCTTATATTTCTAGGCTCATTTCACATTATGCTTTCCTGCACACATTATATTTCAAACAAACTGGCTTAGTTGTTTCCCAAGCACACCATTCCATGTTCCACCTCTATACCTTTGAATGGACTACCCTCCCGCCCAGCCTTGAATACTATCCCTTATCATCCCTTTCTCTCAGAATTTTCAGCTTCCTTCCAGGCTCAGTCAAGTTCCTGCATCATAAGATCACTAATTCAGGACTGGAAAGGATGTCAGAGGTTGTCAAGTTCAAATCTTCCATTTTATAGATGAAGAAACTGAGGTTGAGTAAAATTAGGTAACTTGCTGAAGCAATATTTGAACTCAGGTTTTCCTGGCTCCAAGATCATCACTCTATCCACTGAACAACCTAGCTGCCTCATGAGACCTTTGATGATCCCTTCTCCTACCCCATTCCCTGCCAAAAAATGATTTATTTTAATTATACTTATCTTTAAATATGCTTCACCCTCCACTTTCAGAATAGAATATAAACTTCTTGAGGACAGGGGCTATTTCAGTTTTGTTTTGTAGCTACAGGGTCTAGCACAGTACCTTGCACATGACAGTGGTTTAAAAATGCTTATTTAGTGGATTGAATCTTTAGGTCAGTCTGAAGAGAGCAACAGGTTCCATTGCTGTTCCTGAATATGTTTTCAACTCAAAAGGAGGCACTAATTTACCTCCCAATTTTCAATTGTCAATTTGTACCAGGTCTTACATCTATAAACACAATGATATGTCATTATGACATTCATTCAGCACAGTGTATCTTAGCTCCAAATCTCAAATTCACAGAAAGGCAAATGTATTTTTAACAGATGGATGGTCAAAAATTAAAAAGCAAGACAAATTGCTGCTGGCAAGGTCAGGCTCTCTCAAGGCAAGAAGAATATATAAATGGCAGTGGCTCAAACTCACTCCTGTCTGCAGCTTGTGAAATAGGTCACCAGAAGGCAAAGCATTAGATGTAGGGTACATACTTGCCTGCCATTTTTATTCTTTCTGAGAGAGACAGAGAGAGAGAGAGAGAGAGAGATGACTAAATCTCCATTTTAATAGCTGCTGTCAAGAGTTCTGCTCTGTAAGGCCTATTTCAGCAGTTTTCAGTAGTAATATATGACATTTTCCTGATTAACAACCATTTTATAACTTGTGTAATTGGCCACAAATCAGGAATATGTCATAATGTAGCAAGAAAACAGTCCCATCTCCATCATAGCCTTGTCCTGGCTTCTTAGAAGATATATGATTTGAGGAGTTGGTAGGTTTTCATTATTTTAACTAGTATACTACCTGAAGTGAGAAAAGAAAAATTCAAAATGAGTGATCACCAGCGTCTCCTTTCCTGTTATACAATGGCCGATATCGGATTTACTTTCTGGAAGACCCTACCGGGACAGATTGAGTTTTGGAAACTTTGGAGCAAAGCATCAATTTAATCTCAACATTCCCTGGAGATCTTTATATGCTGATGCTGAGCTCTAGAAGGGGTATACTGGGGAAGTCAGACTTGGGGGAGGAATGGAAAAATGAAAAGTGTGACTATAAAGTAATGAAATTAATTCTTCAACCATATAGGAAATAACACTTTAGAGTCTAGCCTATGTTATAGGCTTTCCAAGTTTCTGTACAATATGTGCTGTAAGTCAGTATGTAAACAGAGACCATAAATTCACATGTGGCATAAACAAATTTCTGTTCAAGAAAGGCATTTTGGTAATGGGATTTTACTGTACTAAAGTCATCTTTAAAGGGATAGAAGTGCCTAATAGTCATATTAGCCTTAGCTGGAGATAAGAATGACTAATTCAGACCTGGACTAGAAGGATTGTGATTATAAGCAGATAAAGAAGTGAAAGTTGCATGGAATGGGGACCATTCACAGAACACTGAAACACATGAATGGAGACTCTCAGTCTTCAAACCACTTCAGGCACAAGCATTATTGTCTAAGTGCATATGTAGGCACTTAGGATTTTAACATCTTTTACTTTGATTGATTTAGTCCTTGCTGAAGCCTAAATGCTTTTTAGGGAGTCTGAAAGAAACACAAAATTAATGTTGAAGATTCTAGATAATAATAAGGAGGCTTATTTGGTTTAACCTGAAGTTAACACACATGCTGCCTAACACTCAATTATCTTTTGATAGCTGTTTTGGAATGCTGGGTGCTTTATTGATTATGCTAATTCTGATTTGATTGCTTTGTGGCAAGTGGTGTTATTGCCTAGTGGTTGATTCTGCACTTTAATATCTTGTGTTGATCAATATTGGAATAGGTCTGATTAATTCAGTACTCAAATGCTGAATAAAGCTGAACTGTGAATGAGATGATACTAAAATATGTTAAATTGATTTTGATTTGGTGTATGAGCATTAATGTCTTCATCATGTATTATATTTGCAATGTATACTAATATCACACTGAAGTCTATCTAGTTGATGAGATCAGAGATCAAAGGCTAGAAAGGACCTCAGAGGTCATCTGGTTGAGTCCCATCCTGGATGAAGAAACAGAGCAAAGGCAGGTGAAGAGATGTGCATGGTCACACAAATGAGCAAACTTTCATTAACATTTGCAAAATTCATTATATTAAAGAAGTCAAGGACTTGTAGTTCAAATTCCTAAGTGACTCTATTTTAGTTTGTATTAAACTGCAGTTTAACCTTCAAGTGTTGTTTCTACCTCATTGTAAATAGATTTTGAGTTTAAAAAAGTAGTTGCAGACATTTCAACATCATATACTTTGGGAAAGTTAAATATATTGGGAGAGTTCAAATAGTAAAAAAGAGTAAAGTGCTCTAAATTGAAAATTTTACATCCACATTAAAATTGCATGATCTTTAATTTTCTCTAGACAGACCTCCCGGGAAGCTTTGGTCACTTATGAAAATACATTGACATAATATATGTTTTTAGGTTGATGTTCTCTTGGGTTGCATCTGTTTGGACCAGATGTATTCCTTATGTACAGTTCAGGCTGAGTTTGGATTTTCAGCATGGAATTGGAATGAGACATTCTTTCATTTTTATGGGTGTGAACTCCTGAAGGTAATAAAGTTTTTTTTAAAGCAACTCAATAGATATTTTATAGGGTTAAGATTAAAGACATAGACACAATGGACTCCAACTCAAACTTCACAATTCAACAGATACTAATCACTTATTGCCTTTCTAAATCATTTGTCCATAGCTGCCTGTTAGATGGTACCAAGAATACTTTTGAGTCTGGCCAATAATTTGGGATGGCTACAGAAAGAAATGCTTGAAGGACATTCTACAAACTATTCTGCTACCTTGCAATTTAGAATCAAGCAGACTTAATATTTTGTCTGGATGCATTGCATTTCAAACCAGGCTCCTCTGATATGCTACTCTTACCAGAGTAACTCCATTTCATGTTATACTTATATGTGAGCCTGAGGCTCTTTTAACATTAGACTTGCTTGCTTCTCATTTTTAACTATGTGGTCTCTGACTTGTTTAGGGTCAAACTAAAAAGTTCATCTCTCACATGAAATGACAGAGACATTCTATCAGACTTGATGCTTTCTTTAAAAAAAACACAAAAATATAGTGATCTCATTTAAATCCTAGACAACTTATAATTATCAATGATGAATAGCAGCTATGATGTATGGTTATGAAAAATACAACTGTGTTTTTAGATATTTAAACAAGGCAATGAACAAATTTGGAAAAGAAATATATAACATTACACAAACAGGTATCTAGAAAAACAGAACTAATACAAAAGATCAAGAGAAAGATGTCACACTATTCAGTGGTTTATTTAAATTTAATCTGAATCAAAAAAATTGCTCCTTGAATAAGAAAAAAGTAGTTTGAAAATTTTTTTAAAAGTTTCCAAAATTCTGAAAGCCTCTTTGGAAAGAGTGCCACAGTAACAAAGCTGAAAGTTTCATGTAGGCACCCCACCTGCCAAAATGTCTCATCCAACTGTAATTGACTAGGTCATTTTTTGTTTTCCTCTTTTAAGATAAAGCATAATGTTGATTCCCACTGCTAAAAACTTATCCTGCCTCATTTGAAAATAGACAAAGTAATTCTTGAGAGCTTACACTTATAAGGAAATATGGGTTCTCTCTCATATCACAGAAGTGAAAATACATAATGATGTTTTATGACATGTAAAGTATTTAGAGATTTGGTGAGGAAAGTTTCTCTGGTTAAGAGATCATAAAATTGCCACATAACTAAACAGATATCAAAAGAACTTCTAAAAATATTCCAGTTCTTACATAGATTAAGATGGAGAAAAAGGATGGTATCATTGATGGTATACCAAGCTCAGAGTTTAGAAGTTAAAGTCTCAGCTTTGAACATATACTGGCTGTGTGACCCTGAGCAAGTTACATAATCTCTTCGTGTTCTAAAGAACTTAATAAGACTGGACATTACAGTAGATACAGATCTTCAATTATTAGGAGGAATTTCCTCACTGGTAGTTCTTAATACTAATATGATGACAAGTCCAGTCTGAAAATATAAATGCAGAGAAGTTCTTCTACCAAACGTAACCACAGTTCAACTTCATAGAATAAGTGGATGTCATGCTTACCTTTAACGTCATTTGCTAGCCTCTTAGCTTCATTTAGAACTCTGAAACTCTTCTGAAGAGAACCCTTGGCATCATCCTTTAGTGAACCATGAGGACCAGATGCCTATGGACAAAAGAAAGAATATCATGTACCTAAAACATTCATTTTCCTTTGGTATGAGCTGAATGGTTTGTCCTCATGAAAATAGAGTATCTGGGTTAAATAGTGGAAATATCAAGTAATAGTCAATAATTTCCTAATTGTCTTCCATTACTCCTGTAAGATGGAATGAAAAAATGTTATTGCTTTATGAATTTAATGCATTTTGTAAGGCCATTGTACAGATAATCCAATTAAAATAGATAAAACAATTTATCAGTAAATTAGGAACAAAGAATAGAAATGACTTTAATAACCTTAATATGCTTTTCTCATCCCAATTATCTTAATTTTCTATGTAACTAAAATGATAGTGTAATGCCAGATGCATCCCAGAGAGGAGGCAGAGATAGCAACAAATATTCCCAGCATGCCTAGTACCAGCCTAGGAGTACTGTTGATCAAGACCATTCCTGGGATCTACTGTTTGGCTGAGAAGAAGGTAAAGGCACACAATTGTGTGGGAAAGAGACAGCATTTGTATGTATAGTTAGCAACTGCTAATTACCCACCTTCCATTCACTATGGTGACCAAATCCAGTTTTGCATGGTGGTTAAATTGGATTCTGTGTTATTTGTGAGCCTGGAGTTATTACTGAGTAAATGAATGAATGAAGAATGAGATGTCCAAGAGATGGTATGTCATGGGTCATCTGCATCCATGTGGAATGAAGGTAAGGGAGGAAGGGTGTCTAAGTTTGGGCTGTTAGAGCAGATGCCAGTCAGTGAGAGGGGTCACTAAGTGGACAGAGTACTTGATCTGGAATTAGATAGACTTGAGTTCAGATACTGCCTCAGACACTAACCAGCTGTGTGATCTCAGGCAAGTCACTTAACATCTCTCAGTTTTCTTAACTGGAAAATGAGGATAATGGTTCCTGGGATGACTGTGAAGACCAAATGAGGTAACATATGTTAATGCTTTGCAAACCTTATGGTGCTATATAAATGCCTGCTATCATGGTGGTGGTAGTGGTGGTGATGATGATGAAGGGTGTCCTGGTGCTTATCTTCATGGCCAATTTCCTGTTAGGGGCATGGCGAACAGGGTTCTAAGCAGTGGCATGCTATATTCAACAACTGTCTATTCAGGGTAAAAGTGTATGCAGGACACAGAATATTTTTTCCATCACTTTCTTAAGTTTAGACAATCAACCCAAATTAATTGAGTCCTGATTTGTAGCATTTGCTGACTTTTGGGGTGCAAATGCTCACACTGCCAATCTAGCAGTTGTTTCTCTGGAGTCAGTGTGAGCTGGCGCCAGCACACCCCTGGTTCTATGGTCAGGTCAGCCTGGAATGACAGTATCTATGGCAAATGTGTCTCTAATGGGGGAGTATGGGTTGAGGGGAGAGCATACTGAGACCTGCCTCTAAGATAAGGTATTAAGTTCTAGTTTTCTGATTTGTTCTGGTTATGGCCAGAACCATTTTTCCAAAATGAAGCTTTGGTTTATTCCTATGATCTATTGGTCATGTCAACTCTCAGAGGTAGGATAGACACTTTTCCTTTTTTCAGACATTGGGGGAAAAAAGCTTCCTCCTCCTCCTCCTCCTCTTCCTTCTTCTTCTACTGTTTCTGCTTCAATGGGGGCAGCTAGGCAGAGCTGCGGATAGAGTGCTGGGCTGAAATCAGGAAGACCTGAGTTCAGATTTGGCCTCACTAGCTGTGTGACCCTGGGCAAGTCACTTAACTCTATTTGCCTCAGTTTCCTCATCTGTAAAATGAGCTAGAAAAGGAAATGGCAAACTATTCCAGTATCTTTGCCAAGAAAAACCCAAATGTGGTCATGAAGAGTTGGACATGACTGAAAATGACTGAACAACAACAAAAGTGAATCTGTAAATACAAGATTAAAACTGCTTCATGATAACAACTTTGAATTGAACTACAAAGGACTCTTAGTTACATAGGACATGAAAGTTGCTGATCTGCATTTGCTGAGGGAGTTTACATAAGGTAGTTCCTTGAACCACTGAAATGACGGGTCTGGATCCAAAACAAAGCAACAAATGAATTGAACTCAGGTCATCCCAGACACAACATTGTACTGAAAAGGTTCCTGCAGTCACCATTAGATTCTGTCAGTCTGTAATGCCATGCACCAGCAGATTCCCAAAGGAATGCTACTGTGAACGGCCTTTAGAGTTCAGATTACAAAATATAGTGAACACTCTGTTTATTCCATTACAAATCAAGACAAACATTCAAAACATT
>CM053586.1:91306801-91381503 GCA_028646515.1 Pseudochirops corinnae
CCCTTCTTCTACATCAACAGGGGAGTTCATGCCTTCTCAACAATGGGACAGAGTTTGCACCTTCCACACTTAGCACTTAGTACTGTCTATCCACTTAGTACTAAGTGCTAAGTATCCTGCTAAACCAATTACTATTACACAGTCCCATCTTTTGCATCTTGAATCAGAACAGGTTGCAGGATTAAGCACTTTTGTAGTTAAATTCTACATTAAAATGCAGAAGAAAAACACATTTAAATCAATCCCATGCAAGTTTAGGAACAGTGGGACTCATAAAGCAATTTTATGAAATTGACTAAAGAGTGCATTAGAATTGCCTTTACTGAAGAAAGGGCAGCTAGGTGGCACCGTGGATAGAGTCAGGAGTCAGGAAGTCCTGAGTTCAAAATAGACCTCAGACACTGAGACTCTGGGCAAATCACTTAACCCTGTTTGCCTTAGTTTCCTCATCTATAAAATGAACTGGAGAAGGAAATGGCAAACCAGAATCTTTGCCAAAAAAACCCAAAAAGGGTCACAAAGAGTTGGACAAAACTGAAACAACTAAAGAATAGAACAAAAACATATTGGAGAAAAAACTAGCAGCAATATAGAAAAGCAGCATAGTGTGCAAGAAAGAAAACTGACTTTTGAATAAAAAGAGTTGTATTTGAATCCTGCCTCTAACACTGACTGCCTTTGTGATCTTAAGTCTCAGTTATCTGTTCTATCAAATGGTGATATTGTGTTACCTACAGCACAGTTAGGTGGTACAGTGGCTAGAAGGCTGGATTTCAAGTAAAGAAGACTAGAATTCAAGTTGGATCTTAGACACTTATCAGTGACCCAGGGCAAGTCACTTAACCTCTCTCTGCCTCAATTTTCTCAACTGTAAAATGGGAATAATAATAAAACCTAACTTCCAAGATGGTTATGATGATCAAATGAGATATTTGTAAAGCACTTAGCACAGTCCCTGACACATAGTGAATACTTACTAAATAGTTATTTCCTTTTTCCTCCCTTCCCTCCTCCGTCCCTCTCTTCCTTCTCTCCTCTCTCTCTCCATCTTCCTTACCTCCCTCCCTTCCTCTCTCCTTTCCTTCCTTCCTTCCTTCCTTCCTTCCTTCCTTCGTTCCTTCCTTTCTTCCTTCCTTGCTTCCCTCTTTCCTTCCCTTCTGGAGGATGAGGGAAATTCATTTGCTGCTGATGTTTGAGCTGAGAACCTTGAAGGGATCTAGAGATTCTGTGAAGCAGAAATGAGAAGGGCGAGCATCCTAACTATGGGGGATAGCGTGGGTAAAGGCGTGGAAGTGTGAGATGGTATGGGGAAAATGTAAGTATGTCACTTTGGAAGTGCAGAAGAGGGATTAATATGAAATTGCAACGTAGCACACATGGCAGGTAAGAATTCTATCACTGAATCACCCATGTGAAATACAGATATAGTTTAAGTCTGGAGATCAGACATGGAGTTGATAATTTCCACCAGTCCTCCCATGGAACTTCAATGGAGAAAGGGAGAGCATCTCCTGTGTCCATTATTTCTATCAGTGCCATGAGGCCATGAATACAAATTCCTCTTTTCACACGAATTCCTCTTCCATAAGGCAAATCTTTAAAGACTGCTATCATAATCCCTCTCCCAAGTATTACCCTTCTGCTCTAGGTTATTTTTAGGTTCTTAGACTGATCCTCATATGACATGATTTCAAATGGGATGTTATAGGTGAGTTCCTCTAGTGCAGTGGTTCTCAACCTTCCTAATGCCCCGACCCTTTAATACTTGTACGTGGGCGTATCGTGACGCACAGGTTGAGAACCACTGCTCTGGGCCCCAACTCATAGCCTATTTACTACTAGTTAACACATACTTCATAACAACCTTATTGATATGTTTTCCCTAATGGGTTAGTAATAACAAATTAAAAATGGTTGTAGGGATGGGTGAACTAGTAGATGTTTGTTCAGTGACAGCAAACAAGGAGAGTTCACAGCCTAATGGTGTCAAGAGACAACCCCCTCTCCCACTTCCTATCCCCCCCCCAAAAAAAGAATATATATAACAACTAAAAAATACAATGGCATGAGGTCATTTAATGTAGGGGCAAAAAAGCTCTACACATTTTAATAGCCCCCAAAGGCAAGTTCTTTGGACTCGTTTGTGGAATATTCTCACAAAGTGCAATAACTGATTTGTATAATTATGTCCTGAGTCATCAAAAATGTTAAATTATGCTCCATACAACTGTTTAAGACTATAAATTGCAGAGCAATCTGCATTGATAGGAAGAAGTTTCCTCATTAAGTGTTCCCTAGTCTGATGAAATTACAGATTTCCACCCATCAACAAAAGGGAAAAAAGTCCCTGTTTAAGAAGCCTGAGAAGCATGCGATGCATTTGAGAAAGAGTTCCATCACAAGCTGCTGAAATGAGCTAAGTTTTGATGTTGGAAGCAATAAGCTTCAGTTATATGGCAAATATACTACATGGAACATTTCGTTCATTCCCTCGCCCTTCTGGATAAATGAGGCAGTACCAAGTAAGTAAACAAGCCATACAATAACTATCTTTTATGTTCCAG
This sequence comes from Pseudochirops corinnae, assembly GCA_028646515.1. Lineage (NCBI taxonomy): Eukaryota > Metazoa > Chordata > Mammalia > Diprotodontia > Pseudocheiridae > Pseudochirops > Pseudochirops corinnae. Next base: position 91,309,366 of record CM053586.1, read on the forward strand.
GGACTGTGCTGTGTACTAGGTACACAAACACCAAAATGAAACATCCTGTCCATAAGGGGTTTACAATTTCTGAGCACTCTGCATATATGATATATCCCAACTCTATTTCCATTCATCAAATCATCACAAGTTTCATTTAAAATTTGAAAATTTTCTATTCTAGCTCTTTGAGTAGGCTGAAGCAATTATCCTGGAAATGATGGTTGGATCATCTTCTCTGTTGGTCCTTTCATCTTAAAATGGTTGACAATTATATTATTCCTTTGAATTCTTCTAGGAAATAAATTAACGAGGTCTTAATGCTTCACGAGGAGCACCGCCATTTTGAATAAAAAGATCAACCATAATAGAGAGTAAGAGAGAGTAAGAGAGAGTAAGTTAGAGAGTAAGCCCATGATAACTAACTGATGTTAGTTGAGTGAAGCTGTTTCAATCTATTAGAATTTGTAGTTTCATTTTAGCACTGCTTTATGGCATTGAAGCATATCATTAATCTCAGGACTAGTGAAGAAGCACTGAGGAGCATTTTTCCCTACTTAATTATAGTTCACACATATTCATATATAGAGCATCTAAGTCTGTGGGCAATGTTTATAGCATATGTATCATATAAATTAAGCTACTGTGCTAGAATATATTTTTTTCCAACAATATTTAGCTACTTTATCAGAAAGCTCTATTGTAATGAGAACATTCAGTAACAAGAACTTTAGAATTCTTTTTCTTGGATTTTAGAGGTAGTTAATTGATAGAAAAAATGTAGATTCTGTCATGGGGATATACATATATACACACATACACATACATACATATATATATAGTGTGTATGTATATATATGTATATATATATATATAAAATATACTTACACGTGTACATGCTCTCTCCCTCATTAAATTCTAATCTCCCTAAGGGCTAGGATTGTTTCACTTTTGTCTTTATATCACCAGTTATTAGTACAATGCCTGGTATGTGCTGAATAAATGCTTTTTGACTGACTGACTGATTGATTGATATAATCAAGTATTAATGTTCTCATAAGCAATTTATTAGTCCAGGAAACTTTTTTAGATTTTCAATCAAAAAGCATCTTTATCATCTTTGGGTGTTCCAAATAGTGTTGGATTTGTAGTCAGGGACCTTGGGTTATAAACCTGGCTATAATATATGTGTAACTTTAGGTAATTGGCTTTACTTCTTTAGGTTTCAGTGTCTTTATCTGTAAAATTAATTAGGTAGACTAGATCATCTTGAAGGTCTCCTTTAGCTTTCAATCTATGATTTCCTGATAATCATTAGCATTATTATTTTGGGGATACTGGCTTTGACTATATTGTTCTTACCTTATTTCTGAATATTTCCTTAGGAATTTCTTTCCCAGAAAAAGTTTTCATTATTAGGTATTATCATTAACATTCACAGAAAGTGTGGGTTCTAAGAAGATATGAGATGATATTTTCTAGTGAGGAAGAGCAATTTAAAAATCATTGACATGGTCTCTGACCTGCTTCATTTATGCTCTGTTCAGCAAATGACTTATTCTAGAAAACAAGTCTGGCATATTTCCACTATGGTTAATGTGCCAAGAGAATATGCAATTTAGATGATTTCATATTTAAATTCTTCTATATAAAGAAAACTGTTCAAGTATATAGAGGAACACACACATACATATGTGAGTGATTATCTGCTCTGTTTCTATCAAGGACAGTTCAGAGGAAATTCACTTAAATTTTGGCATGAAGTAGCAAGGCTGAAAGTTGGGAAAAAAATCTCTAAACCATAAGAACTTTTTGACTGAGTTGTGAAAAAATGGGATGTATTTGTCCAATGACATGGTGGAATGCTCTTCTTTGGATATTTTAAAGAACACAATTTCCATGATGATATTGACTACCAATAATCTCTTAATTAATAAATATTATGATCTTTTTCTTAGTCTTCATCCTTTTTGACTTTTTGTTGACTTTTGTCATTTCTGACTATACGTATTCCCCATTGAATACTTTTTCCATCCTTTGGCTTCAATAAGACTACTCTTTCCTAGTAAATTTGACTGTTCCTTCTCCGTCTCCTCAGATTAACCATCATCTTTCTCCTGTCCCCTATTGCCAATCAATCATCCCTGATTCTTCATTCTCCTCTAGCCCTTATATTCAATTAGGTGCCAAGTTTGTCAGTTATCCCACCCCAAAATTTCTTCCATCCATTCCCCTCTCTCCTTGTACTTAGCAACCAACATAGACTAATGCAGTAGATTCCTAACTGGTCTTCCCACTTCCAGTCTTCACTCTTGAAAAGTCAGTCTTCACAGAGCTGCCAAATAATCTTCCAATGGGAGAGGTCTAACTGTCACTACTCTATTTAAAACAAACAGACAAACAAACAAACCTGATAACCCTTTAGTAGATTTATATTTCCTCTAGAACAAAATAAGACTTCTCAGTTTAGCATTTAAAAAAATGTCTAGATTCCTTTCTTCTAGGCTTATTTTACCTTTACTCCACTTCTTGTTGTCTATGTAGATTCTCTTTCAAAATCAGAATTGAATCTTCCCACCTCCCTTCCCTCCTCCTCCCCCCCCCCGCCTTTGCTGAAGGTGTCCCATCCAACTCACTTTGGCCTCAAAGAATCCTTAGTTTCAAGGCTTAACTCAGGTGCTACTGAGCAAAGCCTTTCCTGATCCTTCTCATTGTTAGTTATCCTTCCTTTCTCTGTTTATACTTATCTATTTACACATTGTATCCCCAGGAAAACTCAAGATTTTCAAAGGCAAGAACTGGAGGTTTTTTTTTTTTCAGTCTTTGGGGATGAATTGGAAAAGTACCAAGTATGTTTTTAAAATATTCTTAGGTTACATATACGTAAAAAATGAGCATTTAAAAGGAAGATGACTCCCTGAGAAACTCTTCCTTTTTAGATATCCTTAGTTACTAGTCTTTCCACCTTTCTCAAATTATCTTATATTTACACTTTGTATTCCCCTCCCCCCAAATGTAAGCTCCATGAGGACAAGGATTGTTTTATTTCCCCCACATGTCTTTGTTGAATTGAATTGGAAAAGTGCCACATGTTTTTTTAAAAAGTGTTCTGATGAGTGGTGTATAAATAAAAAATAGATGCTTCGAAGAAAAGAATTAACACTCTAAGGCACTATACTTGAAAGCAGCTGGAATATTGCAGTCTTTTGCCACTGCGTGGTAGCCTCCAGAATGGAAGCGAGAGTAAGGTTTGTAGAGTGAAATGAGTAGAACCAAGAGAACATTGTACATAGCAACAGCAATATTGTTTTAAGAACAATTTTGAGCGACTAAGTCATTTTGACTATGATAAATATTAAAATTAACTACAAATGATCTATGAAGGAAGACACTATCTGCATCCTGAGAAAGAACTGGTAAATAGATGTATAGAATGATTTTACACACACACACACACACACACACACACACACACACACACACATATACATACACAAACACACAGAGCCTGTGTCTGATGGGAGCCATGGGGGTGGGGAAGGGAAGTAAAACAAAGGGAAAAAAAAGAAAGTTACATGATAACTTTAACATATTTTATATATATATATATATATATATATAATAGCAAGTTGTATATAATAGGTTTGCAGTTTCATGTGTAATTATCTTTTTTTCCTATTCTACTGTGCTATATAAGTACTTGTTTCATTTCTCGAGTTCAAAATAGAATTTTTAAAAAGGACTATTCCAAGGAAACTCAAGAGAAGAAGCAAGAAATCCCACACTTTTTTCATGTGTCATTCCATTTGATACGTGAAGGAAACAGTAATTATGAACAGGTTGATTTTTTGTTTTGTTTTGATTTGATTTTTTCTTCTGAGTGTTTAATTTGAAAGAAAGTTTTGAAGAAAAAAAGGAAAAAGACCAGGAGAGATTCTGTTCTACCAGCTGGAGGAGATTAGCCTTTTGATGGTTGGGGTAGATGTTAAATGTGGCAGCCCTTCAGTTTCTCAGATGCCTTCTGTAGCTCTTAGGAGTGAACCACATTGCCAGGACCAGTTCCTGCAGTAGTGTGAGAAGGTGGAGCAGCTGCAGACTTTAAGGTGGGATTCCAGAATCATTCTGAGGAATATAGATTTAGAGAGGGGACCTCAGAGGGCTTATGGTGAAACCTCCTCCTTTCACAGATGAGAAAACTGGTTGCTGAGAAAATATTATTATTTAAATTAGAGCGTGGGCATAGCTCATTTAACATCATTAATTGATTCTTGAAAACACCCTAGTTGAAACAATAGGACAAGAGGCAATCAGGTTCCATAGAGGTGAGGGTTTTACAATGTTAAGGCCAGGCTTGACTAAAGTAGATTAATTTATTACAAAATTGTATTAGTAGTAGACAGGATCGTGAGCCCTACTGATAAGGAGCTTGAAATCTAATAGGATAAAACACATACACCACACACATAAATACAAAACAAGGCAGAGCATAATAAGTATAAAACAAAAAACTGTGACAGTTAATTGGAAGGAGAGAACATTTCTGATGGAATATTTCATGAATCGGGGGTCATTTGTCTTGAATTATAGGTAGCATTTTATCAGGCAGGGTTATGGGGAGAATTAAGGGTGTAGGATATGGCATAGACAAAGGTATGATATATGCTTGGGGAGTGGAAGAAGACTATTTGGAATTAACCTTTGGTAACTAAACATGGTCCTTGGTTGATTTTGGCGAAGTCATAGAGGCAAGGTTGTATAGTGGACGAAGTGATGAGTTTGATGTCAAGAAGTTTCATATTCCAATCCTGCCTCTGATGCTTACTAGCTGTGAAACCATGTGTGAGTCACCTGATCTCTCTGAAACTAAGTGTTTTTTTTGAACTTTAAAATGGAGGTAATAATAGCTGTAATTTCTATCTTCATAGGGTTGCTGTGAAAAATGAGCTAATGTATATAAAGTACTTCACAAACTTTAAAGCACTATAAAAATGTTGGTTATTGTAACTAAAGTCACTGGGTCTTGTTCAAATTGCGAGGGAGTTGAGATGCAAGGATGGATGGGGCTTGCTTAGAGAAAGGTGACTATTATTGGAATGAAGTAAAATGTGGTATTAAGCATATTAGGCTCGCTTGAGTTCTTCATCACCCAAAAGAGGCTGAAAACCTGAACTGGTCAATCAGAAAAGGACATTTTGGCTCACTCTGAGTTGACATGCAATGATCCTTTGCAATACCGAAGTTCTCCTGCTGGATTAAACTGATCAGGAACATTTTCCTGTTTATTACTGATAAAGACCAGAGGCCTTGAATTAGACACTGTCTTGATTAATGACGTTCTCTTGTTATCTTCTTGTTTTATGGCCCTCTCTTGTTAAGACACTATCTTGTTATGATGCACTGGTTTTATGATATTTCCTTGTTTATTTGATGACAAAACCCATGCATTTTGGGGGTTACTCTCTTGTTCTATGAAAACCATACTTTTGGCTGACAAGAGACACAGGCATCCTGAGTCCAGGAGGAGGTAGGGAGGGAACACTTCCTTACTTTATGGCATGCCAAAGGATTTCTACACTTTTCTTGAGCTGCCAGAAATCCTTTGACAGCCAAAGTTGTGCAGGACTGCTCTATAGGTATATAATCTCTTTCAGGTAACCTTTTTTTGAGCTCAGTTATTGACTGCTGCTCCCATACATTCATATGCATGCCTACCCGCTTTCTGCTTTGAGAGAAATAAACATGCATACAGTCTAATTCTGTTTGTCTATCTTAGACTAAACTCTGGAGGTTGATAAGAATTTATATTTAAATTCTTGGAAAAGTGAAGTTTCTTCTATCTATCTCTCACACCCCTAGCCTACTGACTTCTGTAGGTTTGGTACAAGGGAAGCATGCATAATTTCAGACACCCCAGCTGATGTGGTTGGTGTTAACAATAAATTCCTATTAACCTCCATCTAGACATTCTTTCTGAGGCCTTAGGGATGAAAAAGGACTCAAAACTGGGTGGTAAAAGTCCATTCTAGCTAAAGTGGAGAGCCCATCAGAACCATGTTGTTTGAGGGGAATGGGGAAGGAGAGTCTTCAATGCCAAGCTAAAGAGCTTGGGTCCTCTTTGTTAGATGGACAGAAACCAATAAAGATTTTTGTTTTTAATCATAGATTATGACAACATTATATTGTTCCTGTATTTGAATACCTCTCTCCTAGCACAGTACTTAGGACATATAATACAAGTTTAAGAAATGTTTGCTGGACTGAATTGAGGGGAATAGAGGTATGCATTAAGGCAATTAATTTGGCAGCAATGTGGAAAATAAATTGAAGAGAAGAGTTTGGAGTCAAGGAGATTAGGAAGCTAATGTAGAGAGTAAGTTAATTGAAAACCTGAACAAGGATGGTGGCAAGTGGGAATGCTCATGGAGGCAAGATGTGAGAGAGATATTTGGGGGATAGAATGGGCAAGTTTTGATGACAGTAGATATGTATTGGATGAAAGAAGGAATCAGGACAACTTTCTGATTATATACATGGGATATATATATATATATATATATATATATATACATATATATATATATACATATACATACACACCTATGCAAATATCAATTGACTTAAAAAAAAAAGAGGTTTAATATGCAACTGCTTCATGGGGACCCAAAACCTTAGTATTCTCCTCAGCAATTTAGGTCTGACTTTTGAGTATTTGGTATTGTATGCATTTCTCACTGCTCAGATAAGCTACTGAATTGCAGATGGTGGAGAAGCAATGGTTTGCAGGTTTCAGAGGCAGATGTACTTGTCAAATCAATTATGATTTCAGATTATTTTTCCCTTTGGTTTCAGAACCTAGAGAATGAACACCGCACTAGTACAGAATTTTAATTCTGATGATTGGAGTTATTTATTAGGAAACAATAATTGTTGTTTGCAGGACTACTAAGCAGTTTACTTTTGGGACTAAAAGACAAGGTGTGGGTGTAATGCAAAGAGAGAAAGGCAACCGGTATGAGATGTAGGAATTAGGCCTTGGCTGAAACCTACATTTGCTCATTTGATTGAAATAAGTACTCAGATAATATTTACAAAGTCCTTTATAGACAAAATAACTTAAAAAAGCAAACTTCAATGTGCTCCTTTGCCATGAAGCTTGCCCAATTTTAAAAAGTAAACAGTGAAGGAGATTGGCTAAAGAGTACATTGTATGAATTCATATCTAAACAAATATATTTTTAATAGTGCCTACTACAACCTACATTTATTACACATCCCAGATTTTCTGGTACAGTCTCAATTTCAAGAAAATAAAGTGTACTTTTAATGAGCCTTTTCAAATGAAATGTTCTATCAGGTCAGGTCTCAATGTTTGGTTTGGAAAATGCCATCACTGTCATTACACCAAATTTTAAAATGAAGTATATAGCATTTTGACCAAGAATGGGTGTTTTAGAAATGCTTTTTCATCTTAATGTAAAAACTCAAAAAGCAAAGAAGAAAAGGGAGAGAATTTGTAAAAATCATCAAAGTTTATCATCATAGTCTTCTTTAAAAGACCAAAAAAACCCCATCATTTAAGAAAAGGATTATGATTATATAAAAATTCTCATTGTCATATACCTAATTAATAAATAATAAAAGATTAATAACAATAGTCTCAGCTAAGTTTCCTCAGAAATCAGCAGGGGAAATCCTTGTCTCTCTCCTGAAGATCACAATTTTGGTGTCTGCAACCCTATCACAGTGCCTGGAGCATAGTAGGTTTTTAATAAATTCTTGCTGATTAATTACTAGGGAGTAAAAATAAACATCTATGAAAGAAAGAACATTTTTGTGGAACTTGGTATGAGTATAATAATTGTTGAGAGGAACAGAGAAGACAATGTGGGCTACAAGAGTTGGAGGAGGTTTCATATAAGGGGTGGGAGTAAAGCTAGGTATTAAAGATTAGAGGGTAGTTGCCTGGCCTGGGCCTGAAATCAGTAAGACTCATCTTCTTGAATTCAAATCTGGCCTCAGACTCTTATTAGATGCATGACCCTGGGCAAGTCACTTATCCCTATTTGCCTCAATTTCCTCATCTGTAAAATGAGCTGCAGAAGGAAATGTCAAGCCATTCCAGTATCTTTGCCAAGAAAACCCCAAATGGGGTCATGGAGAATCAGAAATGACTGAAAATGATTGAACAATTAAAGACTGAGTAGGATTTCACACTGACCCTCCAGTCTAGTTCACATAGTCTTCCCTTAACACAATCTTTTTTTTTCTTTGAAAAAAGTCTCTTTATTGGGACTTCAGCTTTGGGAGGAGAGGGTTGATTCATTTCTCTTCTTTCTCCATCCCCTACTCATTTTGTGCTATGACCACATGGCAGTGAGAGCTTGTGTTTTCTTTTTTCTTTGTTTTCCCCTTTACCCAGTCTTAACAAAGCAAATTCTCTATCCCACTCCTTCAGAGCTACAACAGCTAGGCAGTAGATTGATTGAAACCCTGGACTTGGAGTCAGCAAGAACTGATTTCAAATATTGCTTCATTAGGCTTACTGGCTGTGTGATCCCCATAAGTCATTTAACATGGTTTCCTATCTGTGAAATGGGAATAATAATAGCATCAACTTCAGAGGGCTATTGTGAGGATTACATGAGATAAAATATGTAAAGTATTTCACAAACTACATTTATATTTGTGTTATATTAATATGTGCTATATTAATATGACCTATTAAGTCAAGTCAAGAAGCATTAGGCACTAACTAAATATGTGACCTGCTGGGGGGACACAATAAAAGCAAAAATGACCCCTAACCTCAAGGAACTCACAATCTAATTACTTTTATTAATACAGTTACCTTCCCTAGGCATGGAGAATCAACAGCACCCTCAACTCCTTACACCTTTTTCTCTCTTTATTAATAACTTTTTTGGGTACCTATTCTTTTTCTTTAAATATGTCCAACTTTCTCCATCCTTGTTTGGCTCATATAACTATTCCACCAAGACACCCAGTTAAGGTATTTCTTCCCTTCCTATTTCTTTCTTCTATATCAAGAAACAGGTAAAATCCTCTGAGGTGAATCATGGAATGATAGCATCTGAGTGTTGGTACAGTCCTTAGTAGTCTAATCCCCTCATACTGACTTGAAGCTTGAATCTCATCTCTAGTGTGTCCAATAAGTGGTCATCTGTCTTCTACTGCGATGCCATCAGTGACAGGGGATTCACTACCTGATGAAGCTCATTCTAGTTTTCAATAGCTCTTTTTGTTTTGAAGTTTTTCCTTTCATTGAGCCAAAATTTGCCTCCCTGTAACTTCCAGCCTAATTCACATTCCTAAATGGTAATTTTGAAGGGCAATTGGGTGGTACAGTAAATAGAGCACTGGGCTTGGAATCATGAAGACTCATATTCTTGAGTTTAAATCTGGTATTAGACTCTTACTAGCTGTATGATCCTGGACAAGTCAATTAACCCTGTTTGCCTCAGTTCCTTATCTGAAAAACAAGCTGGAAAAGGAAATGGCAAACTACTCCCAGCATCTTTGCCAAGAAACCCAAAATAGGATCATGAAGAGTTGAACATGGCTATAATGACTGAACAACATTAACAACAGAAAGATGGTAATTTTACCATTGATAGCTAATTAGTTCATATCTAAAATCCTCTTATATAATTTTTTGGGGGGTAGTAAAGGAAGGCAGTCTGGACCCATGATTATCAGGCTAGTCATTTGTTATCTTTCTCTCTCACTAATTTACACAGGCAAGGTCTATTCTCTTTCCTCCAAATCCTCCTGTTCAGAATATAGTGACAATGATGGTAAAGGTTTCTAAATCTTGCCATATTAGGACCAATTGAAGGAAATTGGGATGCTTAATCCAGTGGGGGAAAAAAGACTAGAGGACAGGGTGATGAATATTATAGCTGTCTTCAAATGTTTTGAAGTCACATAGAGGAGTTGGAGTTGTTTTTCTTGCTTGCAGAAGAAATAGCAGCAATGGGTGGGAACTAAAGCAGCAGATTTAGTCTTGATATAAAGAAACAACAACAAAAAAGGAATAAACCTTCCTAGCAATTAGAGCTATCTAAAAATGGCCTGACAGGAAAGAGTAGGTTCCTTCCCACCAGAGGGGGCTTCAGGCTGTGACTGGATGGCCATTGACTTGTTACTTGCTGGGGGCCAAACAAGTTAGATCAGATGCCCTTTGAGGTCCCTCCTCGCATTCAGATTCTGAGATTCTGTGACTTACACTGCATACAACCCCCATGCCTTTTTGCTCCTCTCTCTAATTATTTAATTAATTGCCATTTGTCTCACTCAAGGTTCCCCTTAGGTTTCATTTGTGGTTATATACCTATATACAAATATATAAGTAGTCATGTGAATAAAGAAAAAAAAAAAAACGATGCCCCTTTGGAAGCGCTATCTTAATCATGGTTTGGAGTCATTCTCGTTATTCATTTGCCTCTCCTGTGGTTTTTTCTTTCTTATATTTTTTTTCCTGCTCTCAAATGACCTATTCTAACCTTTCCCCCTCTTTCTATATGGTAGTTGAATGCTTTATTGGCCATCTAATCTGTCTTCTTCTATCACACTATAATTGCCTACATTGTTTCTTGACTACTGTACGTCTCTTCCTTGTGATTCACTTAATACTCTCTCTTCTTTGTCTGGGCCAGACTCAAAGGATCAGAGATCTTTTTTTCATTGTTCAGCTTTTGAATGTGATAGCCCTAATTCCCCATACATCTGTGTTTGTCTGTAGCTCTAATCACAAGACATCTTCTACATCATGGGATTTCAGTTTTACATAGGTAATAGCTCTATCTTGTTCTTATCAAGTGTATTTTTTCAGCATACATAACTATATGCCGACATTAAAAATAAAATTAAAAAAAATAAAAAGTAGAAGTTTTGCATATGTATATTCCAGTGGCCATTTATAAATCCACTGAACTCTGAGGAAATATTCTATCTACTCTGTGGTCCCTTAAAAAAAGGTATTGCTTTCTTGGGTATCTCTATTAACTTTATTCAGGTATTTAAATATTTTTCATCTGCAAAATGGATATAATACAATTGCCTCTCCTTGTAGTGCCCTTGGAAAGAAAAAAAGATAGTACGAACCAAGTTTTAAACAAGTGTTGATCGTGTTTATTTCTTTGGCTATGATGAGAGAGACAATGATAGACAGACATATAAAGAGAGAGTCAGAGAGAGAGAGACATATACAGAGAGATAAAGACAGAGATAGAGAAGGATCGAGATACTCAGAGATGGAGAGACAGAATAGCCTTTTGTGCTAAGTAGCAAAATTAATTTTGATTGTCGTTTGAATCAACTTCTCCTAGTTTTTAATAAACTTTTTTCATTTGTTTATTCATTCATTCAATTTAACATCATCTGTTCCAAAGCAGCAGAGGTAACATGCAAGACATTTCAGTCACTCCAGCTGAAGCATTTTGTTAAAGTACTGGGACTGATACGTTGATTACAGAATGTGATCAAAATACTTTTGTAATGGTTCTGTCAGTGAGCTTGTTGACACAGTCACAGACAGAATGCAGTTAAAACATCCATGCAGGATTTTGAAAGAATATGAAATTTTTAACTGAATTGTAAGCTCTTAACTAGATTTTTAGTTCCTTCAGGGGATGGATTCTATCTCCTAGTTCTTCTGTATTCTGCTTCTCCCCCACCCTCCACCCCTTGCCTACCTATGCAATATCTGTAGTCAGTACTAAAGAAATAATTGTGTTTTATTCCATTTACATGATACAGGAAACTTTTTGATCTCTTCTGGTGATTTATATACAAGTATCTGGAACAAAGTATTTAGAGCCACTTTTTCTCGTGTGGGTTGGAAAGAATGTTCATCAAAGAGGAATGCTGCAGTACGTCTCAATTTGAAGCAATAGTACTTTCAAGGATGGCCAGTCAATTTTGTGCTACCAGCTGCAGTGACCAGAAGTTTCATGTCTACACAAAACCAAGAGTCCATTTAGAGATAAGAATTAATATCTCATTTTAGAATTTAAATAACTAAATAATAAACATATAAAGAAACTTAGAAGGATGAAGTACTAGGCTGGGCATGAGATTCAGACTGGCATCAAAGGCTTAAAACATTAAGCGGGAGAACTGTGGCCTTTAGGACACAGAACTGTGAAGTTTGGATTCAGTCAAAGGGCTACACTTTAGGACCTAGAGGGCCACATGTGGCCTTGAGGTTGCAGTTTCCCCATCCCTGGACTTAGGAAGATGTTTATAATAATGCATGTTGCAGTAGTCCAGTCACCTGAAGATCAATGAAAATGTCAAAAATCAGAGATTTTGGCTGATTTGATTAACTGTTAGATTGATGGCCACAGAGTTAACTTTAGAAAAAGAAACAGACTTATCCTGAAAGAATATTTGAACAGTGACAAGTTTCTGCAGAGACTTCACTATACCACACGTATCTTTCCTCAAACTTCCCATGGAAACTGGGATGAGTTCCCTAGGGGTTTCATACTTGATGGGGGAAAAAAAAACCCCAGAAGCTACTCATTAAGAGTTTCCTCTTTTTCCCTGCTCCTCATCTTACATCACTCTAAGGCATCTTCCTTTACCATTTCCTCTTCATCCTTGTCTCAAATGAAGAGGTGGCCCTGATCTTTGCCAAGACCAATCTACACACACCATAGGTCCCCTCTCCTCCTATTTTCTTCAGAAGTTTAACTCCACTGTAATTGTGCCTCTCTCTAATCTTCAGCATCCTATGTACTGGCCGATTTCCTGCTGCATACAAACACACCTATATCTCTCACCCTTAAAAGTCTCTCACTTGATCTGTTTATTCCTACTAGCTATCATTATAATATAACAGTCTTCCTCTTAAATTTTGTTAAACTTGAGATTTTATCTACAATAGGTTTGTTATTGGTCAGTTGTTTCAGTTGTGTCCGATTCGTTGTGACCCTGTTTGGGGTTTTCTTGGCAAAGATATTGGAGTAGTTTGCCATTTCCTTTTCTAGTTCATTTTACAGATGATGAAGCTGAGGCAAACAGGGTTAAGTGACTTGCCCAGGGTCACACAGCTAGTAAGTGTCTGAGGCTGGATTTGAACTCAGGAATTCTTGACTTTAGGCCTGCACTCTATTCACTGTGCCACCTAGCTGCCCACCTACAATGGGTACCTCATGTCATCTCCTGTCACTTTTTTTTTTTATTTTGCAGGGGGGAAGGCAGGGCAATTGGGTTAAGTGACTTGCCCAAGGTCACATAGCTAGTAAGTGTTAAGTGCCTGAAGTCACATTTGAACTTAAGTCCTCCTGACTCCAGGGCCAGTGCTCTATTCACTGCGCCACCTAGCCTCCTCCCCATGTCACTTGTTTCTAAATCCTCAGCAGTGTGTCCTCATTCCACTTTCCATCTGCTAATTTTGATTAGTGATATATCCCCTTACCTTTTTATTTGTAGATTTCTTCAGTTCATCCTCCACAGGGCTAACAAAATCATTTTCCTTAAGTGAAGATCTGACCATGTCAATACCCTAGTCAATAAGCTCCATTGGCCTCCTAATTACTTCTGCTGCAACTATAACTTCTCTTTCACTTGAAGTTCTTCATAATCTGTCCCCAGTTTATCTCTCCAGCCTTATCACTCCACTGTCTGTCTGCAGTTCTGCTTGGTCTCAATGCCACTGAACAAGATGTCACTGTGCCAGGTATCCCCTGGTATCCTCCCCACACCCACCAGCTTGAGCTTTCTTTTGTGTATTGTCTTCCCCTTTATATTGTAAGCTCCCTGAAGGAAGGAATTGTCTTTTTTTTTTCTTATTTGTTTCCCCAGTGCTTAGCATAGTGCTTGGGATATAGTAGGTACTATGGATCTCTCACTTGCCAAATACAGTGACATTTTCTCAATTCTCATTCTTCTTGACCTCTCTGAGGTCTTTGACACTATGGATCACCATTTCCTCCTGGATACACTTTCCTCTCAAGTCTGTGTGTGTGTGTGTGTGTGTGTGTGTGTGTGTGTGTGTGTGTGGAGAGAGAGAGACAGAGAGACAAAGGGAGAGAGAGAGAGAGAGAGAGAGAGAACTTATCTAAGTTGTCCTTTTATTGTCTGTCCATTCCTCAGTTTCTTTTCCTCGATTTTCTCCTTGTTGTGCCCAGTAACTATGTCCCTCGAGATTTTCTTTTCTCTCTGTCCTGTTATACTTGATGATCTCATCAGCTCCAATAAGTTCAATTTTTAAATACATAATTAATTTTTTTTTTAGTTTTCAACATTCATTTCCATAAGATTTTGAATTTTAAATTTTGTCCCCATCCTTTCCTTCCCCCCTTCCCAAGAAAGCATGTAATCTGATATAGGCTCTACTTCTACATTCACATTAAATATATTTTCACATTAGTCATGATGTAAAAAAGAATCAGAACTAATGGGAGGAGACATGAGAAAGAAGAAACAAAATAAAACAAAAAAAAGAAAAGCAGAGCAAAATGATTCCATCTGCATTCAGACTCCAAAATTCTTTCTTTGGATATGGCGGCATTTTCCATCATGAGTCTTTTGGAATTGTCTTAGATCACTGCACTGCTAAGAAGAGCTAAGTCTATCAAAGTCAGTCAGCAGTCAATGTGGTTGTTACTGTGTACAATGTTCTGGTTCTGCTCACTTCACTCTGCATCAGTTCATATGTCTTTCCAGGTTTTTCTGAAGTTTGCCTGCTCATCATTTCTTATAGCACAATAGTATTCTATTACATTCATATGACATTACTTGTTCACTCATTCCCCAGTTGATGGACATTCCCTCAATTTTCCAATTCTCTGTCACCACAAAAAGATCTGCTATAAAAAAATTTTGTACATGTGGGTCATTTTCCCATTTTTATGATATCTTTGAGATATAGACCTACAAGAGGTATTGCTGGATCAAAGGATATGCACATTTTATAGCTCTTTGGGCGTAGTTCCAAATTGTTCTCCCAAATGGTTAGATCACTTTACAGCTCCACCAACAATACATTAGTGTTCCAATTTCCCCCATTTTCTCCAACATTTATCGTTTTTCTGTTTTGCCATGTTAGCCAATCTGATAGGTATGATGTGGTACTTCAGAATTGTTTTGATTTGCATTTCTCTCATCAATAGTGATTTAGGGTATTTTTTCATATGACTATAAATAGCTTTAACTTCTTCCTTTATTATTCCACCTATGCAGATGACTCTCAGATTTAAATATGTAGCTCTAGTCTCTCCCTGAGCTCCAATCACATGCCACTGCCTTTTGAACATCTCTAACTAGATAGGATCTTAAATTCAACAAGGTCAAATCAGAACTAATTATATTTCCCCCAAATTTCCCTATTATCCTCAAGGTAACCACCACTCTTCTAGTTACATTGACTTGTAATCTTGGTGTCATTCTTGACTCCTTACTCATACTTAACCCACATAGCAGAACTCTTGAAATATCCTGTCATTTCTACCTTTAAAACATCTTTCCTCCTATCCTCTTCTCTAACAATTGCCACCACCCTTATATAGCTGCTAAGCACTTCATGCCTGAATTATTGTGATAGATACCTAATTGGACTTATTAAAATATGTATTCTCTATTTTATACCTCATGTACTCTCTCTATTCTATCTTCCACTCAGCTGCCAAAGTGATTTTCTTATAACAAAAGTCTAACCATGTCACTCTATTACTAAGTAAACTCCTGCAGTCTCCTATTAACCTAAAAAAATCAAACAGAAATTCTTGTTTAACTCTTAAAATTCTTTGTAACCTGAATCCTTACTAACTTTTCAAGACTTCTTATACTTTACACCCCTCTGAACTTTCTAAGATCCCGCCACAGTGGATAACTCGTTGTTGTTAAGCTAGGTATGAAAAGTACTTAATAATTTTGGAAAGAAGTAAAGCCACTGGATGAAATGAAAAGATGCTACATAGGAAGTATATTGGGAACTGGTTTGAAGCTCATCATTCAAGTCACAAACTAGACTTGAAGAGAAAGCTTTCGTCATCCCTCAGAGAAAGGATGCTTGGGGATTAGGTGGAGAGAGAGACAAAAGAGCCTCTATCTCTTCCTGAATTCTTTAACTAGAGGAAGATCTTGTGAACTTAGAAAGTCTGGAAGATTTGGTACTTATTGGTAGTCCTTGAAATAACAGTGACTGATAGCAACATCTACATATGAGGGTCCCTGGACAAACTCGATACAAATAGGAAGACCCTATATGGAACCCAGAAGGAAGCTACACTACATAGTGTAAGAACTTCATGAGATTTTTACAAAGGGAGAAATGGACTTCCAATAAGCAGGAGCCGTTAATTATACATATTTGTTACATATGCTCTCTTAGCTTGAGCCCACTTACCAATGGACTCTATATGCACTTATTGGAGAGCATGTTCCTAGTTCGGGGGGATGTTTAGTTCCAACTATTGTTATTATGCCATTTTAGTAAATATCTATTTATAGAAGCTAATCATGTCTGTCTGGCTAATTGATATTAATTGATAATCAATGGGGAAGCATACCAGTGGGAGTTCATGGACTATTACATGAGGACTTCTTCCTTGCCCTCCACCCAATTCCTTAAGGTTATAGCTAAGCTCTGATTAGTGCAAAAAACAAATCCCATGAAATGGTAGTATACATTCAAATTTTCATGATTTTAAGTTATCATTATGTAAAATATGGTAATTGGTTTCAGTGAAATGGAAATATGCAGTGCAAATTTGAATAATATATCTACTTCAGGGGATTCATTATTCACACTAGTTGAGGCCTGGCTTTATTCTTAAGGGGAAAATAGCAGCTGAGCTCTAGGGATCCAGCTTGGCAGTATGAATAGGGTTTTGAGAGAGTAGCCCCAGAGCTTGTGTTATAGAAGCAATAATGGAATAAGCATATAGCTTCTCAGGATGAAATGACAAAACTTATTTGGATGTATAATGTCTGGTATGGTGACTTAAAAAATGTTCTTTCTCTTACTGTTATGCTTCCTATGATATTGATTTTCCTGTGACTGCCAGAGAGACTGTTGTTTCCCAAGTGACCTTTCTCAACATCTGCTTACAATGTCAATGATGTCATTGATGCATTATTCCTCATCTCTAACTTTCTCTTCTTTGCTCCAACAGCCCATCCAGGGAAGCATATAAGAGGTTAAAAGTAGTAACAATTGAAGGACATCTAGGGCCTAACTTTGTCCTGAGGGTAGAAAAGAATCGTTTGGACAACATGCACAGTACTCAGTGCTTACCTCACCTTTCATGTAAAAACCAGAGGACTGAGGAAATACAACTTCAGTTTGCTATTCTAGACAAGCAATTGAGCTATTTTTTAAAAAATTATAGTTCATTTAAGCTTGAAGTATTTTGCATAGATGCTGTTTTTCTTACCAGTTGTGTGGCTTCATTTGCATGACCTTTGGCTTCCTTGGCAACCCTTTCAGCTTCATCAATGTAGTCTTTGATGTTGCTGTAAGCTTTGAAGGCTGCAGTAGCATTGAAGGAGATGTTTTTAGCTTCTTCGAGGATTCTGTTTGAATGGCCCCAGATGGCAATCAAAAAGAAAATAGTTACTGAGGAGTATGTTTTTCATAGGACTTTTAATTGGTCATTGCCAATAAGCATTAATTACTGAAATTGCAAATCATAGGGAGAAGTATATATTTCAGTTAAATCCATTATCATAATTTCACAGCTATAACACATTGTTTTACATACACCAGCTTTGAATTCCTTTAAAATACTTCAAAATAGTATCATCTTATTAAACAACTTTCTTAACATATATGGGTTGCATGTAACACAACCTGGATTAGATTTTAGGTTGTATATGAAATAAAGCAATTTTAATGCAGAAGGAATTCATGTGGTAAAAAGTGTTCCTTATATTACAAGCCAAGTAACACAATTAGGGGCTAAATGGAGCTCTGGCTATGACACCAGGAAGACCGGTGCTCCAGGTCCACCTCTGACACCTCTGACTTCTGTGAGGCTGGGTTAGTCAATTAGTCTCCCAGGGCTCCAGGAGACTTCCGAAGGTTACAAATTTCAGAGAAGTTACCAGTCTGCACTGGTAGGAGAGGTTTCTCTAACCAGGAGTTACCCATACCAATGAAATCACTTGCTGTCTGTATTGCTAATATAAGAGAAATAAGTTATCTGCTCAGTGTCTTCCAAGTAGTAGATACCTCAAAAAATTGTTTTTATTGATTTGAAAGAAATATCATGGGACTGGATAATACTTCTTTCTACTGCAAAGACCCCCAAGTTACTCTTTATCATTCAGTGTTTGTCTATGTGGTCATATTTCAAAAGCTGCACTTTAAAAAATATACTACCGTACAAAGGCAAAAAGGGAACTGAGTTGAGTAAGGATATGTGATTTTTATTATTTTAAATGGTAATAAGACAGCTACTGTGCTTTCTATGCTGAGAAAAAAAAAGACTTTTTTCTAAATTTAGCCAAAGGCTATGTACACCCCCTACCCAAACCAAATTTGCATCCACTTTCAACTGAGACTTTTGATGCTGCTCCATACGGCTTTGTCCAGACCTGACTAATTAGGTACCACAGCAAGGATACGTGGCTTGTATGCTCATAATTAGAGCAATCAAACTTTGAAAGCAACTTTCTACTCTTTCCATCAGGCAAGGCATCCGGGAACAACAAATGCACCTAGAAATTGCCAGCAATGGTTAACATACCCATCTAGGACCGCTGATGATTCGTTCAGCTGAGCTGCATGATCTTCAGCCTGTAACACCTTCTCTGGAAGTCTTCTGTCTTTAATCTCTTGTGACAGATCATCTATTTTATCCTTAAGTTCTTCAGATGTTGTTGGCAATTCTTTCTGAGTGTCTTTAACAAACTGTTATGAAGATGAGAGGAGAGGAAAAACTTGAAGCAACTAAGTTCAAACCTAATCTTTCATTTACTAATTTTTCTATGAGATATAAAATTGCCTTTAGTTAAATGTCAGTTGAACTAATGGAGTAAAAAGGCAATAGTGTTAAACTACCAATTTAATGAAAAAATTTGGGAAATGAATGAAGCAAATTTCCATTAAAAATTTAACTCTCAACAGGATGGTGTTATTTGTAAGGGAAACATGTATGGAAATTTTAGACTATACATTCACATATATACCATGCGCCGCATGATACTTAGCTAGATAAGACTTTGCTTATATTTCTCCTCAATGCCATGTTTGACACAAAATATAGATTATAAACATTATATTTTAAATAAGATATGTCCTTTGCCTATGTGGAAGAGAGGATCTAGACTGCATGTGTGTACATATACATGTACATATGTGTGCAGTCTTATGTGAAAACCTTCAAGTCTAGTAGAGTAGCAATGCCATGTCTTATAAGTGAGGACCATAAATACTGTATCACTGGATTACTATAAAACGTGACTGGAAGGAAAAAAAAATAGACACTGAATTGCTTTAAGTTATGATCAGGCCAATGTGGGTATAAGTGCAGAATATAACTTTCTATTGATGTTTACTAGAACTTGTACCAGATGTACAACATGTTTGAAAATCTGTTTGGGTGTCATAGAATACTCACATCGATCACAGAGTTGATTTCATCAGCAAGATGGTGGGCTTCATCAAGTATGTCATTGCCTTCTTTCAATATGTTCTCAGCTTCCTGTTTTCCACTTTCAACAGCTTGTCTCTTTTTCTATGATAAAATCAGAAGGAAATATCAAAATGTCAACTGCCTAGAGTAAAGATGACATCAAAGAGTATCACTGTTTCTTCTTCTTCTTCTCCTTCTTCTTCTTCTCCTTCTTCTTTTTACTCTTGAGATGTGTGAACAAAGTTTTCTCTACAAGAATTAGAAAAATACATGTTCTTGATGTGGCTAGTATTCATCCTTCACTGTGTTACCTTGGCAATTTTTCCTCCTCATGATGAGATAATCAGAATTAGGAGAATCTCAGAGTTGGTAGGTACCTCAGAGGTCATCTAGTCCAGTTAATTAATACTGAATAATAATCCTTTCAACAGTGTGCCCTCTGAGTGGTCATCCAGCTTCCACTTGTATCACCTCAGTAATGTAGAACTCACCCACCACTTGTTCAAATAATGTAAGTGATCAAATATTCTGTATTACTTATTAAGGGTTTAGCCTTGTTTTAAGGAAAGTCAAATTGTAGCATGGTATAATAGAAAGTTATTCATTTGAAATGAGAAAACTTGGGTTTCCAAAATGACTCAGTTACCTGTTGGAACTAGGCCACGGGCATTTTGTTACTCTAGACCTGTTTTCTAATCAGAAAAAAAGGAATAAATTCAATCAGATGATCTTGAAAGTTCATTCCACTTTTAATTATCTCTATCTTACTACTCAATTCTTTAAAAATATATATAAATACTAACCATGTTTTATACTGAATTATACAGGTACTATACAGTGTGAATGACTTACTAGATCCATTTCAAAATGTGAGTAGGAATTCTGTGTACTACTAAGCTTGCCATGTCTTGTCAGAGGAACTGTGCTGCAACTGTGTCTTATAGAGGAGACTATATGCCAGGATAAACATTGAACCAGATGCCCTATGAAGCTTCTTCCAAATCTGAAATATTATGGTGCTAACATAATACTTTCATTCTATCTGATGCATAATTTTGTCTGTTTTTTTTTCTTGTTTTATACCCCATTCAAGTTTTCCCTTTTGTCTTTCTATTTGTGAATTTAACTGTAATCAACATTATTTTGAGCCCCTGCTATCCACATCTGAATATAAGGCATCCTCAAAGTCTTAGTATAGTTTTAAGTTTTAAAATTAACAGCCTTTATAATAACAATTAAAAATAAAAAATATTATTTATAATAAATAATGGTGACAAAGCTAACCATGGTTACCAATGGTAACCAAGCTAAACAAAGCTTAAAACTGCTTTAAGACTTCTGGGATCTCTTAGATTACATGATTATTGTCTTGTCAGTAAAGGCCTGCCCTTACAGAATGTAAGATCTTTAAGGGTAGGTATGCTTCTTTTTTGTTTTTATAACCCTAGTTCTTAGCATATGGTTGACACTTACTAAATGTACTTTGATTAAATGATTTGCTGATTAAACAATAGGGAATATTCTATTGTGTTCTATGTACTCCATTGATTTATGTGATCTCATAGGTATGGATATTATATTCCATCTATGTCTCTTCATCCTGTGTGACTTTTTCCTATTCACACCCCTCTACACACATAAATTTGACAGAGGAAACACCCAATGTGCCATGTACATTCCTTATATTCTCTTTACATGACATGGATAACAATATAGGACATGAGCTGTCCATTGCTTTTCTCTAACTTTGACTTGGTGAGGGACATTCATGACAATGGTGAATAATGCTGGTGAGCATGTCTCCCTGTCTCTCTTGATATTAATTAGCAGGTCATTGAACAAAATTCAATTTAGGTATTCTTCAAATAGGGGTCTGGAATCTAAAAGGTAAGCAGCCCGAGGAAGGTACTCTGAGTCATTTATGCAACTTTGTACAGAGATATAGCTGCCGCAGGAATCAATTCAAGAATAACAGGAAATTGCTTCCTTTCCCACTAGCTCAGCTGTTTGATGGGAGAATGGAAGAGGAACAGTGGTGGCTGTGAAAAGTTGGGTAGGAGTCATTAGTAAGCCATAGGATTGCTGGGGGAAGAGACCAGTGGTGTTATCGTTCATAATAGATGCATGGTGCTACTATAATGGATATAACAGATAGCTCATGTCCTGCATATATACTGTTATACCAGATTTTCTTACTTCAACTGTGAGATTGAAGAGACTCAGATAATGTCTCTGTAGCAACCTGAATATACTTACCCTCTGAATTTTTCAGGGAAATCTCATCAGACATATATAGAATGCATTTCTGGGAATGGTAAGGACATCCCTTCTGCCGTCTCTATCTACTATCTTTTTTTTTAAGATTATTCCTAGAGGACTTTGATTCAATTTAATCAATTGATTTGAATTGGATTTTTAAAAAATAGAATCAGGATTTAGACCTAGAAATATTCTTAGGGATCAACCCCATCATTTTATACACACACATATACATATATACACATATACATATATACACACATATATGAACTAGAGTCACAAAAAGAGTTAAGTGATTACTCTACATGGTTAGCTGTCTTATATAGCATGTGTTAGAGTCAGGATTTGAACCAAAGAACAGTACCATGGCTGAAAATATAATGCTTTTCTTGCATGCCACACTATGTGAACTATATGCAAAGTGCTGTGCTAGCCAAGTGCACTCCACTCAAACTCCTTCCACAAACGTATCCTCTCCCCTCCCACCTCCATTCCCTAACAATTTCGGATCTGTGGGAACAATCCATATATAATCACAATGATGATCCATATGTAACTGGGGTGTGCTGGAGCCAGATGTAATGGAGCTGATTGTTAAATTTTCAGTGTGAGCACTTATCCCTCAAAAACTGGCTATAAGTCAGGGCTTGATTTGTTGTTTGTTTGTCTAGACTTAAGAAAAATGTTGATAATAGAGATTAAAATTAAAAAATGGGGATTCATACATTTCCCTCTTCTTTCTCCTTGCCCAGCCTGGTTGTTAAATATTTAGCAGCACATTCCTGTATTGCTCTATAAACATTGCTTAGAGCTCAGCAGGTGTGCAATAGAAGGCTCTGGGAATAAAGTCATTTCTAGACCCAGATCCTGGTAACTGCAGGTTAATTAATAATAATAATAACAATAACTGGCATTTACATTGTGCTTTAAGGTTTGCAAAGTGCTCTATATCCATTATCTAATTTGAACATCACCACACCTCTGTATGTAACCTTTCCAAGATTGTGCCTAAGGGAACTCATTTTCAGATTTTCCAGTCTCTTCTCTTACCTTGGGTTGAAAATACTTTCCACTTACCATATTCATATGCTGTGTAGTACTTGGGAGCTTAACAATTAATTTTTCTAAATATAGTTAGTTGTGTTAGGGTGAATCATAGTAATTTAGAATATTATAAAAATTTAAGAGTGAGGATTATAACCATCTGAGTGTTAGACACAATGTCACAGACATTATGGTCTCTTAACACAATAATGAGCCAGGCTTCAACAGCAGTTCTAAATGAGTCACCTCTGGGATCTACATTAACTTTTATAATAGGTTACTTTTTATTACTTGAAAGCAAAAAAAAAAATACACTGACTGGATGGTGCCCTAGCGACTAAATGAATTAGTGTAGACTCGAAAGGTGCCTAAATCACAGCTTAGGCACTGGCAAAATCTATCTTGAAATATAGGAGCAAGCAGGATTTGGGAATCTCTGAATGCGTTTGATCCATCTTACTTTTCTCCTCAAAAACCTTCAGCAGCAACCCCCCGCCCCCCCCCCCCCCACCAAGGGAATAAACTATAAACTTCTCATGCTGCCCAAGGACCTCAAAAACCTGTCACCAATTTATCTTTCTAGTAACATTTCATGCTCTTCTCCTTTATATATTTTATGTTTCAGGCAAACTGAACTAGTCACCATTTTGTCCTCTCTCATATCTATGCCTTTGTTTATCCCTCCCCTGCAGCTGGAATGGACCTCTTTTTCCTTTCGGTCTACTGAAACTGCTCTCACCTTCCTTTAAGGCTCAACTCAGGTGGCACCTTCTTCAGAAGGGGCCTTCCTGGACCCTTCTACTCTGCCTATGTGAAAGTAAGCCTTACCTCCACAAATTTCTCATAGAACTTGGCTGAGATTTCTGATTCGTACTTATATAATACTTGCTTACATTGGTAGGGGAAATATGGTGGGGGAAGAATTGGAAGGGACTTTTATCAGTAACACTAGACTCAAAGACCCAGTAAGAAGACCTGAGTTTGAGTCCTAGCCTTACTACTTAACAGTTAGAGGTGATTCCTATCTACTCCTTCATTTCTATCACCCCTGCCACAAGTAGTGTATTTACTGAAAAATTTTCTGAATATGATTTCTGAACCACTATTTGTGATCTTTGAAAAAATCATAGAGGATTTTTGTCTTAAGTTGGAGATTTAAGATGTTTCAGTGCTGCTTTGATTTGAAAAAAAAAAAAAGTATAGAACTGAGTCTTTAAACTACAGGTTGATTGGCCTGACTTCTATTCCTAGCAAAATTCTGAAATCTATAAATAAAGGAATAACTTAAATATGATCATGAGAAGATGGCATGATTTTTATCAAGAAGCATCCTGTTTTCTTTTCGGCCAGAGTGAAATACAAACATTTGACATTCTTGGATTTCAACAAGGTATTTGACAAAGTCTCTAATGCTATCTCATGTGGACAAAACGACAGGATGTAAGTCAGCAGAAAGGAAACTAATTGGAAAGTGTGAAAAATACTTTATTATTTATTGATATGATTTGAACCTACCTTAATGTGGCTAGAAAATGTCTAACCCTAAAGCTTACTTAGAGGTCTAGACCTAGAATTAGGAAAACCAGAGTTCAAATATTGTTTCAGACACTTACATGTTGTGTGACCCTGAGCAAGTGACTTAACTTCTGTCTGAAAAATGGGCCTATAATAGCACCTACGTCCCTGAGGTTGTTTTAAGGATCAAATTAGATAATATTTGTAAAGTGCTTTACAAAAAAGGCTCTGCAAACCTTAAAGCATTATAATAAATATCAGCTATTCTTATTTTCATTACATTGACTATCATTAATCATCTTTGCCCTACAGGGCAGAACTAATTATAATAATAATATTGACGATAATAATAACAATGATAGTTGCAGCGAACGTATTTATAACTCTTACTATGTGCCAAACACGGTGCTTTATAAATATAATATCATTTCACTTCCGCAAGGTAGGGGCTATTATTATTATTAGCATTTTGTAGTGCAGAAAACTGAAGGCAAACAGAGGGTTAGGTGACTTGCTTAGGCTGAATTTGAACTCAAGTCTTTCTGATTCCTTGATTTCAGGCTCAGTGCTCTATTCGCTGCCACTGCCCTCACTAACAAATAAGGCAAGTAATAGGGATGCATAATTTGAAAAAAAAAAGCCATACAAAGACCATCATTTAAACTTGGATGATGAATAAGGGGTCTTAATGATGAACTTCACAGGAAGTGTGACGTAGATGTTATCACGGATGATGTCTGAATGTGAGGGCTTCTGGGTTTAGAAAGCACTAACCAGGTGGACTTGTTGGAAGGACTATTTGCTGGCCCAATATAACTTTTCTTAAACTATTTTCTAAATTACTATACTTCTCACACATGTAATTTCAATTTTTTAAACTGATACATGGAAAAAAAAAAGGAGTGCCCTTGGGTAAGTTAGTTACACCATGGACGCATCACAGAATTGGATAAATCAAGCTGCCCTGTATCTAATATGACTGAGGACCAAATCTGGCTTTACAAGAGGCTTCTTTTTCTTTTCTTGTAAACATTACTGAGCATGAAAGCCAAAACCCCAAACTGATAAGGGCTGCACATTCTAGGGAGTGAAAGCATCTGTCCTCCATTTCTCACAGACCTGAGGAGAAAGACTTTTCACAAAGATAAACCTTTAAAGGAACACTTCAAAAGTCAAATCTTTTTTCTTCCTCTCTTTTTCTGCTGATCCAGAGGAAAACTGGGAAAAACAAATAGGCTAGAGTTCAAGGTTGGGGTTGAAAGTGAAATTGTATGCTATAAAAGATTTAGGGTTCATTATCAGATTAGTTGGAAGAAGGTTTATCTCTAAGGGAAAGGCTGTCTCACAGAACTACTTATAAACCTGTGTATCCAACGTTTTTTTCAGTGCAGGTTTTGAGTTTACCCTTATGTGAACTCTAATGGCTATGCTGGTTATCAGGGATTGGAGTGGAGTAATCGACTCAATATTGCAGACTCAAAGCAGATGAAAGATGTTTTATATGAAGAGAGAGGTATTTACATTTTTTTTCTCTGTATACCTATCTAAAAGAAAATCAGTGATGAAAGGTGAGGTAATAGAACTCTGAGCTTCTCCTCTTATGAGAAAAAAAGTTAATTGAGATACAATCTTCAATCACTTTTGAGTTTCCTTTTCCAGTTGTGATATACTCTTGGAAGATAATGGTATCTTAAGCTCTGACATCTGTTGCAGAATATGAGGTGGCAAAATTTCTAGAACTTGACAGGAAATTTCCCAAGTCAACATATACTTCAATATTTAGTGACTTCAGTAGAGATCTATACCTATGAATTATTTCACTTGGGAACAGGTTGGGAAGGTAGCTGGGGGATTACTCAAGATTACTGTAGGTTGGGCAGTTAAACCACAGAGATATAAATTTATGGGAGATGAGATGGCTTAACTGCCAGAGAGTTCAGTCTTTAGGGTTTGGAGAGTCCTAGAACATGGTCATTATGACAGGGGATCATCATAATGATAGGAAATAGGGCTGGGTGAGAGATCAGGTTCAAGCAATGTTTAGAGGCTGGTATGGGACCATTATGTATGAGACTCAGAGTTGGAGGGAAAGGGAATGTACCCTTTGGATGTCAGTGCCCTGGGGAAAAGCACCAGTCACTTTATTCTTGTTATAGGTTTGCTTCAAGTGAAGGTGAGCAAAGGGAAGGATAGCAGAAGATATATTAGGAAACACAGTTTGGGAGTAAGAAATAAGAGAGACCAAAGGCTTCTAGATTATATACTAGATTCATGTCAATATATTATAAGTACTTTTTTTGAGGAGAGGGTTAGGATAGGGTGCTGGACACATCAAATAACACGGTGAAAAAAAATGAAGATGATTATATTTTAACAAACAGGAAATGATAACTTCCTTTTATAATTTCTGAATCATCTGTCTGTATATGGTCACTACTGACTTGTTAAAATCAAAATCAATAAAAACATAAGAAAGAATAAAATATTTGCAGAAAATATGGGGAGGAATTGGGGCAATTCAATCTGAACTATGTAAACAATTTTTGGAAACTCAAAAAATTGAAATGGATAAAAGAACAGGCAGTAATACAGACTATCAGCAATTGCCCATGAAGTTTAACTGATATAAATCAATTGCCACAATAAAGAGGCCAAAAGATATTAGAAACTGCCTCAGCCAGCTAATATTATCTTGTTGCCAAGGGGGAAAATGTAATAGCCAAGAGCTACACAAATTTATAACATAAGCTTGTTAATAAAATCTCATCAAGGGGGAAGATGAAAGATTATAGCATTATTTTTTTTTTTAAAGCAAGCTTTGGTAGGTGGGGGAAAAGTTTGCAAAAAGCTTGATAAAAGACCTAATTAGGCTCAATCTTCCCAAAGGAATTTAATATTGAAACCAGTAGGACAAAAAAGAAATTAAAAAAAAGATCTATAATGATTTTTATGACAAATCCTTTTCACCATCAGAGTGTAGCCACCACATTTGGACTTTAATATCACAAGTTTCTGATGTGCTACATGAGGAAACAGAAATGCTGTTGAAGAAAACAAATAGGTTTGTGCTGCAGGTAACACAATTTTCTAAACCTCAGTCAGAATGGAGAAGTTTGAAGGGAGAAATGATGCCCCACATGGAAAAATAA
This sequence comes from Pseudochirops corinnae, assembly GCA_028646515.1. Classification (NCBI taxonomy): domain Eukaryota; kingdom Metazoa; phylum Chordata; class Mammalia; order Diprotodontia; family Pseudocheiridae; genus Pseudochirops; species Pseudochirops corinnae. The sequence goes on from CM053586.1 coordinate 91,336,919, forward strand.
CAGATAGCAATACTGAAAAAGGTGAACATTAGGAATAACTATATGCCTTCTTTTTTCATCTTTACAATTTTTTTTAACGAGAATAAACTACATGCATATTGAGGGCATTGATGAAGGTACAAGAGAAAAGGAAGGGTTCTAGAAATGATATTCTATTTAGACTGTCATCGAATTGATTGAAAGGCATAGAGAGAACAAGTTCCCATGATGCTCATTGTTTATTGACTATGAAAAAGCTTTTGATTTGGTATGACAAAATGCCCCTTTAAAGACTTTCCTCCAACAAGGTACATATGTTTAAATCACAAAAAATTCCTTGAAAGATTTAACAACAGAGATAAACCTCTTTAGTGACATCTGGTTATTAATATTGAATGGGATATAAAATAGAGAGTTGTACACTTGCCAAAAGTGTTTGTCATTGTTATGGAGGATGTTCAGCTCTTGTCTGTAGATGACACTGCGTTAATTGTCAGCTCTGAGGAGGATTGATTGTACAGGGAAGAGACTGAAAGCATGGAGACCATTTAGGATCTTATCACAATAGGCAAGAAGTAATGAGTAGCTGAACTGAAGTGGTTATGGTGTCAGGAGAGAAGGACTATGGATATTGAGGAGATATAATCAATGAGATTTGGCAAATGGTTGGATATGGGGTTTGAGCGATAGTGAAGAGTTGTGGATTGCTCTTACGCTGTGAACCTAGATGATAGGAACTATGATTGTACCCTTGATTGAAATAGGGAAGTTAGGAAGAAGGGAAAGTTTACACTGAAAGACAATAAATTCTCTTTTAAATGTGTTGAATTTGCAAATATGGGAGAGAGAATGAAGGACAGTTCTGTAAAACTGCATGCAGATAATATGCAGAAGCTGATGGGATCACTAAAGGAGACAGCATAGAGGGATGAGAAAGTGGCCCAGGACAAAGCCTTGGGGTACACCTATACATAAAGGGTAAGAAATAGAAAATGATCTAGCAAAGGACAATGAGGATAGCTCAGACAGATGGTAAGAGAACCAGGACAAGGCAGGGTCATGAAAACCCAGGGGTGAAAGGATATCTAGAAGGAGGGGGATCAACAGTTTTGGAAAGGTCAAGAAGTATGAGTACTCAGAAAGGCCAGAGGATTTAGCAGCAGAAATTTGATCAATGGTACAGCATATAAACTGAGTGGTAAACACAAAACTAAGTACGCCTATCTCTATTGGAAAAAAACAACAACAAAACTGAGTAGAAGAATGACCATTTTCCAGACTTTTACAAGCATACATTAGATGGACAATCCATACCATAGAATATGTCTTACTCCATATATGTTGGATATACATAACACACGGATAATAAGGTAGACACAAATTTGATTTTCTTTGGGAAAAACAAATTTTCATCCTTTTAATATCAATATTCTTCTGGAGTTGCTATACTGCTGAGATCCATGGAGTAATATTTTTGAACAATATTTTGAATAATATTTTTCCCAATTACATGTAAAAACAATTTTAACACTCATTTTTAAAAAAGATTTTGAGTACCACATTCTCTCTCCTTCCCTTTCCTCCTCTCCCCTCCCTGAGAAATGAAGTAATTTATTACAGAATACCATACTTCCTAAAAAATTAAAATTGTGGATTCCCCAAAGGGTGTGGAGAGATCAACAGCAGGTATAAGTAGGTAGCCACATATCACTTCTGAATAATTGTTTAAGAGAAATAGCCTATAAAGGATACCATCAGAGAGATATATGACTGGGAGAAGAAGTGGATCATTTGTGAAGCATGAGAAATGAATAATGAGATTACCCAGGTACTCCCATTGGCATATATGCATTTCAAGAGATCTAGAGGAAAACATTGGGTACATTTTAGAGAATTACTAGTTTAGAGACTTGTCTAAGGGCATTTCATGCCTACTTATTTGCAAAGTTAGGACTATAGTCCAGGCCTCCTAATAACTAGTCAAATTTTGTTTCAAATATACCACATTAAATTTGGACATTTTAAGATATTTTTAATTTGACTGTGAGACAAAAGCTGGCAACATGGAAGAAAAATTATTTTAAAAATAATGTTATTTACCTTCTCTTCCCACTAAAAGAGTATTTGTTCACCTTAGGAAAAAAGAGAAAACTGCTAGTCTCCCTCCCTACCCTCATGGCTTCTAATGTATATTATTCTGTCATAGAGGCTCTGAATTTCACTTCATGTTAACACAAATTAAACACTTGTGTACCAAAGTTACTAGTTTCTTGGCATTAGATATATATGTGTGTATATATATATATATGTGTATATATATATATATATATATACACATATATATGCATGTATGTATGTATATGTATGTATGTATGTATTTTTAAGTGTTTCTTGTTACTTATCCCTTAAATTCTTTCCTCCCCACACTGTGGGTTTGTTTGTTTTTTTTGCCTACTCCTAGTCTTTACTCAGGCCCCTTTTGAACTTTGTATCCCTGAGGTTTTTGATTATTGAGAAATATTAACTAGCTCTATATCCTCAACCCTTGAACTCCATCTCTGGTTTTCCCTCCATGTTCAGTTGCCCCAGGTTTTGGTCCAATACCCCTACGTGGGACTTACCTCCAGTTCAGTCATGTTTTTTTGGTTTGTTTCAGATAAGCGATTAGCCTCTCTGATTTTATCGGTGGCTTCTCTCAACAGGTCCTGGGCATCGTCTACTTTGCTTTTGTAATCAGTCAGTTTGTCCCTGAGCTCTTTTTCCAATTCTTCATTTTTCCCCCGGGATTCTCCAAACAACTTCTTTACCTTCCTCAGAAGGGCTTCAGCAGCTCTGGAAACATACCAAGCCCAAGAGCAGATCATAAGCCCACTTCACCACTGTGTTTTTGTTGCATCGAATCATGTGTAAAAGAAATGCCAAAGTTAAAAGAAAGAAAGAAATAGAAAAAAAAAAGCAAAGCAAGTATGGAAAGAGGTAGTAAGCAGATTCCTTGTTACTAAAGCAATTAGAAAATTGGTACTTGAAAAATCACAATCCATTTTTTTGAGAATTAAAAATAGAAGTCTTTAGTCCTTATCAGTGGTGTATAATGATTTTGGAAGTGAGATGCTTTTTCACAGTCATTCTAAGAATCAGGCTGATGAAATGAGTTTTATGAATCACTTCACTTGTCAAAAAACATCACCTCATTCACCATAATGAGACACTTGGAGCACTTCACCATTAGTCTGAATGAAGAGGACTGAATATTGATATGCCTGATTTGAAGCTGTCTCCGAACAGAAGTCTGATAAGCTACTTCTTCGGTTAGTTGGGTATTATTACTGTAACTTGTTCCCTACTCGTTTCCTGTCTCATCTGATTTTTTTGTACCTAATCCCATCATAGTTATATATTTTCTGTCTCTGTGACTGTGCAGACATACATCTTGCCCCAGGAAATGATATAAATTTGAGAAGCTCGGGCTTTTTGTAAGAAAAGTTGAATGCAGCAAATACATTATTTGTTTAGTAACAACTACACGTGGTAGCACCAGTATGACAGAGTGGATAAGATGGAGACCTGGGTTCTCTGCAAAGTCTCTTGGCCTCTGTGAACCTTAGGTGATTCTCTAAGACCTATCTGCTAAGACCCTTTCTTACATTGATGAATCAGAGAATTTGGAGCACTGAAACCTGGGTTTAAGACTTACTTAATACCTGTATGGTCTGGGGAAGGCACTTTACCTCAAAAGGACTCAGCCTTCAAGGGTCTCTACTGGCTTCTAAATCTATGATTATTTGATCCTTCACATATTTTTATAATGACAGCTATATAAACTCTCTCACAATTCATCTATTTCTAATGTTTATATTATCCTATGGGCATATACACATATGAATCCAACTGAATGGGACTACTCTGATCCACTCCACCCCCAAGAACGTCTTATGATCTTCCACATCTTTTCAGGCGTTTAGGTGGCACAGTTGCTAGAGCTCTGATCCTGGAGTCAGGAAGACTTAAGTTTAAGTCCATCTTCAGCCACTTACTAGCTGTGTGACCCTAGGTAAATAATTTAACCTTTGCCTCAGTTTCCCCAGCTGTAAAATGGGAATAATAACAGCACCCCCATCTCAAGGTTGTTGTGAGGATCCAGTGAAGTAATATTTGTTAAGTGCTTAGAACAGTACCTGGCTCCTAGTAGGTGCTTAATACACATTTATTCCTTCCCCAGCTCATGTTATTGTTTCTTTTCTCTGACATGTCCTCTTCTTCCATTTACCTATGGATTCTGATCCAACTTTTAAAGTCTAACTTAAGTGTTGCCTTTTCCATGATCCTTGCCTGCCTTGTAATGACCCTCCCCCTTGAACTTCAAAGAGCTTTATTTTACTTCTAATTCTCTTATCATATACTATTCATATTATAGTTATTTGCATTGTTAGTCCTCTAAGAGAATGTAAGCTCCTTGAGGGCAGGTCCTGGGTCCTATCTAAACGTTGTATCTCCCCAGAAACTAACACCATGCTATACACATTGTAGATGCTTAAGAAAAGATCAGAGGTTCTCACAGTGGGAAGGGACTCAGAAGTCTTATACTTTAACTTGTACCTGAAAAATAATCTACGACTTCAAAGGTTTAAAAAAAAAATGGATTTCAATACAAATGGATTTTGAATGGATTTTAACACGAATCTTCTAGCAAATAGTCTATTACTTCCCCCTTTTTTAATGCTTCTCTCAAACTATTCTTTATTTAATTGATGTTCCTAATCCTCTTTTAATGTCTTTGATGACACCAAAACAATGTTGGGTAAACTTGGAATATTAATAAATTATGCTTGGGTTTGTTCCTTTTTCCTGATTCCTAAAAAAGATACTATTGATGTTTTTTAAATCAGTAATACACAGTTAATCAAACAATCCATTAACTTAATAACATTAGTGTCACTGTAAGTACAGCGTATAAACACATTATTTTATATGTAGGCTGAAATCTATATACGTTAAAACTTTTTTTTTTCCTGTACTTCTTATGTTTCCATGTGCTGTTGGTTTTACCATAGGTCTTTGTTTAATTCTACCTTTATGTTGACAACTTTCAGTCATCACTTAATTATGTTACCAATTTTTTAGTTTGATGACTTTTTAGGACATAACTTCCAACAGACATATTTGTAGAATGTCTAAAATGATGTAACTTACATGGAAGATATTGGGGTACCTGATTCTGGACCACAAGAAAACTGATGCATGTGTAAACACTGTGTGTTTTCTTACCATGGGGGCTGAAAGCAGCCTATTCTTCATTTACTAAATTATAGCTGGAACTGTGTCTTTTAAACTGCCCAACAATGCAATTTTTTCTGGCTTTCGTGTCTGAGGGGGAAGGGCACCTTTACTCATAGTAGGTGACACCATGGGATAAATGGGGAGGCCTTAAGGCACCTCTGCTTCCTTCCTACCCCTTAGAGCATTTGGTTCCAAGAAATAGACCTGGAATTTTAGCCTTTTTCTTTCATTCTTTTCTTTTTTTTTTTTTTTTAATATTTCTTCTCCCCCTTCCATTTAATAGTATTTTATTTTTTCCAATTACATGTAAAGATAGTTTTTAACACATTTTTTCATACGATTTTTAGTTCCAATTTTTTTTTCCATTTCCTTCTCCCTCTCCTTTCTCCCCAAGATAGCAAGCAATCTGATAGAGGTTGTACATTTACAATCACTTCAAACACATTTCACATTAGTCATGTTGTGATAAAAATCAGAACAAAAAGGAAAAAAACTTCAGGAAAAATAAAAAAACCAAAACCAAGAACAAAAACAAACCAAAAAAAAAAGTGAAAATAATGTGTTGACCTGCATTCAGACTCCATAGTTCTTTCTCTGCATGTGGACAGAATTTTCCTTCATGAGTCTCTTGGAATGTCTTGGATCAATCTATTGCTTAGAAGAGCCAAGTCTATCATTGTTGATCATCACACAGTGTTGCTGTTGCTGTGTACAGCGTTATCCTGGTTCTACTCACTTCATTCAGCTTTTGTTCAACTTAGTCTTTTCAGGTTATTCTGTAATTCACTTGCTCATCATTTCTTATTGCACAATAGTATTCCATTACATTCATATACCACAACTTGTTCCCCAGTTGTTCCCCTCAATTTCCAATTCTTTGCCACCACAAAAAGAGCTACTATAAAAATTTTTATACACATGGTTCCTTTTTCCTTTTTAATGATCTCTTTGGCAAACAGACTCAGTAGTGGTATTGCTAGATAAAAGGGTATTCACAGTTTGATTACCTTTTGGGCAGAGTACCAAATTGCCCTCCAAAATGGCTGGATCACTTTACAAGTCCACCAACAATGTACTAGTGTTCCAAATTTCTCACAACTTCTCCAGTATTTATCATTTTCCTTTTCCATCACATTAGCCAATATGGTAGGTGTGAGGTGGTACCACAGAGTTGTTTTGATTTGCATTTCTCTAATCAATAGTGATTTAGAGCATTTTTTCATATGACTGCAGATAGCTTTAATTTAATTTTATTTATTTATCTGAAAACTGCCTCATCATATACTTTGACCATTTATCAATTGGGGAATGACTTGTCTTCTTATAAATTTTACTCAGTTTTTTGTATATTTAAGAAATGAGGCCTTTATCAGAAACATTGGCTGTAAAAATTGTTTTTTTTAACCAACTTTCTGCTTTCTTTCTAATCTTGTTTGCATTGGTTTTATTTGTGCTAAAACCTTTTTAATTTAATGTAATCAAAATTATTAATTTTGTACTTCATAATGTTCTCTATCTCTTGTTTTGTCACAAATTCTTCCCTTCTCCATAGAAGGTAAACTATTCCTTGCTTTCTGAATTTATTTATAGTATCACCCTTTATGTCTAAATTATGTAACCATTTTGACCTTAAATTGGTATATGGTGGAAGATGCTCTTCTATGCCTACTTTCTGCCATACTATTTTCCAATTTTCCCAGCAGTTTTTGTCAAGTAATGAGTTCTTATCCCAAAAGCTGGAGTCTTTGGGTATATCAAACAGTAGATTACTATAGTCATTGACTACTGTCTTGTTCACCTAACCTATTCCACTGATCTATCACTCTATTTATTGGCCAATACCAAATAATTTTGATGATTCCTGCTTTATGATATAACTTTAGATTTAGTACTACCAGGCTACTTTACTTTGTATTTTTTTTTTGACCTTTTACTCTTCCAGACAAATTCTGTTGTTATTTTTTCTAGTTGTATAAAATAATTTTTGGTAGTTTGATTGGTATGGCACTGAATAAGTAAATTAATTTAATAGAAATCAAAAGCTTATGGGTAGGTTGAGCTAACATAATAGAAATGACAATTCTATTGAAATTAAAATCCTTTTTGAGCTCTTCCAAGAAGGCTTTTTGGGCCTGAGACCAATTCATATTCCTCTCTGAGGCTTCACCTGTAGGCATTTTAACATTGTTGTTTTCTTCTGAGTTTGTCTTTTGATCTTCTTTACTGCCAAGGTAGCTTTGTGTGATTGGGCTCTTTCCTGGTTGTTGTTTTTTTGGGGGGGGAGGAGGGATAAGAAGGTTTGTTCATTTTTAGTTTATTTTGTGACTTTTAAAGTTGAGTTCTGCTCCTCGGGAACAGGGGGTACTCTCCCAAGTTTCTTGTGCTAGTGACTTGACATCTGCACTGGGGTGACTCATCTTAGTTGCACCTGTTTTGCTGCAGGGTTCCAGGGCTGCCATTTTACCTTTGCTGCTAGTGCTGGAGGCCTCATGGTTGACCTGCTATGCCACTAGTTTCTTGAGCCAGGAGCACAGGGTGTTGGTTGATGATCTGTGTTATGTCTAAGAGCCTCCCCCTGGTTTATCCAGGTACTATCTGTACTAGGCTATGCTTCCCTTTTACCCAAGACACAGACCTTTCTTGAAGTTCTTCTAAGTTATCTTAAACTGGAAAACTGTTTCGCTCTGTGTAATGGCAAGCAAAGAAGTACTTAATACCTTGTTTCAGCTATTTAATTATTTAGCACCTTGTTTCAGTTTACTTTTCTTTTAAGTCTTGTCCATGATTATATCAAGTCTTTGTTAAGAAAGAGAACTTGTGAACCCCACAACTTGTAAACCCTTGTTGCTGACATAACTGGTAGGGGAGAAGCTAATTACCATATATAAGGAGAAGCCAAAGCTGGGAGAGAGCAGAACTGAGAACAGAACTTGTGGTGGCAGAACTGAGAAGAGAACTCTTGTGGTGGCAGAGTTGAGAAAACTTTTGGTATCCTGGCACTCTATGTTTGTTTTGTCTGTGTTGGTTTTTGTTTGTGATACTTTGTACAGAAGCCCTGGGATCTTACTGGAAGCCCTAAAAGAGGATTTTCTGGTTGTCTTCTTATAGAAGTCCTGGAGAAGGGTTTCAGAGGTCCTGAGACTTTATTGATGATATGTGTTGACCTTTTGCACAATGTTTGTAGGTCTGTGTTGATTTCTATGTTGATGATTTATGTTGACCTCTTAGTCCTCATTTGTGTGTCTCTGTTGATTTCATAGGCAGATAGTGAATTGATGATGGTGCCGGCAATGTGTATGAATGTTGTTTTGGCTCTGTTAAACTTTGTCTTCCCAGAAACAGGAACTGTGAAGGACTTGAGGTGGACTAGACACTGTGAGCTTCAATATATAATGGGAACTGGATGAGGAACTGGACGAGGAAGTAGATGAGGAGCTAGACAAGGAGCTGAGAGCTGCCTGCCTTTGAATCCAGGTGACAGTTGGGTAGATTTGGGCAGTAGCTGGGACCATGGAAGAGGAACCATGGAAGCTGAGAGCCAGCCTCAAGTCAAAATAAAAAGATATCTTCTTGGGTACTTAAAGCTGACTGAGAAGATTATGATTTACTGTGACCTAGGGGTGGAGAACTTTGACCTTTGTGTCCCTTAAAGAGGCTTACTCTTTAAGGATGAATGAGTTAAGAACTTAATGAATGATATCTTTTGTTTAAAACTATGTGGCCACTTTAGTGATAAATTTTTATGTTATAACATTGTGAATGCTGTACTTTGGTTTCTGTGAATGTTTTGCTTTAATTTATGGCTGAATAAATAGAGAGTTCACTATACTATGTAATCAGAACTTTAAAGCTGTTCACAGCAGCAGTTCTCTGGAAAGCTGCTTGTGCTTGGCTTTACACTTTGTTGTTCTGTTGTTCCTGAATCTGTCTGGAGGCTTGATTTAATGTTGTTTCTTAGGGAAACAAGGGAGAGCTCAGACAACTTCCTGGCTTTTCTCTGGTATCTTGGCTCCACCCTCCTTTCATCTTTTTCAATTCTTGGAGACTGGAGTAGAATATTTGACCTGAGAGCTGGAGCCCTGGGGATCTAGATATCTAGAAATCCAGATAGGGAGTTCAAATCATCCTAGCTGGGAAACCCTGAAGAGCAGGGGTCTGGGGAGATAGCTCAGTGCAGATTTGGGTTTGAGTTCGGCAGGACTAATGACGTTATATGGGAATGGAATTAAACTGAGATCCTAATCACTCTGCCCTCTGTAGGGATCTAGATAATATTTTTAAATTTTTTTTTTCTTTTTGGAATGGGGAAGGCAGGGCAATTGAGGTTAAGTGACTTGCCCAAGGTCACATGGCTAGTAAATGTTAAGTGTCTGAGGACAGATTTGATATCAGATCCTCCTGACTCCAGGGCCAGTTCTCTATTCACTGCTCCACCTAGTCACCCTGAGATCTAGATAACAGAGGAAGGATAATACCACCAAAGAGTTAGAGGATGTGTTTATATGTTGTTGCTATATCTTTGAAGCAAATATTTATTTGTCAAAGGGAATCTTATGTTGTAGTTAAATGAAATTGGAATGTTAGTTATTAGGTCTCTAAAAATGGAGGGAATATAATTAGTGAGCACTTGAGCAAATATCAGACATTTGAAAATCCCCAACACCTTCAGTGTACCAGAGAACCCTTAGATTTGAGATAAAATGGAAAAGACCCGTCCCTCAGAGTGGGGCCAAAGGAACCTATGTTAGATTTCTATGGATACTTATGTCAGTGTAGAGCAAACCAGGTGATCTCTTGGTCCCTTATTCCTTCTCTTTATTCATTCCTACAATCAAGTATTCCTTTTTTACCCCTTCTTTTCAACATTTCTCTTCCAGTACTCCTCTCCCATGCATCAAGTTTCATCATTGAATTTAAGGAACTTTTTACCTCTATTTGTGAAATGTTTAACTTAGATATTTTAGAAATGTACATGGAACTATAAAAAATGATTAAGAAGCACAAGTATAAAATTCAGAAAAAGAAAAGTCTGTGGTAGACTGACTTACACCAACTCATCCTGGGCAACTTCATTTTGCATATCTAGATTTTTCTGCCTTAATTCTGCCATCATCTGATCAATCTCTTGCTGTAATTCTTGAAGACTTTTCTCCAAGGCTTTGTCCTGGGCTCCAAGAGTTTCATTTAGTTTTATAGCTTTTTCATTTATAGCTACAGGGGGTAAAATAAATAGTGAAGATCAGTAAATAAAAATGACTCATTTAATAATAGTATTTAGTATCTGCTCATCACTACAGTCTCCAAATATAATGCAACATACTATGGGTAGTCCTGCCATGAAAGATAAAAGAAGTTTATGTAATGATCAGCCACCAATAGGGAAATTTGACATATTTACTAAAATTTCTTATTATATTCCACTTTGGGGCACAATAATTAAAGTTAAGGGAGCTAAATGGTTCAATGTCAGGTCTGGAGTCAGGAAGACCTGAATTCAAATTCTGCCTTTGACACTTAGTAGCTGTGTGACCCTAGATAAGTCAGTTAACCCTGTTTGACTCAGTTTCCTCATCTGTAAGGCAAACCACTCCAGCATCTTAGCCATGAAAACTCCATGAACAGGATTGGAGCTACAAGATTTGTATAGCTTCAGCTAAAGCCCCACACCATTTTGGTGTGAGTATGGTCAATTTTGTGGAACTCTCCACCTACCAGTGCAAGTACTCACTCATTATTCAATTGCTGAGAGACGCTATTGTTAGTCACTTGTACTGTATAGTTGCTTTTATTATCTTTTAATAATGAAATAACTTTCACTTTTTTTTGCTCTGTAAAGACTATATCCTTCATATAATTTTCTACCTGCCAAAACTATTTGTGTGTGTGTGTAATATCTACGTATATCAATGCATATGTGAATCTATGTGTGTATATTACAACATGAATTTACATGTAGGCATATATATGTAGTATATGAACATAGATACATTTGCATATGTGTGTGTGTGTGTGTGTGTGTGTGTGTGTGTGTGTGTGTGTGTGTGTAACAAAACTCTCTATGAGATCTGATCTACGCTAGGTCTTAAACTCATGAGATGATGGAGGGGTGGGTGCTCTACAGACAAAAATAAAAAAAAAATAATTGTCACAGGAAATGACAATTTCCTATATTGTCATTTTTATTCGCTGCACTTTTTAGACCAACCTTTTTTTGATATAAAAATTTTAAAGAACAGAGTTAAACTCAAAATGTGCAAAACAGAACTCATTACTTTCCCTAATCCTGCTCCTTCACCTACCTTGACTATTGAGAACTAGGCATTATAGTAGGTAGAATGCTAGATTTGGTCAGAAACACCAAGGTTTAAAATATTGCCTCAGATACTGTGTAGTTTTATGTCCTTGGCCAAGTCAATTAACCTCTCTCAGTATTAGTATTCTCATTTTACAAATGAGCATAATAATGGTACATATCTCACAGGGTTGCTGAGAGGACCAAGTCAAGTAACATCAGTATAGTGATTTACAGACCTTAAAACATTACATAAATGCTAGTTATTGTTGTTATTATTATGTGTTTGAAATACTGATGTTATCACTGACTCTTTCCTTTCCAATTCTCTCATCTGATTATTTGCAAGTCCTACAAATCCTACCTCTGCAGTATCTTTGGCATCCCCCCCGACTCTTTCTTCCCAGTGCTACCTTTTTTGTACTGCTCCTCATTATTACCTGATTCAACTATTTCAATAACCTCCAAACATATCTTTCTGGTATCACAATCTCATTCTTCTGATCTGTGGATCAATCGTCCATGTATACCTACCTAATGAATCTTCCTTATGCATCAATCTTGTTGTGACACTAATTTGCTCAAATATTTTCAATATTTTCCTATTATTTACTAAATAAAGTCCGACTCCTTTGCCTGGCACTCAACCCCCTCCGCATTCTGATGCTAATCTATATTTTCTGCTTTGTCTTACTAAATTCCTTCACATACTTGATATTTGAGCTGAGTTAGACTTCTCTTTGGAAAAGACCCTGCTGTTGGAAAAGATTGAAGGCAAAAAGAAAAAGGGATGGCAGGGGATAAGTTAAATTGTATTATGGAAAGAACAAACATGAACTTGGATAGACTTTGAGAGATAGTGGAGGACAGAAAGGCCAGATGTGCTATGATCCATGGGGGTCACAAAGAGTCAGACATGCCTGAATGACTACACAACAACAAATTTCTTTCAGTCTTAAAAACAAACAAACAAACAAACAAAACTGGGCCTTCTTTTTTCTACCAGTGACTTGGCTTGGGTTCCTTAGGATATTTGGTATCGGGTTATCTTTCTTTTGTTATCCTTTTTGGGGGCCCGTTTAATTGCTCCCCGTCCCTAAAAACCCCAAATACTACCTCTTTTAACTTTTCCCTAATTCACGTAGGTACCTTTTCTCTCTTATGCCCCACATAACACTTAAAAAAAAATATCCAGTTTTCTGGTTTATGTATCTAATTCCTCTTCTAGACAATAAGCTTCATGAAGACAAGGAATATATTTTTCTAAACTTTATATTTCCCCTACCACCTAGCACAGTCCTCTGCTCATTGCAGGTTTTTAAATAAAAAAAATAATGAATTAAAGGCAGATGGAAAAAAAGAGAATTAAAAAAATATGGCAGTAACATCCATGAGGCAAATTTTGGAATCAATGTGGTTCTGAGAACAAGAGATGTGTAAACTGGAAGAAATCCCCAGCGTGGGGACAGATCAGCTTTAGGAGAATTTTTGTTGTATTAAGAAAGGCATATTGATGGATGAGCTCCAATTTTTCACTACTTTTAAAAGCTTGGGACCAGGAGTTCATATAAATTTCAACTGAAGAAGAATATATCATCCAGTCCTTTTTAAAATGAACATGTTATTGGCATTATTTTATCACATGTGAATGTCTTCTCTATTACACAGCACTCAAAAGAACTGTAAAATGAATGAGGACCTCTTATATTTTCATAATGAATAGAAAAAAAACCCCTACTCGTATGCCCTGAGAAATAGATTGAATGACCTAAATTTGCTCTTAGAAACTACCCTGGAGTCTTTCGGTGGTGAATGCATTTTTGCTTTTCGAGACAGATGAATGTTTATAATTCTAATGCTGCAAGACTAAGCACTTCATGAACTCATCAAGAGTCATGAAAAATCAGAGATTATTAAACTATACTTAGATGAGAGTGCCTTAGGTCCTTAGAGTGGATTGGCTGCAAAGAACTCATGCCTTCAGGAGCATTCAGGATAAATGGTGTATTTCCTCTATTAAAAACACATGCGTGCAACCACACACACACACACACACACACACACACACACACACACACACACACACACACACTCCATGTTACAAATGATCTATAGGACCACTTTTAGCTCTCAAAGTGAGTTGCCCTACCTTTTCTGAATCCTCACTCTGCTTGTGTTAATTAATTATTATTGTAATCAATGGAAAGGAAAATAGGCATGGATAGCTTATACATTTTGCTTAAAGGTCACTGGGTGACAGTTTTTCTTCCAGGCCTTAGGGTGAAATTTTAGATAATCATTCTCATAGAGGGTTTGGTTCAGTTCAGCCATATTTTCCTCATTGTTTTAGGCCATGAAAGGGCATTTCTTAGTATTTATTAACCTAACAGATGCTGCTTTGTTTAAAATTTTTATAGTGCAGTGGATAGAGTGCTGGGCCTGGCATACTCATCTTCTTGAGTTTAAATCTGGCCTCAGACACTTACCTAGCTGTGTGACCCTGGGTAAGTCACTTAATCCTGTTTACCTCAGTTTCCTCATCTGTAAAATGAGCTGGAGAAGGAAATGGCAAACCACACCAATATCTTTGCTAAGAAAACCCCAAATCAGGTCATGAAGAGGATATGATACACAATTGAACCACCATAATGAACAACAAATGTGTTATTGCATTGTGCCTTCTGCAACCTTAGTGAGGGCATGTCTAGGTGGCTCACAGGGAGGTTGCAAGAAGGGAAGGGACTAGAAGCATAAGGGGTGGAGTTGAAACAAGAGGAAAAGCAGAAGGATAGTCAGTGTTTACCCATATAGGCTTACAGAAGTAATAAATCAGTCACTAAGCATTTATTAAATTATTATTATTATTATTATTTATTATTATTCTTTTATGCCAGGCACAGTGCTAGATACGGGATATAAATACTAAGTTAGGAAAGTCCTTGTGATCAGGGAGCTCACATTCCATTGTGAAAGAAATTTTGGGAGCCCAGGTTTTATGGAACATTCACGTTTTCTGTCAGCTCCTGCCAGCAGCAGCTCTTGGTACCTACATGTCTCTTGGGTCTCTGGATAAAGAAGGGTGACTACATACAGCAAGGCCTAGACCAAATACTAAGAACACAGGATCACAGCATTCTAGATTTAATGATGGAGAAAAGCCTTAGGGGCCATCTGGATCGGCTCCTTCATTTTACAGGTTCAAATGCTGAGCCCAAGGATCAAAGGTTCCGAGGTGGAAGGGATCTTATCGATCACATAGTCAAGGCCTCCTATTTTACAAATGAAGAACCTGAGGCTCTGAGAGGTTAAGCAACTTTTTTAATGGTCACACAGGTAGCAACTATCAGAGCCAAGATAAAAAAAAAAATCAGTTTAGGTGATTTCAACTCCAGTGCTCTTTCCACACCTAGGAGAACTTTTGGAAAAATCTTCATCTATAATAATCATTGCTATTCCTATCCCTCACCCAAATTGTGTTTCTTTGTATATTCTCATTTCTTATGCTTTCTTTTATTTTCTGATCTGCATCTTGATGTTTTTATGCCAATGATGATTCTCTATCTGGGTACCTGAGAGTAGTTATGGAATTTACAGAAATACAAAAGGCCATCAATCACTTAAAACAGGCATAGACTGCCTAAAATCTTTAATGGGTTCCAGGAAACATGATGTTACTTGAAACAATCTTACAGGAATAGTCTGTTTTATAGGAATAATGTTTTAAATAGACAGTGGGCCAAAAGATGTTGCAGCAGCGTTCTACAGCTTTACAATGGGCTTTGTTAAACATATTAATAAGATTATTATAAAATTATCTTGAATAGTCAATAGGGAAATGATCCTGAAGAATGAAAATCTGGGTTTGATTCCTTACTAGAAATGTAACTACTGCCTATCATATGGTAGGCTTAATAAAAGTTAGTTGTATTGAATTGACCTTAGGCAAGTAATTTTATTGCCCTGAGGCTTAGTTTCCTCATCTGTAAAATGGAGGTGATAATACTTGAATTACCTCTCTCAAAGCACTAATGTAAAGGAATGTTTAATAGTCCTTAAAGCATGAAATAAATTGGAGCTATCATTGATAAATAAAACATGCTAGTTTGAATGTAATGTTATATAGGATAAGTCTATAGTTATTTTTCCCTTTGAGGAAGACAGAGACATTATTAGCTGGAGAAGAAAATGGTACAAAGATATAAGGTTCAGATTTTTACACTAGACATTCAGAGTTAAAGTTTGCCCATTGATTCTCTTCATGTTCAAACTAGGATACTTCTATAATAAAGAGGTCTATGCAGGTATGGCATCTCTCAGGCAAATCCTTAGATGATTCCTTATCCTCCAGGGCAGACTATCCTATTTTATTTGTATATAGGGCATGGCATAATACCAAAATCTATGAGAAAGTTTGAAAACCAAGATATGGATTTTCATTCCTACTTTCTGAAGGCATCTATTTAAAAAAAAATCAAGTATGATTTAAAATTACTTCTCCAATTAATAGTGGTATTTAGGAAGTAGCTTCTGCTCAGTATTCTCTTGCCTCACTAAGAAGCTTCACGTTCTGGACATTTATCCAAAACTTGCTTCTGATCTTCCACTTTGATTCTCAACCAGATTGGTAGATGCCAAGAGGACAAAGAGCTAGAGTAATACAACATCTTATGATTGGGTGATACATACAAACTCTAAGCAACAGATACTCATTAACAACCAGTACTAATGTACTTTAAAAATCATTTTGAAGAATAAAATGTCGCTTGAATATCGCAAATGAAATGAGAAAATTAGTCTTTTTTTCTAAAATTAAAATCTTTTTAAATGCCTTGCAAATAAATTAGAGCAAAGCAAAAGGTGGCCATTAGTTATTTAACCATAATAGCCTTTCCTCAAGAATTAGAGCATTTTTAAAGGAATGCCTTCCATTTTTTTGCTTTCTGTGTTCATAATTACCAATTCACTAGCTATTGTCCCTAATGAGACTTTTGATTGTAGGCAATCTACTGATATTTTTCCTTAATTAAAAAGAAACTTCGAAGAACACAGATCTTAAAATCCTAATCTGTCATCTAATACTAGCGAAATTTCACTTTTTCAGTCAACCATTTATTGAGCACTTTCTATGCACAAGACATAAGGCTCTTCTTCATAGTCATGTCAATGCATTTGCAGAGAGACTTGTGCCCTCTCTTCTTGGAGGAGTTACTAAGTTGCTGCTTCAAATACCTTCTGCATCCTGGACAATTTCCTTAACGATTCCTCCCAGAGTCTTCGCTCTCATGTTGGTTCGCTCAGCATCCTGCCCAGTCTGCTTGCCATCTGCTGTCACCTTGGTAGCCTAATGATCCAAACACAGGAAAAACATAATTAATGGATATGATGAAGTTCCAGCAGGATATGCTCTTTCTGGCTACATTTACTTTCAAATGTTACTTTGGGCCAAAGGCAATCGATGAATTATTGATCACATGTATTGGAAATGACACCCTGTGTTCAAATATACAATTAAACTTTATTACATCTTACACTAAATGGAAACCAGAGGGCTGTAGTCGGCTTTTTAAAAACCCGTGTAGAACTGGGCATTATGTAAGCAGAGAGAATAAAATCATTTTTTGGAATATTTAAAGCCAATGTTACTAGCAGTTCTTAAAGAATTCTTTAGTCTCCAGGTGTGGCATGTAGCTTTGTCATCTTTTGATTCAGTGAAGGGAACATATGGATGGAGCAATCTATTCTTTTGAGATGCTAGTGATGCAGAGATAGCCAGTCTCAAATGATACTATAGATAAGCTTGTATAGATAAATTTTAAATCAATACATTAATTAAAGAAACAAAGGAGGTAAAATTAAAAAAAAAAAGAAAACTATGCTTGCAGCTGCTAAGTAGGAAATGCTTATTATATGGCACATTAGCAAGATCGTTAACATTGACTAAGAGGCTATAAATGACTGGTAACTTCTTCTGAAAAACATTACAACCTGAGATGAATATCAGTCATAGGACCACACAGAATCCTATCCAAAGAATGATGAAAATGTAATCTTACCTTTGTTTTCAAATTTAAAATGTTGTTTTAATAATAATAGTTAGCATTTATATAGTGCTTTAAGGTTTACAAAGTACTTTAAAACATTATCTCATTTTATCAATGTAATCCATTTAACATATTCAAATAAAATCATTACACTAAGTAAACTAAAATACTATGTCTATATTTAACTTAGTGATCATTCCTGAAAAGGGTATTTTGAATTTTATGGTACTATGAATTATGTTTGGATTTCATTTCTCTCTTTTCCTTTTTTCTCTTCTTTTTAAAAATGATTTTTTTTCTTTTCCTATACACACATATATATGGCTTTGCATTTATATGAATGTAAATGTGTTTCTACTGCACTTTCACAAAAAAATTGGAAAATGTAACCACAATAGATGAAAAGAAAAAAATAACAAAGTGACCCAGTGAAGTTCTGATTCAGGTCCAAATTGGCACCAGAGGAACTGAATTCCATATTTTTCCAGAGAAACTAAATTATTCTTTTATATAAGAGGATTTTAAAAAGAATAAAATATCTAGTCAGTGCAATGTTAGGTGAAGGCTCCTATATGAATTATATTCTACTTTTGTGTTTCTTAGGGAACCTAAGCAATCTAATTTATTAGCAGTGATAAAGTTATTTGAGGTCTTTGGATAACAATTGGTATATTAGCTCTAAATATTATCATGTCATTTCTCCAACTGTATATGGAAACATCACAATTCAAAGGATGAAGACTAAGAAATTCTTTGTACTTTTTATACTCCTTTGGAGTTAGCAGATATAACTACAATGATTTTTAATGGTATCAGTAAAGTCTTTTAAAAATGTTTCAGGTTCACTGATCATATTCTTATCTTGGAATTATGTTCTACACTTAGAGGAGTTACTCTTTATAGAAGCAAATGATGTCTAAATCCCTTAAGTTCTTAAATTCCTGAGTAAATTTCAGACTCCCTGGTCTAACATTCAAGACCAGGCACTTTACACTCGCCCCAATCTAGATAACCTATCACTCTCTGTACTTGCCATGGACTTTCTCACCTCAGTGCCTTTGCTTACACTGTTCCTTTCGCCAGAAATGCCCTTCTTATACTCTTCCTTGAATGTCTACCAGTCCTTCAAACCATAGTTCCAAGACTACTTGATTCAGAAAGGCTTCTCTCCTTTTTTCCTAGCAAGTAGCAAATAGCTTTCTTCATACTTATGCCTCCTTTAGCCTCTTTTCATGAATTAATCTGTATTACAGTCATTCGTGTACTGCTCATCTTATCCAATAAGGACAGAGACAATGTACCATCAAATCCTAATAAATACTTGTTGAATTTGCATTTGAATCTAATTTACTTAGATCCTTCTTTGGGTCATTTTAGGTGGCTTTTTCTTTAAACTTAATTTTTTTCTTTATATTTTTTCATGTTGGTGACTCTGCTAGATAAAAGGCTCTAAAAGCATTTTGTAGCAGTCATAACTCTAAGTCTAAATCTTCTTATGTTTCCAACTGCAGAAGGTAATTTTTAAAAGCTCCCTAGTGCCCCAGGCAACTCTCTAGACTGAGGTTCTTAACCTTTTTTTTTCCTGTCATGGACAGCTTTGACCTATGGATCACTTCTCAGAGTAATGTTTTTTAAATTTATAAGATAAAACACATAAGATTACAAAGGAAACCAATTATATCCAAATATATATATACATACATACACTTATATACATACATACATACATACACATATATACAACATATACATATACACACATGTGTGTATGTATATGTGTGTATATAAGTGTGTGTGTGTGTGCGTATAACTAGCTGATGGTAAGTACGAGAGTAATTTCAGACTGACATTAATAAAGGGTGTTTCATCATTTGAAATTCTCTAGAACAATCAGCTCATAGGTCTAGTCCACAATTTATTTTGAATCATCACACAGAGGCAGATTCCTCTGGAACAATAAAAGATTGAATATATCCTGGTCTTAGTCTAGACTCCAGACATTCTCCCCTTTTATTCTGGAGGGGGAGAGAATAAGGAGCATCAGTAGCCTGCTTGGTGGCATGGGAATTTTCCAGCTCTTTTTTGAGGGGGTTGGTCTTGTAAATCAAATCTATCCCTTGTTGGGTTAAGAATTCTTTTGCTAGATGCCCATCAGTTGGAGAATGACTAAACAAGTTGTGGTGTATCATTGTGATGGAATACTAATGTATTCCATCACAAAGGACGCTTTCAGAAAAACCTGGAAAGATTTACGTGAACTGATGCAAAATGAAGTGAGCAGAACCAGGACAATATTGTACAGAATAATAGCAATAAGGAATGATTATCAACTGTGAATGACTTACCTACGCCAGCAGTACAATGATTCAAGATAATTCTGAAGGACTTATGACAAAAAATGCTGTTCACCTCCACAGAAAGAACTGATAAAAGTCTGAATGCAGATTGAAGCATACTTTTAAATTTTTATTTTTCTTTTTTGTGTGTGTGTTTTCTTTCACAACATTACTAATACAGAAATGTTTTTTATGATTGCACATGTAGAACCTATATAAAATTGCTTGCCTTCACATTCGGGGGGGAGGAGAGGGATGGAAGAAGAGAATTTGGAACTCAATATTTTTTTTAAATGTTAAAATTTATGGAAAAAACAAAATTTTTGAAAATTAAAAAACAGAATTCTTTCCCTAGTGACAGGTGCTAAAGGTACTACATAATCTAATTTTCTTCTAATTTTTTAAATGGTAAGACTCTTCCTAGTCAGGTTACATATACATTTTGAGCTTATTCTGATAAATCTAATTCTGACACATTACTTTCCAATTTTCTCAGAAGTTCCTGGAAAAGAGAATGTTCTTACCCAAGTAAATGTATGCTCTTGAGTTTATTTAATATTGGGTTTTTGGATCCAGTTGTTTCATATTCTTCCTTATTTGTTTGATTCCATTGATCCACTTTTCTATTTTTAAAACAAGCATTGAATTGTTTTGATGATCCCTGTTTTAAAAATTCGAAGTCTAGATGTGCTATTTCCCCTGCATTTCTACTTTTTTTTATTATTTCCCTTGAGATCCTAGATCTTTTGTTTCTCCAAATGAATTCTAATGTTTTCTAGCTTTGTAAAGGATTCCCTTGGTACTTTGATTGTTTTAACAATAAATCTCTGAATTAACTAACTCTATCATCACTTTTATTATATTGGGGTGGCCCATCCATTAGTATCATTCTGACGCCTCATCAAAGGTAGTGCATTAATGGTTTTATGCTCTGGCAGTTATTTTCAATATGGAAGGGCTTTAAATATTGTTTCATTGATAGATTTCCTATATGAAAATGATTCTTGAGGGGAGGCAATTGGGGTTAAGTGATTTGCCTAGAGTCACACAGATATATGAGAATGATTCTTGCTAAGGATGGAGACTCATCCACAACAGATGATTATTTTTTAGCCATGAAACCCATATATATGTAATGGCCTTCAGTATTTTTTTTAAAGTCACATATTTTCCTATTTATCAAGGGTATACTTGGTTAAAATATGAAAGAGACATTGGTGTGTTTCTGCAAATTATATTCTATATAAAAGAATCTTTATAGTCATATGAGCAATTGTAAGATGCTATGAATATAAGGTCTTAATATGTTTATTTTTTAACTTAAAAAAAAACAGCATTTGATTAGATTTGACAAAATGCAGCCCCACAAGCTGTTCTCCAATAATATATCTTTCTTTCAGATGTTAAGATTGCTTGGTAGGTACAACAGAGTCTGTGATTTTATGAATACCAATATAAAGTACAGTTGTATTCTTATCATAGATTTTTGCCATTTTGCATATAGTAAGCACTTAGTAATTTTATTCATTCATTCATTCATTCATTCACAGAGAATGTACTGATCAGATTCCAAATGGAAGAGGGATTCCCTACAGGTGCTAAAGTCCTCTAAATATTCTGGTTTGGGGATGACATTATGCTGATCACATTAAACTCCAGAATATGATAGAAACTCCAAAATGCAATTAATGAGCTCTTAAAAAAAGAGAAATAACAATGCACATAGGAAAAATGAAACAAATGAAGATTCCCTCTTGTTCACACATGCAACATGCAGTTATATGAGTAGTCCATTATAATAGACCTTCAGTATGTAGGGGTGTGTGTGTGCACACAAGTGTATATGTGTGTGTTTGTCTATCTATTTCTTAGTACTGCAGATGGACAGTGAATTAGACCTATAACTGAGTTGTCTAGAATTCATTTGGAAAATTACACATTATTTTCAATAACGTTAAACTCTTCCCTGATGAAAAGTCTCATCTATATCTTTGCCAATAGTCTTCTGATATATTCTTTAAGCTGTAAATCATGAAATATCATGACCTCTAAAGAATCTATTTTATGGAAACCCTAATTAGCAACTCAGTTTCCAATGAAGTGGACACAAGCAGGGCCTAACACATTATCAATAAATGCACAAAGTAATATTAAAGACATCATGACATCTCATTATCATCATGATATTGATCCATGAAAGAAGTGTTAACAAGTGTTTATATGTTAAACATCTACTTAATGTGCCAAGCAGTGGGGATACAGAGCAAAAAAAAACCAAAACAATACAGTACCTGCTCTCAAGCTACTCATAGTCTAATGGAGGAGACAATTCAAATAACATGTACTAACAAGATTAATGATAATAATAATAATAAACATAGTAAGCTATGTGCCAAGCACTATGCTGAGCTTTGTTTTTATTGTCTTATTTGATCTGCACAGCAACCTTGGGAGGTAAGTGCCATCACTATTGCCATTTTACAGATGAGAAAACTGAGGCTGAAGGAGGTCAAGTGACTTGCCCAGGGTTGTACACTACTAAGTATCAGAGGCTAAGGATCTGAGGCCTTGACTCCAGGCCCAGTGCTCTATCCCCTGTGCCACCTACCTAGCTACCATACATGATAAATTGGAGATAATATTAACAGGAAAACATTAAGATTAAGGAGGACTAGCTTGTTCGTGTACTGGGTGAGGTTTTAGCTGAGACTTTGAAAGAAATAGATAAAACCTGTGTACTGTGTGTTTGTGGTGGAAGGAAGTGGGGGGAGGGGGAAGAAAAACATCTCCCTAGAAATAGTAACCTTAGAGGTCAAAGCCTGGAGGGTTGTGTAAATAAAGACAGTTTCTCAGTCGGATTTCATCTCTAAGGGAAGCCAGAGGATTTCAGGCCTTCCTATTCACCTAAACATTCTGATCTCCTGAAGAGATTAAACTGCAGGGAAACACCCCTACCCAGAACAGACCAGATCTTGGATGATATCAAGGTTCCTCCAGAGCTAAGCAATTCTCCCCATTCCTTCTCCTCCCAAACACCTGGTATCCTTATTCCTCCCTACTCAGTCTCCTAAAAGAGGAAAGACTGAGAAGCCTCAGCTGATAAGTTCCTTTTTGCTCTAAAGCTGTGTCAATGTATGTGTTTTTCTCTGTTCTGCAGAGTTGCTAGCCAGTTGATGCCAATTAAATCCTTGCCTTTTGTTTTATTGACACCAAGTCAAATAGATCTAGAAGGGAAAAAATGCTCTCTGGGAGGATCTTTGGCTCTCTTTGCTGAGAAACTGACTAATAAAAGTTGGAGAAGCCAGGAGGGAGCAATGAAGAGGGAGAGAATTCCAGGCTTGGAGGACAGTCAGTGAAAATGCCTCAGGTAGGGAAGGGACAATTTGCAGGATAGTAAAGGGACCAGTGTCACTGGATTGAAGAGTACTCGCTGGAGTCTAATGCAAGAAGAATGAAAAGGTAGGAGGGCACTAGGTTATGAAGGACTTTGAATGCCAAGCAGAGGAAGAATTCCCAATTCTATTACCTCACAATAAAGATATCATATAGACTTTTAGAAAAATAGTATATTGCATCCTCCTCTCCCCAAAGGGGGGATGGAAAGGACAACTTATGTATACCTATTGATAGTTGAAGCATTTTACCAACTGAGTCTTAAATTTTATTAATAAATTTTCACTGGCCTTTACTGAGGAGAGGAAGAGGGAGGTGAGTTGAAAGAAGGGAGGCTGAACTAGATACTGAAACTCTCAAGGCTGGTTGGCCTCTCTACTGTTACTTCCTCCCATATTCTTAAAATTTATAGTGCCAGGGAAATTTGCAAAGAACCCACAGATCAAGAATTTTAAAGAAACATCATATCAAAGATTAAAAAAAACACTTTACCAGGTAAAATGGCAATAATAAAAAATTACCAAGCGCAGTATAAGCCTAATTTTGTCATATCATTCACTAGTTAACAATAGTATGATTAATAATGATAATAATAATGGCAATCTGACGTGCTATTACTATATAGCACCGGGAACCATGTGAAAACTTTTGGGAAAATGGTAAAACCTTGTGCATGAATGAATTTTTAAAACCTGTCTATATGAATTATAGTCATTTTATAGTATACTGGTTAAAATATTTGACTACAAAGCAAATTTTAGTAATTTGCTTTTTTGCTTTTAAACTGGTCTACTTAAGAGCCTTGGGAAAATAAAATTGTTTTTCTCGAAGAAAAGTTTGTATGCTTCCATCAAGCCTTCCCTAATCATTGCATCCCTTTGTCACATGGTAAGTCCCTAGAAAGCAGTGATTATAACAGTTTTCATCTTCAAACATTACTAAATTGTTGAATTGAACTGAATTGGGTTTGTCAAAAGGAACTACCAGGATTTCTGGAGCTGCCCTTGCCAGGTAATATAGATTGCCAGAAAGGTTTCAGAAGCACTGAGAAAACTCTATCAGATGCAGGAGTGCTATAATTGTGCATCTGGGAGATCACTTACTTGATCACAAGTCAAGTCAAATACTCTACTTTGGCCACTCTCCAAATGGAATTCTACAGCTATGTTTGGAATTGTATACAGCTCCATAAGGGTACAGTGTCATATATGATTAACATTGTACTTGACCACAGGGAAAGAAGGTATCTTTCCCTTTCTTTATACTGCAGGATCCCCTCTCTTTGCTTAGAGCAGTCCTTTCTTCAAAACACAGATTGAACAATTATGATGAAAGACTATTCCATAATAATTTAGTGTCTTTGTTTTGAAGGGCTTAGAGTACTTTTTTATCAGCTCACTTCCTCCCCTCACCCCCATCTTTGGGACTTGTGAAATCAAAACAATCCTTCCTATGCCAAAATCCCAGTTTGTTTGGGGACCCCACCTTTTCTAATAGAATGTAAACTCAGGGCAGGGACTTTCCTCAGCACTTTAAAGCTGTACTGATTAAATGTGTATTTGTGACTCAATATCTGCGTCCCATTCATTTATCTCATTTTCTTTCATAACTCAAAGGTAGAGGGGATTTTCCACACCATTTTTACCTTTATAATTAAAAAAAACAACAACATGATTTTCATTAGTATAGAGTGGATAAGGTCCCTTCATTTATATAACTCTCTTGCTCCCTCATGTATTTCTGGAGGGGAAGGAAGGAAGATCGCCTGTTTGCTGCCTAACCTCAACTGCTGACTGGCTGGTGGTGATGAACCTTTTCTCATTTAGCTAAACTTATCTTTGAATGACAAACAGAGTCTATCGTTGAGCTCATATTGAGAAAACCATCTGCTTTTTTGAAACTTATTGAACTTGCTAGAGACTTCCAGATCTTGAGTTCCACTGGCATGGACTCTGAGAACACTATGTTGCTTCTGCACAACCATGTGATCTCCTTGAGCGTAGGAACTATTTCCTTTGTGGCCTCTGGGCTCAAGGTATCACTTTGCACATAGTAGATATTTAATAAATATTTCTTGAATTATTGAATGAAGCACTGGGATAAGATTTGCTTTTTAACAGAGGGGGAAAAAATGAAATGACTTGTGGAAAATAGTAGAGCTGTTCAGTAGCCAAGAGTTGAGATTTTTAAGATCATAGGATTTGTAGGATTTTGCAAGATAAAGGAACAGGGACCACCGAGTTGATAATAAATTGCATTAATATAGCATTCTAAGGTTTCAAAAGCTTTTACATCAGTTCTAGGGTAAACAGTAAAATTATTATTATCTCCACTTTAGGGAAGAGGAAACTCTTAGGTATAGTAAATTGCCCAGAATCACGCAGGTATGAAGTAAGGATTGAGACCTAGGTATCTGGAAATCTGGTTAAGGTTTTCTTTTTCTTTCTTTTTTTTTTTTTATTATACGATATGCCTTTTCTTAATAAATGAATTTAATAATTAAGTCATACAGTCCCACAGTTCTAGTAGCATATCTAGCATTGGAATTCAGGTCATCTGATGCTAGAACCCAAGTTATATGATTCCTAATTTCCACCACTTAACTCTTATTTAAGTAATATATTTTTTAAAAAAGATACATGGAAAGCCATTTATTACCGCATTTGACAGGTGTTCATTAAATGTCGACTATGTGCCAAATATAGAGGTAAGATTTACGAGGCCCAAGCAACTGTTTTTGTAAAAGTCTGAGAATTCTGGAAGAGTTTTTTTCTTTTTAATCTAAAAAATTTCTAAATAACTAAGGAGACTTAATCAAATAACCATATTGCTATAGAGCAACTGCGAAATCATAACAGATCATTCTACCCAAGGAATGCCCTTTTTGACCCCTTCTTGGCATTATATATAAGGCTAGTGATGGGTCACCCTGCTTAAAACCAGCCAAGAGAGAAATACTATCTTGCTCAGCCATAAAATCAGTCTGTGAAATTCACGGCCACTGAGGGGCAAGGAACTAATTGCAAGACCCAAATTCCCAAATAATGAATCAGTTTCACCCATGACAGACTATCAATAATGCCACAGATAAATGCTAAATACTTAATGATAGGAGTAATTTGTCTCGTTCTGTGTGCTTATTCCCATGTTTCATTAAATCAGTAGTCTCTTCCTTATTCATCCTCCATCAGATTCACTATTATGTTGTCCCCTTTTGCATCTGATAAATATCATTTTATTTATTCTAGTGTTTTGGTGGCATCCCTTTCACTCTCTACCTTTGATTTTCTTAGTTTTATGTCCTTAACTTTTGCAATCTTCCTAATATACCTCTGAACCTGATCCTTATACAATATCTTGTCTATACCTCTCTTACTTTTGATTATTTTTTTTAAATTAAGTTCAATCAACTAGGGCTTTTTAAAAAAAATTCTAAATGCATTTATATTTAGGCAGTATGTGTTACCTTTAGGCACACATTAATCTGTCTCTGAACAATATAGCTGTTCCTTCCTTGTTTTATGCAACATAGATCCTCTCATGTATCTTGCAGTCTGCACATAATTTTCTTGGTTGGAAACCACTAGTGTCTTTGTTTTTCTGTCTTCCTTTTTAAAGGAACGACAGATTCTAATGACAGCCCTGTTCTTAGCAATTGAATAGACAACATTCCTGTGGTGATTTCCATTTTTGCATCTGCTTTTCAGAGTTTGCTGTTCAAATTAATCTTTAGTTCCAATAATTTGAGTCCATCCCAGATCACCATAACATGCAAACCATTGTATTCATGGTTTTGTATAGGATATATGTTCATATATATATATATATATATATATATATATGTATATGTATATGAATGGTAGTGAAGTTCTTTTAAACAAAGTATTAGGAAATATCACAGAATTTCCACTTTAGAGATGAGCAAGCTGAAGCTCAGAGATACTAGAGGATAATAGAGGAGGAAATGGTCCAGCTAGAAGATAATGAGGCCACTCCCTTTACAAATTACTTTAAAAATATTTTTTGAGTTCAAAGTTGCAATTTGTGCTCTACGTAAGTGTAGCTTGTAAATTATTTTCATTCAACAATGAAAGATAAAGCAAACAAAGCTAACTCTTTAGTCTTATAAATAATAAATCACATTAATGTAGCACTCTAAGTTTTAAAAGCATTTTCTTTACATCAGTCCTAAGATAGTAGTGTGATCTTTATTATCTCCACTTTAGAGATGAGGAAACTGAGGCTCAGAGAGATAGTATCAGTTGCTAAGAGCCATGTAGACATCAAGTGCCTGAGGGAGGATTCAGATTTAGGTCTTAGGAAGTCTGGTCAAGTTCTCTTCCTTTTTAATGACTAATGAATGAATCTCTTAACAGTAAAAAAAAAAAAATTATCAACCAACTTTCTCCCATTCTCCTTATACAGAAAATGAAAATTCAAGCAGGTTCTTAACAAAGAATCTATCAAACAAAGTCAAATTTATTTTTAGAATTATTAGGACAGAATAGATATGAAGCTGATCTCAGAGTCAGGAAGATCTGAGTCCAAGTCTTGTCTCTGACACCTATAGGTTTTGTGACCCAGGGTATGGCACAAAGCCTCAGTGCTCTAGATAACTTTTTAAGACTACATTTTATATTGGTACTGACCTGCATTGATCATTGCCTTACCAGGAACTATCTTGAGCAATTTGATATAAGTATACACTTCCTCCAAATGACAATTTTGAAAATATCCACCTGACAGCTTTCTAAAATACTTTGAAGCCATCTTTTTTTTCGGCATCCCTACTTTTATTTTGAGGTGGTCAGGATTAAGTGACTTGCTCAGGGTCACATAGCTAGTACATGTCTGAGGCTGGATTTGAACTTGGATCCTCCTGACTTCAGGGTCAGTGTTCCACCTAGCTTTCCCTTTTCTCCTTGTTATATGTCTTCTAAATTCCAATTTTCAAATCTTTGGTATTTTCTTATCATTAATAATATATTTTCATTATCCATTTCCTTTTACCTACTCTCCATTGATAGTCATAATTTTAATTTGATTGCTTTTAAAGTTTTTATAACAGCATCTCCATTCTGGTCACTTCTCATTTTCAAACATTTCCTTGCCTCACTTTATCATACATGACATTGTATTGGACAGTGTGGGGATTTATGTAATTTAGGTTAGATGGGGTCCTTATACTCAAAGATCTTATACTCATAGAGGAAGATAAGACAGTAAAATATACAGATTGACTAGAAACTTTAAAAAAAAATTACCAGAATAATGTATTGATGTAAAAGGATGGGGTCTTGGCTGATCACAAAAGGCTTTCTGGATATGAACTTTAATATTCATTATAAAATATTTTTGTTCCTGAGATTTTTCAAAGTGTCCTGCCCTTTCATTTCTCTGTATTGTATTATAATTTCACTCAATTTATTCGGCATGTTGCTTCTGTATTTAAATCATTTCTCTCAAACTTCTTTCTATATAATATAGTCTGTATAGAGAGAGATTGTTACCTATCCCAAATGAGATACTTCTGCGTACCTAAATTTTATTTATTTTTTTCAAATTTACATTTCCCATGTCCATCTATATTTATATTTTCCTCCACCTACTTCAGGGTCTGAGCACATTTTCCAAGTTCCATATAGCGTGGCTTTATATTCTCCACGTGGATATTCTATTTGTGGGTATGGTTATACTTCAGTATTTCCATGGATTTGTATTCCTCTTGTAGAGAGACCAACTACAACCCATTGGTCCCTGTAAAAGCATCTCACGATTAGAGCCCGGGCAACTGAGTCAATGTTCCTAGTCTAAAAACAATGTGATTCAGAGCATCACTGTCCCCCCTTCTATCAAGTTCTGCTGCTGTCAATTTAGAATCTGGAATGGGACAGTCTAGGACTTGGTTCTCATTTGCATCCCCCTTCATTTTGTGGATTACCATGGCTAAAGAATTCATCAATAAATGTATAGCCTAATGGTGATAAGGCTTTCCATGCAATCCTTGGAAAACAGATATAGTCTCTTTCTGGTACTATAATCAGACTTTCTAGCATGATAGACCTTGTACTCCACAGGCATAGCCTTTAAAAACTGAAACAAGATATCATGAAATGGAGACATACTCCATAAAATGCCTAACACATTATATTTCAATATTTCACAGACACATGATTTAATCAGTGTTGGTACTTTCTCAATGAACACACATTGTAACCTATTTCACATTCTAGTAGGTGATTTCATGAGTTGTTGTGACTGAAAAATTCTTCATCTATCTTGTGGTAAAGCTGTTGCTGAGTATCTCTTCACTTATGACAAGGTTAGCTTGTTGTTAGACACTCAGTCTATTACTTGGGCCAATGCTAATTCCTTTCAGAGCTGACACTTCACTTCATTCACTAAGACATTTTACTGGAATGTGTTTTTAGGCCAGATTATAGTGGAGACCAATTATATAATTAGTGATAGTCAACAATTATAATAGCTTGCATTTATATAGCACTCTAAGGTTTGTAAAGCACTTTATAAATATTATTTCATTAGAGCTTGACAGCAACCTTGTGAGGTAGGTACTCTTACTATCTCATTTACAGCTGAGGAAACTGAGGCAGACAGAGGTTGAGTCTTGCCTGAGGTCACATAGCTAATAAGTATTGGAAGATGGTTTTGAACTTAGATCTTTCTGTTTCCTGGTTTCATTGGCATGGGAGCTACTGGGTGAGAAAACTTCTACCAGCACCAGTTGGTAAGTTTTCTGCAACTTAGAGGCTTATAAAGTTGACAAGAGCATTGAGAGATTAAGTAATTTGCCCTGTATCACACAGCCAGTACATGTCAGAAATAGGATATGAAGCCAGATATTTTAAGTCTTCAGCTCTATCGCCAAAACTACATTTTGTATTATGTGTTCAGCATAGAACGTTTTCCTTCCCATGACTTGAATTCCTTCCACTCTTTGCTGTTTCCTTTAGTAATATCCTAGCCACAAGATGGCAGGCTTTAGGCTATTTTCTTCTTTCTCCTTTTCTCTGTCAAAATGTTAGTCTTTTTGGCAGTTTTGAAATACTATAATTCCTAATACATATGTATATACACACACATATATATATATATATATATATATATATATATATATATATATTTAAAACCTTACCTTCTAAATGGCATGTAGGAGTTCTATTTTTATGTTTAAAATATGTTTTAAATACTTTGGTTTTCTCCAAAGATGCATGCCCCTCCCCCCTTTTCTGTAGGCTTCTTTGATTTCCTCATAGTTAATAACTAGATTGGGTTTTAAATCAAGCATTTTCTTGTTTTCCATTCCTAAGCATAAATAAAGAGTCCCACATGGCAAAAATTCATAATGATAAGTATGAATGTTTTATATCAAAGAGGGGAAAAAACCATCTTGCAAGACTATTAATGGTGTTTTTCTTAATATTGTCTGACTTTTCCTTATGTGGCCCTAAAAGAGTGTTGGTGCATTTTGGAAATAACATAATATCTTGTAATTTCTCTAACTTTATACTGCTTCAGACATTTAGAAATCTTTGAATTAGGTAATACAATAAACAGAAGGCTACTGAAATATTTATTAAGATGATGATATGTCTGTAGCTTATGTATTTAGTGCAGCATGACAGTAAATATGTGAGGAAAATGACATTTAGAAAGAAAAAGAAAGCCACTTTATTTCTTGGGAGAAACAAAAGTGTCAAATTGCAATGAGTGTTTGGGAGTTTTTTATGCACATATACCCCCCCCACACACACACACACACTCTATAGCCCAGGTGCCATCCTGGTATACCATTTTCCTATGAAGGAGGAATAATGGAATGCCTCCCCCCCCCCCCCCCCCCCCCGCCATGTTGGTCTCTGCAAAGAAAGAAGCCTGAAGGTCTGAATCTCTCAGGTTGTACCAGGAATGGAAGAAGATAGGGTGTTTTCAACAGAATGTCCTCTTCTTCCCTCCCTAGGGACAAGCCATCACACAAATGAGCATGGGGCTTGGGAGGGATGAGTGGGGGTGAGGAGGGCTCAGAGCCAAGGAGGCTAGATTGGAATTTCACTTCTGTGTTGTGTTCTTGGAGGAAGGTTGAATCATACTGTTGCTGGTGGTGGTGGAAGACTCTCCCCACCTTTCTGAGGATTTAAGGAGCTAAACAGAGGCAGCAATAACAGAGGACAATCCCCTACTGGCAACTGATTATGTGGGAAGGGATAGGCAATTGGGGTTAAGTAACTTGGACATTGTATGTGGTAATTGTCAAGTGTCTGAGGCTGGATTTGAATTCAGGTCCTCCTGACTCCAGGGTCAGTGCTCTATTCACTGCACCACCTCGCTGCCCTGGGTGTTTTTTTTAATTTTTATTTTTTGGAAGAAAGAATTCAGATTGAGTTATTGGTTGATAGTCCATCCCTTTAAGAACTATGAGCAAGGTCCTAGAAGCTTTTAAGTATTTATTCCCTGGCATTTATTTGTATATGGTTTCCTTTCCTTTCCTTTTTCCTTTCCTTTTTTCTCCCCTCCCCTCGCCTCCCCTCCCCTTCCCTTCTCTTTCCTTCCCTTTCCTTTCCTTGTTGGAAGAGGAAGGCCGGACAATCAGTATTAAGTGACTTGCGCAAGGTCACAGGGCTAGTAAGTATGATCAAGTGTCTGAGGGCACATTTGAACTCAGGACCTCCTGACTCCAGGGCGGGTGATCTATTCACTGCGCTGCCCAGCAGTCCCACCCTTGCTATTTCTTAAGCTGATTATTCTGAGTTTCATGAAAGTTGTATATTTTATTTTCATACACTGGTTGAAGTGGTATTAATAGGAGCTTCTAGTACCTGACTGAAATGTATACATGTTTAAGTAAGGTAAAGATTCCAGTCTCTGGCCAATAGATAATACAGAGCTGATCTTGGGCTCAGGAGCTATGTTTTGAGTTTACTAGTACTTCTAGAAACCTCCCCCAAACCACAACTTAAGGCTTTTCTTTTATCTATACATCAATAAGCTAATTATTGTAATAAGGTGTGGATGATTAAATTTCCAGTTCAGATATGAGAGGGGGAAAGGGAGGAAGGAGAAATAAGTGAGGGAACAGGGAGCACAGGAGAAAAACCCAGAGGCTTTTAGGTTCTCTCTCTCCCTCCCCCTATCCACTGCCAACCCTTGCCAGGAAAGGAGAGGGGAATAAAGGCTGATTAGAGGAAAGATAATGGTCAAAGTTTAGTCCCAGAGCCAGGCCCAGTCTAGACAGATTCAGCTCCAACCCCTTGGAGAATGAAGAACAGAATAGAAAGGAGGACCAACCAGCCGGCTTTGTCCTCCACAGCCATATTTGTTACTCATTCATACTTTCATTTAACATTTATCATTTATTCAGTGAGACAGCATGATGTATAATGGAAAGGGGCCTAGAGTCAGGAGTGAGAGATGTATTACCATGACAGGCCCTTTATCCATTTTGGATCTCACTTTCCTCATCTGTGAAAAGGAGATAATAAGACTTACATTACCTACCTCACAGTGATTGTAAGGCAAGCACTTTGGAAACTTTTAAGGGCTATGTAAATCTGAGTCATTAGTCTATGCTAAACACTAGGCTAGACTCTTTGCTCTCCTTTGAAATATCCAATTATACCATCAATTATTAGACTGAAAAGATAGCCTGCTCCAAGTCTCATTCTGAGTCTCTGCCATTAACTATTTACTGCTTGAAAGAATGTTCTCAATGAATGATTCCTTATTCATATTTTGTGCTATCCTTTTTTTTTTGGAGGGGGGAAGGCAGGGCAGTTGGATTTAAGTGACTTTCCCAAGGTCACATGGCTAATTTTGTGTTAAGTGTCTGAGTCCACATTTGAACTCAGGTCCTCCTGTCTCTGGGGCTAGTTTTCTATTCACTGTATTAACTGTGCCTCCTAGCAGCCCCTGTACTATCCTTTAGTGTCTTCCAGCATCCCAAAGGGAGGATTTCTCAAAAAACAACAATTGTCACCCAGAAGCAAGATTAACTTTAGCTTTTAGCAAATGTTTGCCAATGAGCAGTTTTAGGAAAAAGAGAACACCCTATGGGGTGTTTCCATTTTCCAAACTAAGACTCATTGCCTTTGAGAGTAACTTCGCAGTGCTTTCTTTTGCTTCTTTTTTCCCCTGAGTTTTTATTTAACTTAAAAATTCAAATGTTGTATCCAAAACTTGATTTCAAACATTAAACCAACTGAGCTTAGTAACTGCTTACATCTAAACTAATCAATATTGATGCATAAAACTTCATAATAATTTTTCTTTTATTCTCTCTTAGTCCTCTCCATCAGGATTCCGTTTCCATTTCTTTTCATTTGCTTTTCTTTATGTGGTGGAAGTTAGTATGTGCTCCCTTCTTTTGGTTTGGCCTTTTTCCATTTTATCTTATTTCATTCAGGTTTTTCCATATTTCTTTTGTTCCTCATATTTGTTGCATTGATTGCAGAAATGCAATTAAATTGCAATAGGCAGCATGATGTAGTAGAGAAACGGCCTCAGTTCAAGTACAATCTCTGACACATAGTGGCCAAGGGACCCTGAGCAAGTAATTTAATTTCTGAGTGCCCCAGGCTATACATTGCAGAATAATTCTCACTCTCCATTTATATATTGGTTCCTCATTTTGAACTCCCTAAATTCTCCCCAAAAATTTTAAAAAGAAAAAAAAAATTCAAATGTAAAATGTATAAAGTCTATTTAATTATTCCTCTATTATTAGAATTTAGGTTGCTTTCTGGGGTTTTTATTTTTAGAAATTATATAATGCTTTTAGGAAAGCTTCTGAGAAGATTGTCCTTTTAAAGAAACTAATACTACTTTCATCTCCTCCACTTTTCAACATAGTGACTTTTGATCTTCTATAATTAACTGTATCTTCCTCCCCCAAACCATCCAACAGTCGTATCTGCTGATGGTTACTAATGCTGCTATGAGTCAGGAGCAATATACCTAACTCCATCTCGATGATCTGTAGTTGCAAGTAATGGGAATTAGAAAGTAAACGTTTATTTGTGATGTTTGTCATGCTTCACTGAGAAAATCAACAATAATAATGATTGGAGAAACAATATTTTGAGGGAAAAAAAACCAAATTTCTTCCTCCACTTGTTTGATGCTTTCTAAGACTGTGCCTTCCAAGGAGACCCAAAGTATTAGTGGTTCTGCCAACTTACCCTAGTGAGAAGTTCATCCATTTCGGTCACCAACGTCTTCAAATTGCTCTCTGCCAG
Organism: Pseudochirops corinnae; assembly: GCA_028646515.1. NCBI lineage: Eukaryota > Metazoa > Chordata > Mammalia > Diprotodontia > Pseudocheiridae > Pseudochirops > Pseudochirops corinnae. Next base: position 91,371,489 of record CM053586.1, read on the forward strand.
TTGAAGAAGTCTCTCTGGTGCCCTCTGAGGTGACAATGAGTGCTGAAAAATATTAATACAAATGCCTTTCAGTGAACAGGGAAAGCAGTGATCAGTAACTGGGACTTAATCATTTAATAATGACAGTACTTCCTACAGCTTGCTACAAATGTGAATTTAAGCATCTCTACATCTAAGACCACTATACAACTATGGGCTATAAACCTGAAAGGAAAGAATGAGAAGAGTCTAATTTATCCAATCCTCTGCTTTTATGTGGATGAATAACTAAAAATAACTCATCTCTTCTTTTAATGTTCCTGTGAATATTAAATGCACTATAACCTCTAATCAATCAATAAACATTTTATTAAGTGCCCACTATGAGCCAGGCACTGTGCTAAGTGCTGGAGATAAAAAAAAAAAAAAAGACAAGAGATGGTCCCTGCCCCTGAAGCCTCAAAGGAGCTTACAGTTAAATGGGGGAGACAATATATTAGCAAATATATCTGTATCTATCAAGCTATTTACAGGATAAATAGGAAATAACAAACAATGGGAAGGCACTAAAATTAAGAGAGGTTTCAGTGAAAGATGGAATTTTAGTTGGATTTAGTTAGAACCCATAATGTTCTATGACTCCATGATAAAACTTTTTGTCTATTTCCTTAGTTCAATTGAAACCTCTATTTCTCTCTTAAGCCCCCATCCCCTTGTTTCATCTTCCTTGGGCACACAAAACCAATGGTCAATATTTTGAGCAAAAAAGCAACATGTACTTAAAGATGATATCTCCAGGGACAGGCAATCAGTTAGCACTTATATGTGCTGGGAATACAAAAAAAGCCAAAAAATAGCACCTGCTCACAGTCTAATGGGGGAAACCATGCAAGCAACAAATAAGAAAAATTCAGATAAATTGGAGATCATCAACCCAGGGAAGGCACTAGAAATAAGGAGGATTGGGAAAGGTTTCTTGTGGAAGGTGATATTTTAGCTTGCCCTTGAAGGGAAACCGAGAGGTAGCTTAAGGAGGAAGACCACCCCAGCCACTGAAAATGCCCTGGGTTGAAGGAGACTCTTGGGTCAGGAATAGCAAGGCAGTCAGGCAATGTCCTAGCGCAGAAGAGTCAAGCACCCATGCTGTCTTGTGACTGTCCTTAGCACCTATTATTTTCTTCCTTCAAACCACTAAAATCCTTAGATCTATTTCAGGGAAACTATCTAATCACACCTCTCTCATAGTGTGTTTATGAAGTTTATTTTTTTAGCCTAAGTTTATTATCTTAGATTCAGCCCAGAGTTCTAGCTCAGAGGTGTCAAATATGGCCAGTGGGGGAGGGGGGGGAACAAACTCCCCTATGTGGCCCGCACCAGGTTAAAATGTAATTGGGAAAAAATTAACAAAGTAAATAAAACAACAATATTCAATAGATAATCTTCATGAATGGTTTTCTGAGTTAATATATGACCTGCAGGGATCTTTATCTATGGTTTAGTGGCCTTTGTTTCTATGGGTATGACGTCACTGTTCTAAAAGATAGACTGGACTGGAGTCAGGAAGACTTGGGTTCAGATCCTGTCTCTGGAATTCAGTTTCTCTGAGGTTCAATTTCTCATCTTTAAAATAGATATCATAGTGCCTTCCCTCTGTTAACGATTTCCTACTTTTTTTGTGTATAGTTTTCTTTTCACGTATTTCTTTGTATGTTGTCTCTCCTCCCATTACATTGTAAGGGACTGTCTTTTGCTTCTTTTTGTAACCCCAGAACTTAACATTGTGCCTGGCACATAGTAGGTTTACTTAACTTAATAAATGTTTATTAATTGACTACCTCAAAGTTATTGTGAGAATCAAATGAGATAATGTACATAAATGCATTGTAAATTTCAAAGGGCCATGTAAATGTCATTTATTAATATTAGGAGTGTATTGAACACACAGTAGATGATCAATACTTTTTAAAGCCAAGTCATGGTCTTCCCCTTCTTCTCTATATTTCTTCTATTTTCAGATTTAATGACCCCACATTCTTTTACTTTTCTTCATAATTCATATTTCTCATACCTTTCATGAAAGAAAGTATTTTCCAAAGACTCTATATTTCTTCATCACATCTGTGATTTTGCCCAATGTGTATATATTTCATTCTAGTCACAATCATTATCACATCTTTGAATCCAAGCAAAGGGTGATCGTAAATGCAGATATTAATGACAATTTATCCTCCTGGCTACCTCCAATTGATGTCATAAAGAAATTGAGTTCCCCTTCAAGGAAATACTTTGCATTTCTCAGATAAAAACATTTCCTGCATAAGCAGAACAAGCAAACAGGACAGTTATTATTTACCAAAATGTGGCCATAGATCTTTAATGTATCCCTGCTCTTGTATTGTACTTGGCACTCATTATGACTGGATAGCCTTGCAAACATACCTTTAGCTCCTGAGTCACATTTTCAAAATTGTATAGCATTTTATATGGTGCGGGCAGTGGGCCAGTAAGGTTGATGCTAATAGCCATCTGCTCAAGGCGAGCCAAGTCACTGAGAAGGAGTCCTGTACATTCATCACCACAAACTGTGAAAGGAAAGTGACAACGAATATTTACTTCTGCTAAATGTCTGAAGCAGATGTTCAAGGATTTTAGCTCTGAAATATTTTACAACCCACATATATTTCTGTGAAAGATAATGCTACTCATCTCAGATAATTAACCCCAACAAATGCATGGCAGTTGAAAGAGATGGAAATAGCAACAAGGGAATAGAAGTGCCTTATTGCCTAGAACTTGATAATGTGGAATGATGATATAAGTCAAAAAATGAAATAAGTAGACTTAAGATACCTGAGAAGAAAGGGGGCTGTTTGAGGGAGGTGAGAAATGGAACATTTCATGCTATGGACCACTCCACACAAACCCACACATGAGCAATCTAAAAGAAATCTTTGAACAGCTGGTGAATCACAAAAGATTACAGGCAGTCTAAAAAGCAGCTAAAGTTGTAATGCACTACATTAGATTGCTCTTCAGGATATACACAACCATTTAGTCTCCACATGCTTCATGTCCTACACATTCAAATCTTGCACAACTACTTAGCCTCAGGTCAAATGGGAAGAGAATAATAGATAAAAATGAAACAAGCGCAGGTTTTTCATGTTGAAGCATTTTAGAGTCATCTTCATTCTTTCTATGGTTTTGTTGTATGTATGCATGCAGGGGTCACCCATTATTTCTTACCCTCTGGGCACCTTACCAACTATCCATGGAAAAAAGACAACATTTGCTACTATTGCAGAGTACCATATGCAGCCTTGTAGATAAACAATTGCTAAGGGCAAGTAACAATTCATACTGTTCAAGTATTTAGAAATGTCTACAACTATTTTGCTTCTTCTAAAATGCCTAGGAAGAGCTAGCGGAAACTGGCAAGAATAACTTTTTCTGGAAGGGTGATCTGTTTGCTTTATACTTTCAAAATAAGACCTGCAGATAACAGTAAAAAAACAACAACACCCACATTTCGTACAAATATTATTATTTCACTCATAGGAAATATCCTTTTAAAAATAACTATGCTTTTCTTTTTCTAATATTCAATTGTCAATAATTTAATATTCAATATTTTTCAATAATTTCATTTTTTTCAAGATCATATGTGGTAGCATGGAGGAAGGCTATCAGACTTGAATGTCTGCATGACATTGTATATTGTATTTATATGTGACTATGATGCTTCCATGTACCATGCATGTATAAGTTAAGAAGAGTAATGAGTCAAAAATTGGGAGAGACTTTGACTTAAGCCTTAAAGTGGTAAGAATTTAATTATTTCACTCAATAGACCCCTTCTGAACTACCTGTTGGCCAGGAAATCATTAACAAGAGCCTGTATACAATGATTCTGCCATGGAAGCAGCAGTTCCAGATGTGTTAAAGAATACTTTTCACATAGCTTAAACCTTGCCAGTAGAGTAATGAATTAGCTTCTTTCAGGTGTTTAACGCCCCCTGGGACTTCATAGGCTTGTATTTTATTGAGAGGCAGAGGGATCAACATCACTGAGGTACGGGTTGAAATGGATAACCAGGACTCTTACTCTCTGTTAGCCTGTGCATCCTTTAATGAGATGATAAAGGAAATTCGGAAGGCAACCAAGCTATATATTTCATGAGTGAATCTCTATTGTCTCATCAATCTGATTGAACTGAATTTAAGTATTTCTTGAGTAGCCACCTTTATACTTACTGAGTTTGATCCAATTGGGTTGGGCTGGGGGGTGGGGGGGGAGACAGTAGAAAGAATGTTGGATTTGGAATCAGAGGACCTGAGTTTGAATCCCAGTGTTGCCAGTGTGGGCCCTGAGCAAGTCATTTCTCTCTGGGTCTCAATTTCTATATCTACAAAATGAGAGAGCTGACTAGATAGAGTCTAAAGCCCCTTCCATATTTAAATCCCTGGTCCTTTGATTTGTGACCCAGTAAAAGGATACCGAGCACACTATCTGTGCTCAAGGAGCAGATCCCCTTTGGTTAGAGAGAATTCATGCTAAAGGTAGGCTCAGTATTTCCCCACTCAAAGTATATGGAAGAGTTGCAGGAGAGGGGAGGTCTGAATTCTCTACTGTAGTCTGTACTATCCTTTCATTTTTGTCTGTTGAACAGAAGAAAGGGGGTAGAAAAGAAGAGTCAGTTTTTCTTAAGTTCACAAGTTTAAAGTAAGGGTCCTTGAGAGTGAAAGTTATTACCATTTGTAAAAAAAAATACTTTATTTCAGGGATTATTAACTTTTTTGTGTGTCCTGGACACCTTTGGCAGTGTGATGATGTAATGGTAATAGAAATTTGAAGATCTTCCCTGCCCCCTAATAAGCCTAAATTGAACTTGAGGACCTTTCCTTTTTTGAAAAGATATTCTGCCCCCTAATAGACTGCATGTGCTCACCTGGAGCCTGTGGTGGGAGGTTTGTTTTTCAGGAAGGCACAACTTTTGGGTTGTGATGTTCTCTGACCCTGGAGAAGGCTATATATACCTCTGAGGCGAGGTTTTGCTTTGGGGCTCACTTTAGGAAGAGTTGTGTGATTTGGCCTGATGAGATTCCAGGCAGCCATTGAGGCCCCTGGCTTTGGAAACCCAGATGTTGGTGCTTCTCTCTTTGGTGACTAACTAGGTATGGATGTAATTGTTGGACAGCAAGAAGCCCTGTCTGTTGAATTGTGTTATTTTCTCTCGTAACTTGTTTATATTTTCTGAAGTTCACGATGCTGACTTTTCCCCCTGACCTAGGTAAAAGATATATGTTTGATTGATTAAAGTAAGATTGTTAACCCTTTTTGAGTTGCTTTCCTTTAGAAATGCAGATCAAAGAACCTGTGCTAGCTGCCATCCTGGGTATGCTAGGGTGCTTGCTGCTAAAGAGGAATACTCCCTACTCAGAATAATGTTTTTAAATGCAAGCAATAAAATATATAGGATTGATCACAAAATAAACTAATTATATTAAAATATTCACAATATTTTTAAACCTGATATCCATTGATCCTAGGTTTCAAAAATAACACTGCTGTAGGTTAATTTGTATACCACAAATTAGGAAACACTGAACTTTCTATCCTTCTGTAAGATTACCATCCAATTACAGAGATAAGACATGTATAGGTGAACTCACTGGAGAGGCATTTAAGATAGAAAATAATAAAGTGATATACTGTGTATTCATGAATCAAAACACATTGACAATAAAAACTTTGGGTGATTAATCCCAAAGGATGGGTAGGGACTAGATAGGTGAAAAGAAGAAGGGCATTCCAGAGAGAAGGGTGTGTGTGTGTGTGTGTGTGTGTCTATCTGTCTGTGTCTGTCTGTCTGTCTGTGGGGGCTGGGGGTGGGGGTGGAGGTGGATGTGGACTTGCAGAAGAAGGATAACCTGAGCAGAGATGTGTAAAGAGGTCAGTCCATCAAAAGTTACAAGAATCTGCTGGAGATGAAGTTGGATAGGAAAGGTAATTCCAGATTATGAAAGATCTTGAAAATTGGTTATGTAGAGTGTGGACTTCATTAAACTGATAATAGCCATTTAAAGTTCATGAACCTGGTAATGACCAGATGGAAAGATCAACTTCACAGTGGTGTGCAGAATAGACTAGAGCCAAAGGACTCAGAGTTAGAGAATTTAAGAGCCCATTGCTTTAATCAATGGGTGAAGCCTTCAGAAGTACTAGGAGAAATGAACTGGGGGACATTTCAAGGACAAGTCATCAAGACTTAGTGACTTACTGGTTATAAAGGATGGGAAAAAAGGGAAGTAACTGAAGAAGACTCCCAGGATTTGAGCTTAGGTGATCCATAGAAGAATGATGCAATTAGCAACAGTGGTGAAAATGAGAGCTGCAGTTAAATTAGGAGGAAAGAGGAAAATTTCTCATTACAAATTTTCCAAGTCACCTTTATTTTTTTGCTCAGGTAAAAACAAGTGTGAAGAATACTTCTTCATTCTCCTCAATTGGCAGTGACACTAGAGAATGATGTAACTTATGGATCAATTCTCATCATAGTGTTCTTAAATGTATAAATTGAAAAGACATAGGATTAAGAAGAAAACTAATTATATTGGATTAAAGATTTAACTTTTTCCTACCCATATGGGATGTGGAAGTGAGGTCTGATTTGCTATAACATGTCACAGAGCAAATTGGTATGCTAGAGTGGGAGGAAGCATGATGAATGCTTATTTTTCTTCTATATATCCTATATCTCATGCCTCTTTTTGGTTTGGTTCCCTGTGTCACTTAAAATGAAAATGTCTTTAATTGCTCTTTCAAAAAATCAAACATTCTACCTTATGCCTCTGTGTCAAAAAGCCTATTATTAAGTCAGGTCTTATGGTCTCTGCAGTTGCTTTTAAGAGGAACACAGTATGGGCACATTTCCATAAATGAAAGGTAAGTTTTACAGCAATTTCTAAGTAATATACCAACATCTATCCTAATAGGTTAGAAAGACTTATGGATATGACAGCCATTTGTAAGATTTTAAATTGGCTAACTCCAGATAATTCAATATCTATTTTTTAAACTGGAAAAAAGTTAAGCTTCTAATATAAAATAAATATGTGGGTTGCTAGTTTATTCTGACACTGAACATTTCACTTCAACAACAAGCTACTTTTATATACCCTCAAAAAAGCTGAAGTGGTTTGTAATAAACATTAGAAATGGGATGCAAATTAAAACCAAATTTAATTTACCATGATAGAGAAGATTTAAAGAGCTTATAGAGATATGAAGTATTCTCATTGTGTAAACAATTTTATTTTGATTGTGTAGTGGCTGACTATAGTGTAAATTAACACCTATTTTTGATAATCAGTCCCCCTAAAGAATTACATCACATTGGGCTTTTATTTTAGCAAGGGAGACAAGGCAAGGTAGCAAGAAAGTCTAAAATGTATAGGAGTAAAAGCAAATATTTCAAGATGATGATTATATTGTACATGACTAAATGTTTCCAAGGTTTTGCCTATAAAACTGTCAGGATAAATTCATGTCTAATATTAACAAATGCAGTGCTAAATTCAGATCATTACAGCTATGCTCACATAAAGGGAAAATCATGCAGTCAGTATCACAAATTCTTCAGCTAACAATTAGTACAAAATATTGTATTTTCACCACAATCTCCCAAGCATAACAACTACTACTAATATAGCTTCAAGTCATTCAAAGTGCTTTTAAACAACAGAAATAGATGATGAAATAAACTTAATGGGCATGAAGATAAGTATAAAAAGGTCATTGATTAATCTGTTTTAAGTAAAGATACCCATAATGTCTGTTCTATTTACTCATCAATATTTATAGCCAGAAATGTATATTTCTAACACAAGATCATATAATCTAACACAAGGTCTAACACAAGATACATAGAATTGTAGGTCTTGTCTGCATCAATGAATGCCTTGGGCTCATTGTTTCCCAGATTTGAAAATTATTTTCCTTCTCTTATTGCTATGGCTCAGTGTTCCAGACCCTTATTTCCTATTAACTTTTTCTGTGAATTTAGTAATTCTGTATTATTTTTAAAGAAAGTATGCCAAATAGTTTTAATTTCATTTCAAACTCTTTAAGACTAAATGCTCTTTACCTGCTATTAACAGTGTCTTTGCATGAATGGGAAGAAAAGTGCTGCTAATATTGTCCTTATTTGTTTGAATGGGAAGAAAGGTATTAAATACATTTGGAGATAAATCTGTTCAAATAGATTGATGTGATATTCATAATATAGTTTTGTAGTTAAAGCCAACATTGTGAAACAGCTGCGAAAAATGAAAACATTGTTAGGGATGGTGTGTGTGTGTGTGTGTGTGTGTGTGTGTTGTGTGTGTGTGTATGTGTGTGTGTTGAGGTGGTGTAGTACTAGACCACTGCACTCTGAATGGGATCATATCTGGAATTTAAAAAAAAATTAGATAATTCAAGGGAAGGAAAGAAGGGAAAATGTTGTATGAAAATCAGCTGCATCAATAATTTGAATAAGTATGATGGTTGTTACAATGGCCAGAATTGACACTTGAAGTTTAATCTGGAGAAGACTGAGGAGGGGTATGTTTTCATAGGTTAGCAGTGGTCTTTTAAGACTTGAAGGACTGCCCTGTGAATTCTTTGTTGCTCCAGAGGGAAGAATTAAGACCAATAGACAGATTTTTTTTCAGCAGGCAAATTTAAGCTTAATATGAGAATGAACTTTTTAATCAAAAGAGTCATTCAAATGGAACAATCTGCCTTGTGAAGTAGTTATGTCCTCATCATTGCAAGTATCCAAGCAGAAATTGTATGAGTGTTTATCCAGGGCTATTGTTATAAAGGATTGCTGCCCTGATTTTAAGAGATTGCTTAGAATCAGAGAACCATCTAAAGGGACCTCTGGGGCCACCTACTTCATTCATCCTATTCATTCTAGAGAAAAAGTAACTGATGTTTAGAGGGGTTAAGATGACTTCCCCAAAGTCACACAGGTAGGAAAGATCAGAGGTGGGATTTGTACTCAAGTTTTCTCACTCCAGAATCAGGGCTCTTTCTACTATACCACACTGCTTGCCATAATAAGGAACAGAGCAGACATTTCTGTCACAGAAACTGGATGGTTATTTCTAAAAATGTTTTTGAGGTCAATCAAAAGTCTAGGGGGTGGGGCGGAGCCAAGATGGCGGCGTAGCAGCAGCAATATATCACAGCTCTCACATAGCCACCCCAAAATACCCATAAAATATGGCTTAAAACTAATCCTAGAAATCCAAAACGCAAAGTTAGCTGGGCTACGAGGAACCATATCAGCACTGTGAACCGAAACCAGCCTGGCCTGAAGCCGTGTCTGTGCCCCGGGGGCGGCTGGATGGGAGGAGCGGAGGAGCCTCTCTGGTGAGCGGATTAGCGGCAGCTGCAAACAGCATTCAGAACTAGGTCAGTGGTACTTGCGAAATTGGGGGAGAAAAGCATCTGCCCAAGCACCTCCAAGGTGGGAAAGCGAAAGGCAGAGGTTTTGCACCCGCCTCTGCATTGCAGCTTCTGTGCCTGTGGCCTGCAGACAACAGGGGGACTAAGCAATTGTTCAGAGGCTGAGTGCTCTCGCATTGAGTGGCCGGAGGATCCCAGTGATTTGGGACAGAGCTTTCCCTTCTGGAAGCAGAGCCCCATAGAGGTTAAAAAAAAAATCATGGACTGACCAACCATGAGTAAGAATAAGCATAAGCAGCAAAGTAAGAACAGCACCCAAACCCTAGATTCCTTCTTTGGGGAAAAGAAGGATCATGGCAAAGAGAGGGAGGAGGAGAGTGCAGCCAGAGCACCCCCATCAGGGGCCTCCAATAAACATGAAGAATGCCTTAAAGCTAGAGATGAGCTGAAGAAGGATTTTCGAAACCAAATAAGAGAAGTGAAAGAAAAATTGGGAAGAGAAATAAGAATGTTGCAAGAAAATCATGAAAAGAGAGTCAGTAATATGACTGAAGAAATCAATACCCGAAAAAATAGATT
>CM053586.1:91382003-91405918 GCA_028646515.1 Pseudochirops corinnae
CTCTGCCTGTCTGTATGTCTCTAATTCAGGAAACTAATGTGAATAATCTATTCCCTTGGATGAAAGAATTTTACAATTAAATGAGTTCCTTTATAAGATCTTAATAAGAGAAAGGCCTATTTCAGTTTTGGATTTGATTAAGGGTCTACAAATTAAGTTTATGACTTGATTTTGATCTTCTTTTTAACACACTACAGATTTTCTGGAATCAATGAGAGGGGAAATCAGAATAAGTTAAAAACAATATTACACAAGCTCTCTTACATTCCTCTCTTGTATATGCTTAGATAAAGATGCTCCTGCTAAATTCATTTTCAGTATTTCCAGATCACATATTTCAGAGAATGTTTTGAAGCAGCATGTCTGCAGATGTCTTTATGGACTACAGGGGGAAGGCACTGTGTGTAACTCAAGATATAAAGTAGCTGGGCTACTGATTATAAATTCAGAAGGACTCTGAAAAATTTAATATACCCAGATCTTTAATCTGTCACAGAGATAGTACCTACCTTTGGCAAAACTGTACGCCCTGGGACAGACAAAAATAAAATAAGCCCTCAGGAGCTTTGTTGTAGATTTTCAATGAATTTATTACAGCCTGCTGAGAATTTTCTTAGTAGTTCCAGGCTCCATGGGATGGAGGCCAGAACAGCAGGTGAATAGCAAAGGTTCGATGAATGGTGTCAGAAAGAATGAACTACAGTACTAACAAGTATAGAAAAAGACCAGTTTACCTCCCTTGAAATGAACCAGGAGTTGAGCAAAGAAATCCCCAAGAGCAAGTGGTAAAGTTAGTATACGTACAAACACACTCCATGCCATCACGCGCATGCCCGGGTTTGCAGCCATCACACTTCTGCCCAGTGGCTCCTGGTCGGCAAGTGCAATGTCCAGTGACTGGGTCACAGGGGATGGGCAGTGAGCCATATGGATCACACTTACATTCTTGGCAGGAGCCCCCTGGGCTTCTTGGGCTGCCAGTGTAGCCAAAGGCACATCTACATGTAAACAGTTACAAGGTAAAGTAAGTTAATGGCTCTGAGTTGTCATTTCTCTGATTAAAAACAAGCAGACATTAAGTTCCTTTAAAATACCTATGTAAATAAAGATGGCATTCATTAGATAGGGCTGAATTATCTGTCTGTTTCTAGAAACTCAGAGAATCAAAAAGAGAGCTGTAATGGAACTTAGAGGTCATTTAATTCAGTCCTTAGATTATACTAATGTGAAAGGTGAGACATAGAGCAGCATGGCAGAGGTTATACAGCAGGAGAAAAACAACTGAGACTGGAATTCAGATGTTCTTATTCTCAACCTAAATATTTTTTCCCATTACACCATTATAGTAACTGACATTTTAATAGTACTATGGTTTCTAATATGTTTTCCATGCATGGGTTCATTTGATTCTTGCAACAACTCTGTGAGGTAGGTTTATTGCTATTTATGTTTCTGAGACTCAGGTTAAGTCATTTGCCCATGGTGGCCATCATTACACATTTAGTACAATTCTGTCATTTTACAGGTAGAGAAAATAAGGCATTTGGAAGATATATGACTTTCCCAAGGCCACACTACCAGTTGTCATAGGTAGGCTTCAAAACTGCATCTCTGAATAGCAGGTCTAAGCATTCTTTCTACTCTCTAACCCTGCCATAGATTCATAAATAAAAGTTTCTGTATGGTTTCTTTTGAGTACAGATCTGTAGAAAGTATTTTTCACTAAACAACGAAAAACATTACTTTTTCTATTTTAGAGTGAAATGTAATTGCATTGTCCTAGAGCAGTGATTCTCAACCTTCCTAATGTTGTGACCCTTTAATACTTGTATGTGGGTATATCTGCATGTGGGCGGACTTTCCTAGAGATGGATAGAGGAGCAATGTTTTCGTTCCTAAGACCATCGGAAATATGTGTTTTCCGATGGTCTTAGGCAACCCCTGTGACCCCTGTGAAAGGGTCGTTTGACCCCCAAAGGGGTCGTGACCCACAGGTTGAGAACCACTGTGCCAGAGCAAAATACATTCATTTAGCATTTAGTATGTATAAGGCATTATGATTGTCATTTGAGAATTTGGTGACTTTTGGGATAACCTGTACTCCTTGTTTTTGTTTTTAAGGAGTTGATGGTAAGGGTGAATTATGAGGCAGTAGAGAGAGAAGAAGAGACCAACATCAGTCAACCATTTCTAGGAGTTTACTTTAATGGTCTGAGATCATCAGAATTTGTCCGACTATTTTGTAGAAGTAATCTATCCCTGCAAGTCACAGGGAGAAAAGGTTAGGTTGAAGTAGGAAAAAAAAAGCCGAAGCTCATTTTTCAAGGTTGTCCAGATTACTTGTCAGACTTGTGCCCATTCAAAATAAGGGTTTTTTTAGTGCTTTCTGTGTAAGATTGTGAGCACAGAAGTAATAGACTGGATTGATGTAGCTTTTCCCAAAATAAAGTCTCATAGAATCATCAGTTGAGACCTGGAAGGTATCTCAGAGCCAGCTATTCCAACTTTCTCATTTTAGAGTGGAAGAACTGAGGCCTGGGGAATGTTAGATGACTTCCTTACCATCACACAGACATCAGAAGTAGAATTTGTATCCTGTCCTTTAATGCCAGACTCTGTGCTCTTTCCTTCTTTCATCCTGCCTCCCCTGTTCAATGCCTGTCAACTAAATCTCCTTAAAGTATTTAGCCTTTAGTAGCTAAGTAGATAACAGAAGATATAGCTAGAAAAACAACTTGGAAAGAAATGCATGGGAGCTCTCCATTATTGGGCATGGAAACTCAGGAAAATATTCCATAAAACTTAGGTAATTTTTTTGGTAAGGATTCCTAAGTCTGGAAGTCCCAAATGACTGTAAGGCTTAGGGAGAGGTCTAAGAAATTCATGGAAGATGTAATAATAATCAAGGAAAGAGGGTATTTTTGGTCTTCATAGTAAATATTCTATCTAGACCTCACAATTTACTTTGAGTAAGAATAGGTTTTTTTTTCCCCCTCAGGGAATTACATTATACATCTTTATTTCAAAAAGATAATGAATATCAAAAAACCCTAATTTTTGGAAAAAAGCAATTTAAATAATTTACATTTGAATTATAACATACAATTCCATCCATTTATAGAATATACATGGAATGGAAAAGCAAATCTGGGTGGCTTTTGATATGTGGCTTATCCACAGACAGTTTTGAATGGTAGGCTGGCTTTTTCCAAAATAGCTGGTCTAACGCAAGTCCATTTTCTTCCACTGAGTGACTGAGCCATGCTAAGGGCATAATCCTAATATTAATATTGGTATAAGAAAAATATCACCAAGAAAGTAAATTGGATTCAGGCATGCATTATGCAACGCATTGCAAAAACAAACACGAGTGAATTTGGAATAGTATTTACTATTTTGGATTATTCATGTCAGAATTAATTTCTGTTAGCGTAGAAATAGATTTCACTATATATTCTTGCCTGTATAGTGCATACACAGTAAATATAGACTATTGTTAATATTTACATATATTTCTTGTCTTTGAAATATAAACATTTAGCACCCTTAAAGTCCAAATATTAAAGATTATTTATTTTCATGACAAATATGACAACGATTAGTTAATCCAAAGAGCTTCTGAAATAGGTAATTGCTAAGTTTGGTTGTCCAGCACAGTGTCCTCACAGAAATTAGTGGGCATGGGAAACACTAGTGACAGCTTATGGCTCAGTAAATGTTTGTTTTGAATTTTTCAATGGCCATTTAAACTGATCACTTGATAGGATAGCTGAGAGGAAGTGGGGTGAAAGAAAACTGTGACTTGCCCTGAGAGTCATAAAGACTTGAGGTCAAGTCAGATTTTCACATGTAACTGATGCAAAACTTGCTCACCCCCTTAACCTCTCAGTGACCCAGACAATTCTCCAAGACTGTAAACTGAAGAACAGTTTCTGATTTGCGTTGCTAGAGAGAATTTCTTCACTGGAAGTTTCCAATACCAATGAAATCACAGATCTGTTTTAAAAAGTTGAGAAACTGTCTATATTTATGCTTGCAAAACCCCCACTATCGAACAAAAGTATAATGATAGAGGGGAAAGAAATATAAAAAAATATCCTGTTAGAAGAAACACAAACTAATTAGATCTTCTGCCTTCTGCATCAACTAAACATTTTTTAGGTGAGATATTGTACTTGTCAAAATATTGACCAATAATGTCTACATTTTGAGTTAGACAAAAGGTAGGCTATTTTACATTGTGGAATTCTAAAATTCAACATTCTCTTATTGTCTTCCATAGACTTAGCAAGAAGCAATGTTATACACTTCAAAGGGCATTGGTTCTGGAGGCAGAGCACTTGGATTCAAATCCTGCCTCTGATACCTGTTACTTGTGTGCCCTTGGTTAAGTCACTAAGCCTCTCAGGGGCTCAGATTCTCTATCTGCAGAATGAGGGAGATGGCATAGAAGGCCTCTGAGATCTCCTGTAGAATTAAATCTAGGATTTTCTGATCTTATGAAAAAGACTAGATTTTTATGTCTCTCAGTTTCCAGAGTTGCAAAATGGTCCTTAGCCCTCTTAAAGATAACCACCTTAAGAATTAGGCAATGTTTGTGAAGTGTCTGAGATTCTTTGAAAAGGTACAAATATTTTCTAGTTTGCAAGCTCCATGGAAAAAGAGACATTGTCTTATTTAAAGTTTGTTTCCTTTTCAGCACATAGCACATTGCTCTATATAAATGTTTAAGTAATGTTTACCAAATACATTAATATGATTTGTATTTTCCTATAGAGATGAACATGGATATATTTGATACCACATTATTTAAGTCACTGATTAAAATATTAAACTTTCTGTCTTCTTTCTAGGATATAGCACATTGTTCTGTTTATCATCGTTGCTTAATAAATATTTGCTGAATTCATGAATATAATTTGTATTTTCCCATAGCACTGAATGTTAATATATTTGTTAGCATATTACTGATTGATCAATGACTATTTGTCACTGAGAACATGAAAGGGCCTCATGTTTCTATTCTTATCATCTCCACCTCCTAATCCCTCAATCTGTTCTTACCTTTCACAGTACTGGCCTTCATATCCATGTGGACAAGCTATACATCGATAGTCATCAAATCCTTCTGAGATGCAAGAAGGGCTAAAACTGAAGAAGTGCAGGGTGAGAGAAAAAGAAAAAACAATGGTTTATAAGTGAATCTTGTCACATCAACTTCAGCAAGTCAAGTGTTTCTCATATTCAAGGTAAGTTCCATCAGTGGGAACTCTGAGTTTATCCTAGAAATGCACAAAAAAAAAAATCTGACCCTTGTAGAAAGCAACAGATGGTTTCCCACTTTGTCATTGTAGATTCACAGCTCAATGCTGCTACTTAAAGATGGTCTCTGACTAAATAGTGTATTATTTTGGAATCTATGATGTGAATATGATGACCATTTTAACCAACTTTTCTCCAGGTGAAATAAAACCATTTCCTCCAATTGATACTTACCTGGCTTTCAGTGAAGGCCCATTGAAATTCTTTGCTCTTCACCAGGTATTTGACTTTAACACCGACCTTCCAAAAATGTGGTACCCAGAACTGAACACAGTATTTCAGATGAGGTTTGACCAATGCAGAGCAGAGGACTATATAGCTTCTCCTATTCTGGACCATTTAGTTTTTCATTTTTGTATCTCCAACATCTAGCACAGCGCTTGGCACATAGCCAGGCCTTCATAAATGCTTCTTTATTGTTTTTTTGGATGCCAGGCTTGTCTTACTGGGACATAAATTTACATGAAGTCTTTTTGGTTGCCATGGAACATGGTTAACCATATTAAGCTTACAGTCCACAATAAACCCAGATCTTTCTCATTCTTATCTAGCCATGTTTCCTCCATTCTGTACTTGTGAAGATATTTCCTTTTTCTTTGTGAAGATGATATTTTTCAAACACATTCCACTTTGCAGCTTTTAAAAGTATGCTTAAATCGCTACAGAGGAACCTAGTCAAGATTTTTGTTATTATTTTTTTGTTATTATTTTTTTGTTATTTTTTTTGTTATTATTTCACTTGGAAAACGAAACTATCCTAGTTGATACCACTGAAAGAAAATAAATTGTCATTCAGTCAGTGAGCATTTATTAAGTGCCTCCTCTATTCTAGGCATTATAGTAAGTGCTAGGGATACAGAGAAAAGTAAAATATAGTGCTTGTCCTCAAGGGCTCTATTAGGAGAGACAACATGAAAACAACTCTATGCAAATAAGATATGTACAAGATACTCTAAAAATAATCTCAGAGAGAAGGCACTGCTAGTATTAAGAGGGCACAGTTCTTGTGAAAGAATTTTAATTGGGAATTGAGGGAATCCAGGGTAGTCAGGAGGGAGAGATGATGAAGAGGATACTTTTCTGGGTATCTTTTGCTTCTAGTTCCTCCCCAACAGAAGGATCAATGTGGACATTATGGTATGTAAAGGCACCTGGTGAAGAAGTTATGGTTTCTTTGGCTTTTGGTTTAGTGGGTGAAGACCTGGAAGGAGGTTTCTTTGGCCTGTCTGTCTGCCTACCTTGTAGAAACTACTTTGCAAGGAAAGTAACTGCAGAATTCAAAGAAAGCAATAGTATAGTCAATTGGGATCTTTGGCACATAGGAAAAACAACCCATATAGTTAGGTAGCAAAATGATGCAATGCTCCCAATTCCATTCTATTTATGTAGTTTGTGCTAAACTCGTTACTGCTGAAAAAACACCAGAACTCCCCATTGGTATACTGCAGTCAGCGTCTTACTTTTAATTCACTTATAATGCACTAAATCAATACTGCTTAAATAAGTAATAAAATTACACCTTTGCCAAAAAATGTAAACAAATTGATCTATTATTCACAAACTCATTATTCAACAAATTTTTCAACTTTGTAAAAATAGATCCACAAACTCATAAGCAACTCATTCCATCCAGCTTTTCAGCTTATCTGTCTCAAGCTCAATGCTGAGTGATCATTAATTAAAAAAAGCCTCACAACTTAAGCTTTTTAGAATAGACTTTTGAAAGGGAAGAGCATAATTAGGTTTTGTCTCCTTTGAGTAAAATGCTTTCTCAAAGCCCTTAAAAGATCACCCTCTCCTTAAATATTTGATGTTTAGAGTTCTGTAATTCTTCTGGAGTTGTGCATCATGCAGTGTCAGGTTCTATTTTTTCTTAGAAGTAAGGGTTATGAGAGTAGACATGAAAATAATGTCTTGTGTGTGAGGTCAACATTTTTCAAACCCAGGTAATAAAAATAAATAAAAACAATCAAAAGAAAAATATCCCTATTGCTATATCCTTAATCTCAGGCAGAACTGATGTGATTAGGCACTGGTGTGTGGGAAAAGGGTAATTCTGTACTTGAGGGAGAAGAGTCAGGGTTTGAGTTGGAAGAATGGCAAGAATAAATTTTTAAAAAGGCTGTCTATGGAGCACAAAATTCAAATGATCAATAAACATGGGGAAACTGGTTACCAAGGCTGAAATCTGAGGTCTGTGCAAGACCAAGAAGCAAACTAAAGCTGTACCAGGAAACTGACCATTTGTCTGGTTCAATGGGCCTTGCCAAAAGATGAGTCTTCCTGACTTCAGGCCTGGCACTCTATCCATTAGCCATCTACCTGCTCTAATGCTCCTGTTACCAATGCTTTCCCTTTTCAGATTAGCTTGTATATACTGTGTATGTAGTTTGTGGGCATAAAATTATTTATAAATTGCATCCTCCCAATAGAATATATTTTTCTAGAGTGCAGGATCTGTTTTTGCCTGCCTTTGTATTCTTCAGCACTTAACACAGTGCCCAGCATGTAATAATACATTTCTGCTGACTGACTCTATCTATTTTTCTTGCCCATCCATCATAATAAGCAGTGATGGATGAGGAAGGTAGAGTTCAGAGTTAAGCGAAGATTCTTTTAGTAAAGTATGTTCTTTGCTACAATATAAAGTAGGTTGGGTTTTGAGTGAGGAAGGCAGTAACCAGCTATTGGCTACATGACTGACTATCTGAGTGATTGGTCAGGGATCTACCATGCTTTCTTCAAGTTTTAGGCAGGTCTGCTGATGTGAAGATTGTGGAAAGACTGGAAGATATGGTTTTTGATACTTAATGGCTTCCTGGGAATTCAGTTGTAGTTGATTCCCAGTTTATATACTAATTTGATTGTTTGTAGGGTTATCAGGAATATTTGGTAAATGTTTAACAACCATCTCTTTGAAAAAAAAGCAAAGCACACTTTAAAAATTAATCTCCATTATTAACATTTTCTCCATCACTTTCCTAAGTGAACAAAATAACAAGTCAAGCTCTATTTTGTATGTTTGCCATTTTCCAAGGTAATGAGCTTTCAATTCCAACATATTCCTGGCCCCATGCTGCAATTCAATATGGATGGTTTCTGAGGCTTATAGGTTGCCAAAGGTTATGGTGCATGGAATAGAGGGGAAAAACTATAGGTGGAAATGATAATTCTCATTGAAAAACATGTTGGAGTAGACAAATACTGTGAGGTATAATATAAGTAGGACGGCTCAATCATCCTAATGGTAGGAGGTATAGCATTTAGAGATACTTTTCTAAGATTTGGTTGTGCATTGTTATCTCATTAGAAAAGCAACAGTATGCAATGGAAAGATGAATATTTGCTGGAGAGGCTATGAACAGTTCAGTCCAGAAGTATGAAATAAAATGGGTGTTACTGCTGGAGGGGAAGTCACACAGAGACAATTTCCTATAAGAGTAGGAGGGTGGCTTTGCCTATGGCAAGAAGTCCCACACAGGAGAAAAATGTGAGCTGTCTTGGTCAGAATATCTATTATCACCAAGATGACATAACACCCTAGGGATGGGGGCAGGTCTGTTATGAAATGTAACATTATCACCACCCTAGGATCATGAGGATTTAGCAGACATTGCAGCAATGCCATCTGCTGCCCCACTGGGTCTTTGTACATGCTAAGACATGTATTACTTTCACAAGTGACAATCTGAAAGATTGGCCCAGTTGTGGCAGGAGTAGAATACTGCCCATCAAGATTTACCTATAGGAATCATAGAACAAATCTCATAAATGGAAAGGACTTTCAAAGGTTACCTAGTCCACCCTAATATCTGAACAGGAATCCCATTGGCAGCATTTCCTTATGTGCAAATGTTTTCTTAATTTATAACACAATCATATTGTTCTCATAAAAAATACTCTGTTTTATTTGAATTACATATGTCTTTCCATAGTCATAGTTTGGTTTTGAGTCTCACCCTACTAGGTGTCTCAATGATACCTATAAAGATGAATTAACATCCTTGTAGACATCTGGCTTATTAGTCATTTATACAAGACATCTGAGACCATGAGTTTTATTGCTGGCTTTCTCCATGGATCTTACCTTCTGTGAATTACTGATCCTTTGTTGTTAGTTTTTAATCTACGTTATGTCTCCTACCTGACTTGTTAGGGTTACACAGGTAGGATTTGTTGTTGTTGTTTTTGGTTAGTAACAGTTCAAAGCAGCTAGGTGGCACAGTGGATAGAATGTTGGACCTGGAGCCAGATGACCTGGAGTCATCTAATTCAAATTCAAATCTATTCTCAGATAGTCATTAGCTGTGTGGCCCTGGGTAAGTCACTTAACCCTGTTTGCCTCAGTTTCCTCATCTGCAAAGTGAGCTGGAGAAGAAAATGTCAAACTACTGTAGTATCTCTGCCAAGAAAACCCCAAATGGGGTCACAAAGTGACAGACAAAACTGAAAAGCAATCAAACAACCAAAGCAATTCAGGACTCAATCTGATACTGACCCTCTAACAGACATGGTTGTCTAGCTTGCTTGAAAGGCAGAGAACTAATACTGAGTATGAACACCTTATGCCTCCTGCCAGAAGATTAATTCTAATAATTCTTGTTGAGTTTTAATGGCTGTAAGATTTATACTGTAAAAGAGGGTCACATGCCATGACTTATCTATCAGGTATATAAATTCAGGCTTTCATGACAGTGCATCTACACTACCCATTTTGATGGCTGGTAATGTAGGTGATGGTGACATTGAGTCTTCTGAAAAAAAAAATAATCCCCAGGAGATCTAGTGTTAATTTAACTGCCAGGCAGTTGGAAGTTTCTTATGGATGGAGTGAACAAAAGTGAAGTACTTTACCTCATCAAAATCCATGCCTAAAATGCAGTTTGAGGCCTTACTGAATTAATCAGCTTATGGGAGAATTATTCATAGTACAAGACCATAGAGATCAGTGTGGCCTCTAGAGACAAAGGCACACATGGTGATGCTGGCTGAATCAGCCACCATGATGAACTGTTCCTGAGGATCCAGGGATATCAAGAAGGGGACTGAAATCATTTTGGCACATTGCACCCTGTCTCTTGTGTCTACTATACAGCATTAGAATGTTTTAGTAGGTCATGAGGTAAATTTAAATTTAGAGTTAAGACTTTAGAGGTCATCTAGTGTAACCCTCTAACTTTACAAATGGAAACTGAGACCCAGAGAGGTCAAGTGACTAGCCCCAGGTATCAGAGCCAATACGTGGAAGAGGGTGGATCTAAGATTAAAAGGGAGGTCCTATAGCCTTAAGTTCAGCACTCTTTCCATTGCACTGTGCAGTGAGAGTACTGTCAACATGGTGAACTTGGGGATGAAGAAGCAGTAGCATTCTAGAAGCCTAGGAGCCACTACCTATCTATTGTGGAGGTGGGGCTACCTCATGGCTGTGTAGACTCCAGTTTGTATGGATCCATAAGAACTCTTGGTAGAAATATCACCTGTGCCAGAAAGCCTGTCTCTTAATAACAATAATGATAGGATTGGGGATAGGAACTAGACCTGTCATTCTACAATTTTTTGGGGAGAATTTCTAGTGAGGAAACTCCTTTTACTAATTCAGAGAAATACCTCCTCTATAATTTATAGCCTTGGGAATGTGTCTAGGGAATTAAGAGATGAAGTGACTTTTCCAGGGTCGTACAGTTAGTATGTGTCAGAGTCAGGACCTGAATCCAATTTGTTTTGACTCCAGGGTCAGTTTTCACTTCTTTGTACCATAATGCCTATCTAGTAATAATAGCTAACATTCATTCACTATCTCAAGTACCATTCATAGAGTACCTTAATGCAAATCATTTTTCATGTTTTCTCATTTGAATCTCATATGGAGTAGAGGTGATATCATCACCCCCATTTTATGGGCAAGGATATCGAAATTGAGAGAGATTATTTTACGTGATATGTCTTGGGTCGCACAGCTAGGTAATAGGTGAGACAGGATTTGAATTCTAGTCCAGGGCTCTGGAGATTTGAATGCTACTTACCTCATCAATAAGAAGAGAGGCTTTCAGTGGAAAGATGAGTAAAAACATGTGGGAATTGATTTCACTCTATAAATAAGTATTAATAAATAAAAAGTACTAAATTCCACTCTGTAAATAAGTACTACATTAGGGCTTATGAAACAATCAATGAAACTGCTCCAGCTTCCCTGTTTATGAGAGCAGAGGAAAGATTTCCTTGGTGATAACCTTTGTCCATTGAACATTAGTTTTATCATCCTTTGAGTGATTGTCCTGATATGGGATATAAAGTGGTATTAGTTTTCAGTTATTCTGTACATCAACCATTGACAAATTGAACAAAGGTTGTAACAATGGAAAGGGGGTATAATCGTGCAAAAGCAGAATGGATCTTTAGGAGATGGCTTCAGGTTATAATGGACAGGTTCTAGCACACGGGTAAATTATGTTTCTTGCCCATATCTTTCCTGTAAATGTGTAATCCACTGCTATTGCTCTATCAAGTGTTAATTAAAAATGGAGCAATTACTGAGTCACAACTAGATCATACAGGGAAATAATAAACTATATAACATTTTGTGAGGCTACATATGTTATATATTTAAATAATTGTATCAGTGTTTTGCTACATCCAGACTGAGGTTTGCTTATTTGACCCCAAATATTTGGATCCTAGACATAGTCTATGAGCAACAAAGCAGAGGGTTTCACTAGTTGGAAAGGGGGTTGTGTTTGTCATACTTACTTGTTGCCAGAGGTGGTAAGTGGGCAGGCACATTGCTGACAATCATTTGGTAGTCCCTTGACAGTTCCATAGTATCCAATGGCACATCTTTCACAGAAGTCACCGGCAGTGTGGTGTTGACAGTTCTATAAAGGAGAAAGGGGGACAGTGTTTGATATTGAATATTAACAAAAGTTAGGATACATACTATTTTCAGTCAAAGGGAATGATTGAATAGTCTCAGATTTTTTTTAACATTGACAAATGTGTTCCAGTAATTCTTGACATGAACAATTTTCAATGAGTTTCTGTTTTGAATAGTAAAAGAAGTTATGTTATTGTATCAGCATTGACAATGAGTGAAAAATGATGACCCATGAATGAAATGGATGACTCCTGCAGAGTTATTCTCTTCCTCCACTTTAGTCACTGTCCCAGGCTGTCTCTTGCACCATTTTTTTTTTCCCAAGGGGGAAGGCAGGGCAATTGGGGTTAAGTGACTTGCCCAAGGTCACACAGCTAGTAAGTGTTAAGTTTCTGAGGCTGAATTTGAACTCAGGTCCTCCTGACTCCAGGACCAGTGCTCTCTTGCTCCATTATGATGATACATGTCAAGAATTTTTAAACTCTATCATTTGGTCTCAGATGTTCTTTCCACCATTGAATTAGTGCTATTTTCTTGGTCCACAGGATTTTTCTTAAAATGGAAAGGGATTATGATCATTTCGTCCTGTCCATGTTATTTCCTACATTTAGTGGCAAGTGCTTTTCTGACTGAGGGATTTGTGGTAGATTTGAACTGAGGTTAGGGATAACATGCATAAAACTTGTATTTTAAAATGATATTCCTTGAAACATTCTTGAAAGCTTATTGAAACCTCAGGAGAACTGGAATTAGGATATGCTGAAGGTTTTTGGGTCTACCTCTTGAACTGGGTATCTATTTAGGAATGCATTAGCTTGGGTGTGTGTTTATGGGGAGCAGCTGACATGGCTTCTTTCCCTCTTTATGTAGGAAAGGTCCCATCTCTAACACTTCAATGAAATTTCACAGTCTCATGAATTTTGAGGGCTATGAATGTGGGAAAGCTAAGTCTTATCTGCTTTTTTTTTCCCTCCAAAATTTATGCTTTGGGATCCTTAAATACTGCAAATATTTGAGCTAGTGAAGGAAGCAGAAAAGGAAGGGAAGAGAGAGGCTGACTCATTTTAGATCTGACTTTGAAAATTTATTGTTTCTTTTCTCATAGAGACTAGAGTTTGCTCTTGTGGTCTTATCTATTAGTTTTCCACAGCCTAAGGGTTCATTCAGTTGCATGGTTGGTCATGAGCTGATAAGAGGCCTTATGTCAAGACAAAGGTATCATTAAAATTTTCATGGGCTTAAATTTCTGAGTAAAGTCACCTCTTCTAAGCCAGCCTCTAGAATCTAAACATGACATATATTTGCAGTATGGATCCTAGAAGAAGGTGGGAAGCAATGTGGGTCAACTATTAATATAGTTATACACAAATGTCTGTAGAGATGCGTTCCATTTTTTTGTCAATCTAACTACAAAAATCCTCAGTGGAAAATACATCTTTATAGAGAAGGGAAGGGTCAGGGCAGCAACAAACTAAGATATTAAGAGAAATCATTTCAAGTAGAGACTAGAAAACCATTTTTTAGTATTTAATATTGGATATTCCTTTCATATGACTAGATAACTTTGCTTCCATCTATCAAAATTCTGTGATTCCATGAATTGTGGAAGTCATAATTTAGTTAGCATTGTCATATACCACCATGCCCTTCATGCAAAGTTAGAGTTGGATAGGTTTGTAAAAAGAATGTCTAATAACCCACTACCAATTCCTCCTCTTCCTTCTTCCTTTTCCTCTTCTTCTTCTTCCTCTTCTTCCTCATGGGATAATTTTGAGAGACCATAGAATTCATTTCTCATTCATCATATTTAATAACTAATTATTGTATTAAGACCAAGGTTTTTCCCTTTTCTAATTCCTTGTCCAGAAACCAACCAGTGGGAAATTTCTCTTAGAGATTTATCCAGGACAGTTTGTTGACATCAGCTTTCTCTTTAATAGCCATATGCTCAATGTCACACCTGACCAAAGACCAAAATATTTCTCAGAATCTCCTTTATCCGTTGGTTTGACTGAACTTCTGGATTTGAGCGAAAAGATTTCAGTTTCTCTTCTTTCTTCTGTCACACTAAGAATTTTACATTTATTATATAAATGGCATCCTGATATTGTTGGAGAAAGTTTCATTGAAACAAATGATCTGTTTCATGTACTTTTCTGGGAAGTCCACATAACCTGAGGTCTTCTGAATATAAAAAGTGATTGACATGATGCTTTGTATTCTCTTCGGCTAGAAAAGCCACTTCTATTCAGGATGACTATAGATTTAAGCTTAAGTTTTTCATATCCTGATAAAACAGCAGTAACTTCACCAAAAGGCTGGCCACCAATGTTTTGTTGTTGTTTTTTTGTTTTGTTTTGTTTCTTTGGTTTTTTGCCACAGAAATATACAACTGCCTCCTGAGTCAAAGAGTGGTTATGCCATGTAGTGGTGGAGGGAGTACTCACAAAGACAAAATAATGGATTGTTAAAAGTACCAAATGATCTTAAAGTCTCTGATTGAAGACAACTGTCTCATGACCTGAAATTTAACTTTCAGAGTATTTGTATTTTCAAATGGTGTGTCAGCATTATACATTATATCCCACAGGTAGCCATATATTTTTTTTAATTTTAGAAACCTTAATATTTATTATTGAGACAGTATCAGACTAACAGAGTTGAATACCAGGGTCTCTCTTCCACTGGTGTTACTTGTCTGGCATGTTGCCATATTTGAAATCTTTTCCTGCCATTTTATAGGTGTTATTTTACAGTTTATGTGAAACCAGTCAAGCTTCCTTATATAACAATAGCACAGCATTCATATTTCACAGCCCTATAGCAGAATGGTGAACAACACACCGCGATTTGTTTCATTTTAATACTTATTCTGGTACCATGGTCCTTCCACAAATGCCTATTCAGCTGTCCAAAGGAAGTACTCATTTACACTGGCCACTTGTTCCTTCTCCTAAGGCCACAATGAAAGAGATGACACCAGTCAAATAACCAACATGTCTCTCTGAATTTTAAGGAGAAGCTATAGAACAGGATGACAGGTGATGTGTGTGTGTTATCAGGGCAGCATTTCTGAAGGATGTGTCTTTTACTCTCTTTGCAAGTCAGACCAAAGCAAAGCACAGCCTGGACAAATCGATGGCATGGTCTTGTACATTCTCAGAATATGAACAAGGACAATCTTGGAAACCTAAGAGACATGGACGAATAGTTGTCAGCCTTTTGCTTTTGCTATGAATGTATAGAAAACTGGACTGTTAGTAACATCTGAGCCATAGCTTCTGAATATAACATAGAACATGGCTGAAAAAAATGCTACTAATAAAAGTACTCAGGGGAGTTTAGTGCTATCACAGTAAATGCATCTCTCTTGTATCTACAACTTTTTTCATCGTTCTCTCCTGGAGTGAGTGAATGTTGTTAAACTTTACAGGGCAGTCAATCTTTTATGGCATTTCCCATATACCAACTTGGTTAACTTTATCAGCTCTCCTAGTTAAGTGCACAGACATAGCACATAAATCATGATGCTGTTCTTGACACTTCTCCTTCACACTGACTTTCAGAGGAAGAGTGAACATGGTATTCTCTCTTAGGTAGAAAATGACTTGTAGGTAAACACTTATGTCACTGACATGTTACAACTCTAACACTGAAGATGAAATGTATGAATCTTCTTCCCATGATAAAAGAGGATGAGATTCAAGCACTTGGCAAAGGATTGGCCTTCCAGAAGACCCAGAACATGCCAACTTCTGCCTTTCTGCTAGGCTCTGAGGTGCCCCCGGACAGAGCAATACCTCATATCCCTGGCTGGGCTTCTGATTGTGTAGAACTAAAACATTTGGCTGTGCTTGAGGCTGCCATGGGGTCACACTTTCAGATGCCACTGAGACACAACACCTCCTATTGCCCCATGGCAGACAATTTGCAAAATGTACTGATGTTTTGAGGGACTGGGTCTGGGGGAAACTTTGAAACTTCTAATCACCCATTTTCTTCATAAGGCTTCCTCCCATCTATTGGTACTCAGGTCTGAACTCATTCCCTTTGGTTAGTATACTCCTCTCACTTTTTACTTTCCCCGTTCCAATGATTGTGAAAGTTTCCTTGACTGCTGAAAAACAAGACCTCCTCCCCAACCACAGACATCAATGCCTCCTTCCCGTTCACTTCAATCCTATGCTGTAATGTCCTCCCTCCAGACCTGCCTGCTTCTTCCACTGTGCTCTATGGGACTCACGCTATCATTATAACACTTAATTTTTAAAAAATATCTGTTCTTTTACTCACTGAGACATGTATTCCTTTCTTTAGCCTCTCTCTAACCCTCATTATACCAGATGCCTGATTATTTTTTTTAGTACTCATTTCACCTCCTTTCACATCTCAATGGTTTTAGAGGGGGATATAGAATAATGGTTTCCAATTGTGATTTCCAGGCTCTTTCTATACCCTTATCACTCAGCAAGCTCTCTTTCTTTGAGATTCACCCTCTCCAAATTTATAACCCAATTCAGGTCCCAGGGAACATTATCTATTAATTCTCAGAACATTTTCCCTCCTTTCTTAGTAAATTCTGTGCCTTGCTCACAGTGTCCCTTTCTGTTCCAACTACTGCCTCCCTCCCTCCACTAAAAGAACTAACATCCTGATGTTCCCTCAAGTATCCTAATTTCCCTTTAATCTACTCAATACCCAAAGTCTACTTCTTTCTCTTCAGCTACGTATGGTTATTGTCACTGTTGAACTTGCCATCACTCATACAGATTCTACTCCATGTTCAAGAACTTTCAAATTCCTTTATCTATCATTCCATCTCTATATCTCCTTACTCCTAAACTTATTCTTCACCCTCAACCTGACCTCTAATACTTCCACCCCGCTACTATTTTCTTATTTCTGCTGTAGCTATACTCTCCTCATTTTCCAATATCAATCTCTTATCAATCTCTTGGGGAACCAATTCAACTCTGCACTATTTTCTTATGTGTAAAAGTATTACTTCCTTGTCCTACCTTGCCAAACCTGAACCTTGGATGACTTCTATCATCTTCCTCCTGTATTGCTTCTGTTTTGCTGGTGAGGGGGGATGGAGGCAGTCACACAGAAGCTGAACAAGGTTCACTACAAATTTATTTTATCTAATCTCAATTGGGGCTACACTGAAGTGAGACAATCCTGCTTTTCCCTAATCAATTTTCTATCACCACAAGACTGGTCCAGCTCTTCTTTTTTCAAGCCTAGCACAGTAAGCCCTCCCTAACTCCCTGAATCGAAAACCATTTTTCAAACTTTACTGAAAAACTGAGACCATTTGTTGTGTACTCCTTCTTCCTCCCTCCTCCATTTTATATATACCTGAAGATCCTCATTCACTTAAGTCTCTGATGAAAAAGTCTCTTCTCCTTGCCAAGGTCAACCCTTAGAGACTCTCTTGTTTTTGTATTTCTACTTTTGTCACTTAACACAGTGCATGGTACATTGTACATGATAAATATTTTTTCATTCCTTCATTCCATTCACCTCAGATTTTTTGAAAACTGAACTCCTGTTGCCCTCAAAACTGCGCCAACTCTCATTCGAATTCCTCCTATCTACATTTGGTCTGTTCTAGGTATATTTCTCATCTTTGTTCTTTATTTCTACTTCCTCATGTAGTATACTGGGGACCAAGTTATCAGAGTACAAATCTGTTGGGTCTACGTAGGAGTTTTCATTTGAAACTAGTATTACCTGTGACTCTTATATCTGTCCACTTGACGGCGAGATTGAATGCTTAATGGATGAGGGGTTTTCTGGACTTGTTTGTCCCACCATGTGTCAATTGTTTTTTAAAAAAGCAACCTTAAACTTTTGTAGGAGATGGTGAGTTATAGTTTATATCAATTTCTTTTCTTGGTTCCATTTCTGGGTTTTTGAGTATAAATAGCTTCTTTGATTAGGTCAGCTTGTTGTGACTTTAATTGTACACTATTATCTTTATTTCTTCTTTATGCTTTTTTCCCCTAATTTCAAGTTGATTGTGACCTTTGCTCTGACAAATCTATGGCCTGACTGCAGAAAGGTGATTTGGAAATCTCTATCTCATTTAGATACCAATTGTTTTCTATCTATAATACTTTAGTAAATTTTATTTTTTTCTTTTGCATGATGTATTTTGGTGAATACCGTGGTTAGAATCTTATGACCCTTACTGAAGAAAATAGCCATGCTATATAGCTTCTGTGAAGTCTATTCAATTCATACACAAGTCAATACATCATTCTTGTGATCTCATTGGTCCTCTTCAAGAACTAAGGACAAACAACAGCATTTTCATTTCTTAACCTAAACCACATTTTCCAACACATTTTTCTCTCATCCCACCTTTTCATTAAAGACACTCATTATTAAAACATGTTTATTTAGTTTAGAGGAACTTATTGGATTCTTCAGAGAATTTATCTTCCCACTCTGTGCAACGGATGTTGGCTAATTAACTGGGGAAAAAAAAAACTTTTTTTCTTGCTTTTTAGAAAGATTTTCTTTTGTTTAAGATCAGTATGAAGACTATAGAATTAGATGACCAAAGTACCCCTTGAAAATGTATTTCTGGTTAGCTTTGGATACATGATAAAACCAATTTTACTACTTTATTTTCTTCTCCAAATAGAATGTGTGAATTCTCTTCTCCAAGCGAATGTGTGAAGCTTCCTTACTGCCTTATTTTGATGTGGGATTACATTTAGAGCCAGAAAGGTTCAGTACCTCCAATAGTATATTGACTTGTGGATCATTACCGAGGGTCTCACATATAGAATACAATAATTAAGTTTTATTAATAGTATAAAAATGATATGATTCTTAATATTCTTTGCTTTGTTTTCTAGCATTCTTCCAACTGTACCACAGAAGTATAAGGGGCCCATTTTAAGTTTTTCTTTGTTTCATGGGTTGCTGTTGACAAAATATTTATCATCTAGTGATGAAAAGTTAAAGAGAAGGGGACAACTCTCTCTTTAGTTTCATTTTCATAGAGAAGACATTGTTTGGGTGCTGGGTTATATTAGCAGAAGCCTTTTCAGCATGACAGAATGTGCCAGAGGTTCCACTCTGCTGATTATATCCTTTCAGAACTATAAGGTCACTTTTATGACATGCTGAAGCATTCAGGTAGGAGTGTGTGTGTGTGTGTGTGTGTGTGTGTGTGCGCGTGTGTGTGTGTGTGTGTGTTTAGTCATTTCAGTTGTGAGTCATTTCAAACTCTTCATAACCCCATTTGCGGTTTTCTTGGTAAAGACGCTATAGTGACTTGCCATTTCCTTGTCCAGCATATTTTACAGGTGAAGAAACAGGGTGAAGTGACTTGCTAGATTTGAACTCAGAAAGATGAATCTATCTGAGGCCAGGCATTCTATCCTCTATACCACCTAGCTGCCCTTTAAGAAGGAGGGAGGATTGTATAATGCAAACATCACTTCAGTTGGAGTCAGAGAACCTGGGTTCAAATTCAACCTCTGCCTCTTATTAGTTGTTTAGCCTTGGTCAAATAACTCAATTCATCTTTGCCTCAGGGTGCTCACTTCTAAAATTACAGGTTTGGAATAAATGACTTCTAAAGGTCCTTGTTAGCTTTAAATCTATTATCTTAGCCCTTTTGCAGAATCCTTACTTGTTCCAAGCTTCAGTTTCTTCTTAATCATATATATTTGATCTAGGCTGAACATAATTTTCTTTGATAGAAAGTAATTGTCATGATTTCTGGTTATATTGTTGGCCATAGCAATGATAATATATTTCACTTTGAGGTATTTTTACCCTGATTAGAATGTACCATTTTTCTTTCTTTTTGGAGGGCAGGGCAATTGGGGTTAAGTGACTTGCCCAAGGTCACATGGCTAGTAAGTGTTAAGTGTCTGAGGTCGGATTTGAACTCAGGTCCTCCTGACTCTAGGGCTGGTGCTGTATTCACTGCACCACTTAGCCACCCCGAATATATCAATTTTAAGGATGAAATTGTAGCTCACTTTCCAGAAGGCATAGGACTGACCACTGATTGGTGTCTTGGGGAGACAGGGAGAAGGCAGGGAGAAGGACTGCCTCTAAACATTACAAAGAAGCCAAACTCAACTAAGATAATTTTCAGCAATTCATTTTCTTCTCATATTTCCATGGGAAAGGAAAGGAAAAGACCAGGTGTAAGAAAGAATAATATCGCAGTGCTAGGTACATTTTTTTCTTTTTTTCTTTTTCCTTTTTTGGTCTAGACCTAAGATTTCATCAATGTAAGGAATTCCTTCCTGGGAGTGCTTCCTTCCTGGGAAACTCCCTGTACCAATGTAAGCCTTTAATTGTTTTGCAATTTATAATCTTTGAAAGTAGCTCAGGATATTGAGTGATTAAATGAATTAACCAGGGTAACATAACCATTATGTGTCAAAGGTGAGATCTGAACCTGTCTTTCTGCCTCTAAGAGTATCACCCTAGTTACTACACCATGCGGGTTCTCTGGGTATGCAGTAATTCTTAAATAATTGCTTTTTAACTGTTTTTTTTTTTTTTTTTTTTTTTTTTACAATATTTAGGAGGGAACTAACTACAAGTGGGTATGTAGCTTTATTATGCTCTAAGATATTGAAATCAGTCAGAGTCAGGAAACATACTTCTATTCCTCCCACGTCACTTACATTCATTTCCTAGGCTATTAAATGTGGATAATAATAGTGATCCCCTACTTGCCTCATATGACTGGTGTGAAGATAAATGAGGTAATGCTTATAGAATAAGTTATAAGTTCCTTGAAGGTTGAAGTTATAAAAATGCAGAGTATGATTATTGTTTACACTAGCTGTATATTTTTTGGTGCAAACCATTATTTTCCCACCGAATACAGGAATATATCAGAAAAAAAGGCTATGCATTCAGAATTCTTAAAGCAAGAAAATCAACAGGGGACAATCATTTAGGCAGGAGAAGTCACTTTTGAGCCAAATGTCCTTGACTGCATCCTTCCTTAAACAAAAATAAGATTAAAATGTGCTCCCTGGGGTTGACTTGGTATGCAGAGGTATCATTTACATGAAGAAAAATGACAGCATAAACAGATAAAGAGAAGTCATAGATTAGTACCTGACATATGGAAGTTTCAGGGTCACATATATCACTATGTCCATTACACTGACATGGAACACAAGTGCCCAGGCTTGGTCCACGTATCTGGCCACCAGATTCAGAAGGCAATCTATAAAATCCTGGCATGCAGACCTGCAGGGAAAGTAAGCCAGTTAGGCAGGTAAAGATAAGAAAGGCACACTTTAGAAGGCTCTGGGTCCTCTAGCTTATGAAAAGAATGACATACCTCCAGCTTCACTAGAGGCAATATCCTTTATAAATACAAGAACCAATTTCAAATCATAACACGTGCTTCAGCAAGGTCTCCAGAGTGTAAGAGTAGCTTCAGCTGGGTAATATTTCAGGCCCCCAAACCTTTCATTTAGATACAGAATACTCAGCCTCACAAGCTATGGGTTTAAGTATATGTCATCTTCTTGAGAAAGAAGTCTCCTTTTAAATAGAATTGTATCATGGACTAAGAAGGGATGATTGGGCTGCCCTTGTCCTTAGTATGGTTTATTTTTTCAGATTTGACAAGCTCATATCTGTTCAGTTCTGCTTGATGGATAACCAACAAATGTCTAATGATTCTAAGCACGCATACACACATACATACACACAAGTCTTCATAGTTGCATTATTTATATGGCGATAATTTAAAAACTATAAAAGTAAGGAATTTCAAATAATAAAAGCACTATGTGTCTTGGGACTATTAGGCCCCAAATAAAATTTATCTATCCCTGATCTATTTTTTCACTCAGCAATAAAAATCTGAGAGTAAATGGAAAACTGCTTGCAAAGCTGACATATACAAAATCAAGTCTTCCGTCTTCATTTAGGCTTTATTATGTAAATTTATCAATGCATCTACATTGCTTTCTGAAAGCTTACAATTCTGAATGGGTGATAAGGAACAGGCTTGTTGTCCATGGTTTAGCCCCTCATAATATGCTGAGACGGCCATATTCATTAGCCATTATTTGAGCCACAAATCAGTGGTTTGAACTGAGGTAGGAGAAGTATTAACTTCCAAGGCCAGCTTTTGGTCTCTCTGATGGCATTGGGTTTCAGAATCCTGGCTAACTTAAATTCCCCTTATTTACAAGGTATAATTTATGAGTTCATTAGGAAGTAAAAAAGTGATTGCTAAGCAAAGAAGAAAAATAATGGAATAAGCATGAGGTAGGACCCCCAATGAATCAATAATAGGCATGGATTTGGTTCTGGATTAGAAAAGCTGAGAGGAGTGGGCATTCAAAGACAGTATCTTGAGCTCTCTTACAGAGAGGAAAAGAGATCAATAGTCAGTATTATCCTTGTTTATTTTGATTTAGTTAATGTTAAATCACCTCAATTAAATACTCAATTAGGAGTCTCTCTGCTTTTATCACAGCTTAGAAGAAATTCTAATGAGGCTAAATTGATGCCTCTACTTAAGAGGAGCTGGTGAAGAGTAGGAGTAGAAGGAAGGATGGAGTCTGAATTACATCACATCTCATGGGACATAAGCTCCTATTTCAGTAAAGTCTATTTAAATAATTTAAGCCAACATCCACTTTTCTCTTTGTGTTATTGTCTGAGAAAGAAAATTATGGCTTTACAATAGTCAAGCTTGAATGTAAAATAATCCCCAACTCCAAAATGGGGCCCATTCAAACACTTTAGAGAGTGACCATTGATGTGTGAATGGTGGCACATTCTTGCCTTTAAACCAGTTAATAGAGGGATTGAGGGTGGTGAATCTGTTGAGTTCCAGAGTTCTGAGTTGCACAGGGCTAAGCTGATGAGGTATTCTCACTAAGTCTAACATAAATGTGGTGAGCTCCTGGGATTGGAAGGGATAGGGCAAACTGGTCAGAATCAGAAACAGAGTAAGTCAAAGTTCCTGTGCCAATCAGAGCGCTATCAGGCCCCTAAATAATCCCTGTACTTCTAGTATAGATGAGATAGGAACACCATTCTCTTAAAAAAAAGAGAGTGACCATTGAATTGAGAGTGACATTGAATGAGAGGACCAAAAATGGATGCTATGGTGATTTAGAAGACTAATAGTATAACAATGGAAGGGACAGAGAGAAAATAAGTTCAAAGCTGATATTTCTCAACTGAAAAGTGAAGTGTAGCTAGGATATGATATAATTAAAGTAGGAAAGTGATTTTAATACTGTAGTTTGAGTCCAAGTTGTTGTAATATGTTTCCTGTGATAGTGGAATTTTATTACAGCAAGCCCACCAAAATCCCACTTGGACACCTGACCATGCCATAGATTCATAAAAGGGATGCTAGTAGAAGGCCAAAGAAGGTCCTGCTAAGAGACTAAGGCTTCTAATTCAAGCACAGACACATATACCAACTCACATTTCTTTTTTTTTTAATTTATTTTTTTTATTTGGATTTTAACTTTTATTTATTTTAGTTTGCATCATTGATTTCCACGAGATTTTGAGTTACAAATTTTCTCCCCATCCTTCCCCTACCTATGTAACAGCAAGCACCCTAGCATGCCTAGGGCAGCTACTAGCACAGGTTCTTAGATCTGCTTTTCTAAAGGAAAGCAACTCAAAATGGGTTAACAATCTCACTTTAATCAAACATATCATTTACCTAGTTCAGGAGGAAAAG
>CM053586.1:91406418-91436756 GCA_028646515.1 Pseudochirops corinnae
AAGGAATTATTCTCTTCAGAAAGCTTTTGAAATTCTTTTTCCATCTGGCAAAGTCAACTTTTTAAGGCATTTTTCTCCTCAGTAGCTTTTTGGGCCTCTTTTGCCATTTGAGCTAATCTATTTTTTAAGGTGTTAATTTCTTCAGTCAGGTTGTTGACTCTCTTTTCATGATTTTCTTGCATCATTCTTATTTCTCTTCCCAATTTTTCCTCCACTTCTCTCATTTGGTTTTCAAAATGCTTCTTAAGCTGATCTCTAGCTTTTAGGCAGTCTTCATGTTTCTTGGAGGCTTTTGGTGTGGGAGTTCTGACTGTGTTGTCTTCCTCCCGTTCCCTGCTTTGTTCCTTCTTGTCTCTAAAGAAGGAATCTAGAGTTTGGTTGCTATTCTTACTTTGATTCTTTTGCCTGTTCATGATGGCCAGTCAATGATTTTTTTTTTTTTTTAGCTCTGTGGAACTCTGCTTCCAGAGGGGAAAGCTCTGTCCCAAATTGCTGGGGTTTTTGCAGCTGCCGGAGCTTTTAGGAGGCTGCTGCAGCCCCTACCAGCTTTGGTTCACTGAAAACGCACCCCAGGACCACCACCCAAGACCATCATCCGGATCCATGCTGCTCAATGCTCGCTTGGCCCCCTTGAAGTCTGTAGGCCAGGAGCTCTGAACAGCAACACGGAGGCGGCTTCAGGGCCTCCCCTTTTCCTTGCCCTGGAGGCAGTTTGGCCAGCCACACTTTTCTCCCCCAATTTTAGCCAAGTAGCACTGATCTTTCACTTAGTTCTTTTTTCTTATGGCTTGATAATTCTGGAAACTGCCACAGCTGCCATGGATCTGCTCTCCTGAAGCTCCAGCTGCATCTGAACTTGGCTCAGCTCATCCAGCCATCCCCAGGGCAAAGCCATGGCTTCAGGCTGGGCTGGTTTCAGCTCCCAGCACTGAGATGGTCCCTTTGAGCTGAGCTGCCTTCAGCAGGAGGTAGATGTGTGTGCGTTTTAGAGTCCTTGAATTTGTTTAGAGTCATATTTTTGGGGTATTTGATGTGGCTGTGTGGGAGCTGCCGTATCTTGCTGCTCCTATGCTGCCATCTTGGCTCTGCCCCAACTCACATTTCTATAGTGTTTGAAGGTTTATAGAATGTGTTCTTCCCAGCATCTCTGAGAGGGAGGAAGATCCTATTAACTTTTATAGATAAAGTAATTAAGCCTCTGTTAGACTCAGGGGTGGGGAACCTGTGGCCTCGACGTCACCTGTGGCCCTCTGGGTTCTCAAGTGCAGCCCTGAAACAGTCAAAGCCTTGAGGTCACAGGTTTTAAAGTTTTTTAAAGTACCTTGTATCTGTTTGTTTCTCAGAACTCTGTGAAGTAGATGTTATTATCATCTCCAGTTTTCAAATGAGGAAACTAAGATACAAGTGACTTGCCCAAGGTGATAGAGCTAGTAAGAATCTCTGGCAGGATTCAAACTTGAGTCTTGCTGATTCAGAGTTCAGGAGCCTTCTATCCACAGGGCCACCTGGACAACATTAACAGAAGGACTTTGCCAGCTTTACAACAACCAGCACACTGAAGAGATTCAGCATTGGAGAGAGGGCCAACTCCTCATCTAGTTACTTTAGCCATGGCAACCTCGGGAGGCTCTCTATTAAATCATGAATGAGATAAAATTCTTGTTGGTGGACGGAGTACCTACATCAGTGAAATCACCTATCTTTTGAAATGTTGGAAGAAAGAACAGTGACAAAAATCATATACTCAACCTTTGAGGACTGGAGATGGAACAAAATGGCTCCAATTCCTTTTTTTCTGTCAGTGTGTTGAAACTGTCCTAATATAGGTAG
Source organism: Pseudochirops corinnae (assembly GCA_028646515.1). Lineage (NCBI taxonomy): Eukaryota > Metazoa > Chordata > Mammalia > Diprotodontia > Pseudocheiridae > Pseudochirops > Pseudochirops corinnae. Next base: position 91,408,249 of record CM053586.1, read on the forward strand.
TAAAGAGAAGGACTCTGGATACAAAGGGAATAAGGTACTCTAAAGGCAGATTACCATTCCTGTTCAAGGCAGAACCATTCTCCTTGAAATTTCTGGATATTTTACACTCTAAACTGGGTATCTTGCCACACAGGAGAGTAGGGGGGATGGAGATGAGAGGTGGGATAATAGAGGGGAGGGTAGAGGGGAAGGTTGATGGAAGTACACACGTCTGTAAAGGGACAGGGACAGGGACGGTATAGAGAATAGAATGGGGGGGGGTGGGATAGGAAGGAGAGACATATAATCAGTCTCTCACAATATGCCCACTGTGGAGAGGTTCTGCATAATTACACAAGTACAGCCTGTATCCAATTGCTCATCCTTCCAGTGGGGGTGGGTGACGAGGGAGGAAGAGAAAGAATCTAGAATTTAAAGTTCTATAACCAAATGTGTTATATATATATATATATACAGGCACTGTGGTAGGGAGATCCATCCTGCCCTCCCAAAAGGTCAGAGGGGTGATGGGGGAGGACATAGGAGAGAGCAGATTGGGGCAGGGGTTATACAATGGGATGGCTGTTTTGGGGTGGTGGGTAGGGGAAAGTTGGGGAGAAAATTTGTAACTCAAAATCTCATGGAAATGAATGATGTAAACTAAAATAAATAAAAGTTTAAAAAAAATTTCTGGATTTTTGTGGGGAACAACTAGATTTGTTCTTTTTTGTTTTATATGAATAGTTGGGACTTTTGTTGGTATCTTCTGGCAGGGTTCCTAAAGGGTTCTCCTTATGTTTAAGGAAGGGCAGAGATGAGGGATGTTTGCAGTTGCTTTTCTCATTAACATTCCTTAAACTGAGTCACCTTTTTCAATAGTCTTTTCCCTTAAGTTTAGGAACTATTTAAGACTCCATCTTCTTTCCCTCCCTATTGTTTACCTCGGGCATGCTGATGATGCATCTTCACAGCTTTATGAACAAATTCCTGTTAAAGTGGGGAGAGGAAGCTGAATGGAGACAGAGAAAAAATGAAGGAAAGTATGTCTGTCCTAAGGCTCAGCACTGACCTTCTGTCACATTCTAATGACAAATCAAATCCCTGGTTTCTGAGGAGGGAAGGACTAAGGAATGTATAATTCTCTTATGACATTGATTTCTTAGCTATTTGCTCAGGGATGCTAAAAATGAAACTCAAAATTAATGTCCTTAAGGGAATATAAGGTTCAGGACTGATCCTTAGAGGTATGTGGCCTGAGGCAAATCACACTGGAACATTTTTATATGTGAATCAGTTCAAAATAATCATACTTACCTACTGCCCTGCAGTTTTCCTCATAACTACCCAGTGCCTATAAGCATTATTATCTTCATTTCATAGCTAGTTTGCCCAAAGCCCCACAGTTCATACCAAAGAGAGTTGGGATTATAAACCTAGTCCATCATACTGCACTACATCTAAAATGAGTATCAAGGGCAGCCTTGCAAGGGAAAAGAGATGAAAAAAGTATCCATTTTGAGGTTTACAAAACACTTCACATAGGTTACGACATTGTGATAATAAGGAAATGTAGCACAGTGGAAAGACTCTTACACTGGGAGTCAGAACACTATGGTTCAAATATCTGCCTTGTTACCTACGAAGTATGGGACCTCTTGAAAATCATTATATCTACCAAAATGAAGAAACTGAACTAGACAGCCTCTGATATCTTCTCCAGGCCCAAATCTATGATCCTATGCATGTGGAAGAGAGGCAGACCTTCTTACCTTGGTGACAGAAAAGATGGATAACCACACATATAAGAGCCTCAGTTCTATTTAAAACTAGCTCATGGAACTAACACCATTGTCTCCCACAAGCTGCCTCCTGGGAGCACAATTTATCCTCCAGCATCTTGGTCAAAGTGTGAGATTTTGGAATCATTCAAAGCCTGTGTAGGCTTCCAGGTTGTATGATATTGGGACCATTTACCACTTCTTTTGTCCACCTTTCACCATTACTTTCTTGGCAGAGATATGGGGCAGCTAGTTGGTGCCGTGGATACAGTACAAGCCCTGGAGTCAAGAGGACCTGAGTTAAAATCTGGCCTCAGATGCTTACTTGCTGTGTGATCCTGGGCAAGTTACTGAAGCCCAATTGCCTTCCCCCCAAAAAATTCTTAGCAGAGTCAGTGAAAGAAAATGAAATTCAGACCATTTTGTTTTGCTATACCAATAGAAGACTTGATTGGGGAAACTAGGTGAGATTATTGTTGAAAAAGGAATCTGGAAAGGATTTATGAATTTATATTATACTTCAGTATTTCAAAGATCTATGATTTTGTTGGTGTAGGTAGTTCCTCCATGGATATAAGACAAAACACTACTATACTTCAGAGTGTGTGTGTGTGTGTGTGTGTGTGTATAAAACTTTGTAAAGCTGTTGCAGAAAACACAACTAAAACTAAAATCAAAATCTTTTACCCTATGTAACAGTCTCCTGGTGAGGAACAGCTTTGGAATAAAGTAGGTTAATCTTCAACTCAATAGATATACAGTTGCTAACTGGGCCTTTAGTTGAAAGTTCTCTGGCTTAGTTGGATCTGCCAAAGCTCAAACTCTTGTGGCAGGATCTTTGAGAATGATGGATGGGTCACTTCCATGCCACAATGAGGCACTGGAGGAGGATTCCAGTGGAGGCCATTATCCACGCCTACTCTAGGTAATCAACTGAACAATGCCTTAGAATTAGTGATTCAATCTGGAAACAGATATTATATTCAAAGTCTACTTTATATTATTCTATTAGTATGCAATATAATGAGCATTAAAAAGAATTAGAGGCCAAATATTTTCATTCTGTAAGAATGGAAGTCACAATAAAAATTTCCTTAATTACATGGAAAAGGTAACACAAACTGAAGAAGACAGCAATTGGTATTTTAATTAAAGTTATGGTATAATCAACAAAATGGTCCTCATGCTAGAGAGAAGTGTGAAAATTTACAGATGATTTCCCACTGTAAGTTCATACATACCTTTTCTGTTAAAAGTGCTATAATCATTTTATAGCAACTCAAAGGATGATCAGCTAAGCCTACTGACAGTTGCCTACATTTTACTTTGTGGCTTGAAAACCATAGACAGTATGACATAGTGGAAAAAAATATTAGCTTTGGACCAAGATGATCAGCATTGAAATTCTGGTTCTACTATTGACTATGAATGTGACCTTTGGCACATCACTTAAATGTCTTTGGGCCCCTACTTCTTCATCTGTAAAATGGGAAGAGAAAGGTGGGAAAAGGAAGATGGGGAGGATGATTTGGGCTGGATGGATCTTTGAGGTCCATTTCTCTTTAAATCACGTGATCCTAACAATTAATCTCTCTAACTTAAAGTCAATTTTTGTTCATGAAAATGAAATGAATAGCATAGGAATGTTGATGCCTTTAGAATATAATGCATTTAGTAAAAATATTGGTTGGTACATTCATGACCCACAGTATATGCTTTCAAAATAGGCTGTATTATTCCAAAATTGTCCTTAGCCCTTGCTTTGAGAACTATATTTTATTCCTAGATAATTACTCTTTAGAACTGAATGGATTATAAATAAGAATTATAATGTATGTATAGAGGCAATGGATCAGAAAAAAAAATCTCAGGTGTATTATTATGGGAGACAGATCTTTAGCCCAAGATAACCTAATTGAGAAATTATTGAATAAAATAGAGGTTTACATGAAAGCACATAGGGTAGTCATATGACCCGGCCCTCTCTGGTGTATGCCTTCTCTTTCCACTGATCTTCTTCATCTGTCATTTGTTTTTGGTGATACATACATACATACATACATACATATATATATATATGTATGTATGTATGTATATGTATTCTTGTGGTCATGAACAATTACAAAAATGATTGGGATAGCATATTTCAGTAAACACGGAGAAAAAAAAAATCAAAGCCTATCTTGGTAATATGGGCTTCTAAGATTAAAGAGCTTGGAAGAGAAGTCAAATATTAAGAGAAGCTGCAACTCCAGAGACTTTTTGTTTTTATTTTTTTTTGCTTAGCATTATTCTTATATAAACTTAAGGGAGGAAATCTAATATAAGTAAAATATTACTACCTCTGTAAAGGCTTTGAAAGGCAACTCTTCCCACTTTCTGGAATATGTTTAATAATGAGTGGCAATTATACTGTCATTGCTGGATCATCGTATATATACATATATATATATATATATATTTATATATGTCATTAACTATCTGTGTGACTTTGGGTGAACCAAATATATATATATATAACAAGAGCACTTTAATTCAGTGTTAAATATGATAAAGTAAATGGCAAATTCTGTATCTAATACATGCTTTGGGCATACTGACTTTTATTTCTTGCTGTACTAATTGGCATAGTATAGTACCACACCAATTGGCATAAGATGTCACAAGTGAAAGACTAGATGTCACAGACTCTCTTTCTGTGTATATGCATATGTATAAATGTTACGTATACATCCACACACTCTTCCTGCTATGCTCTGTGTGTGTGTGTGTGTGTGTGTGTATGTGTGTAAGGAAAGGGTGAAGTGAAAAAGGTCTGGAAAGATATGTTAGAACCAGATTATTATTGACTTTAAAGTTCAAACAGAGGAGTTTGTATTTTTAGAGTAAATAGGGATCCAATCAAACTTCTTGAGTGGGGTGACATGGTTTGCTGTGCTCAGCAGCCTTATGGAGAATTAAGAGTGATAGGAAGAGTTGAGGATTTTGGCCTTAGCAGATGTTGACTCTGAAGAAGGGGAACAGGGAACTAGAGCTGGCAATTTGCCCATATTAAGATGGGTAATACCTAGTGATCAGACACTTTTTTGATGGCAGAGTACAAAATGAGGGCAGGCCCTCATGATCTTGGGCTAGGATTTCTTGTAGTTTTTAAGACTCTCCAGAAAGCTGTGCATTAGCCTAAATGATGCAATTCCTGCTCAAAACAGTTTCAGAACTCCTCTTCCTTTCAGAACCTATATCATGTAAGAAAATCAGTCCAATTATTTAGAATAGGACCTCGTTTTCTGGTCCCATGTGGCATTGTACCTACCAACAGCTTATCATTAGGAAGACCAGGCACGTCAAACGATGTAAAAAATTTTATTATAATCTTATTTTGAAAGTAAGACTGCCACTATTTTCTTTGCCTTATGGATTAAAAAAAAAATGTACTTCCTCAATTGATATAACCTGGTCTTTGGGGTATTCTTAAATTCCAGTTCTTTTTGAATAATGACCTTATTTATGAGGCTCTGTTCTTTAATAGATTCCTGTCAATTTTCTAATATCACACCCAAAAAGAATACCAGATTTGGAGTAACAGGATCTGGGTTCAAATCTTAGCAATGCCCCTTAAAGTCACTCTGACTTTGAGCAAGTTACTTTTTGAGTTAAGCTGGGTTTATCTGTAAAATGAGTGAGGTTGAAGTAGATGTTTGCCAAGGTCCCTTCTAGGATTCTCACTGAGGATGTTGAAATGAATGCACTGTAGGTCCTGGAGCAAACTTCCAAAGAAGCATCTGAAAACTGTTCTAACCAAAGGTGGTCTTGCTGGCCAAGGGCATAACCTATTAAGGTGATTTCTATACTTTGAAGTGTATAATATGCATTTGGATACATAAAGTCCAAGATATTTGTTTTTTTAAAAAATACACAGTGTGGTATGAAGATTAAGGCACTGGACTTGGAGTAGGAAGACCTGAATTCAATCCTGTCTTAGACATTTAGTAGCTGTGTAACTCTATCCAAGTTGCTCAATCTTTGGGATTCAGTTTCCTTATCTTTAAAATGAGGGAGATACAATGATGGCCTTCCAAAAATGCCTTTAGACTCTAAAATCCATTATTCTGTGTTAGAGTTACACTGTGCATATAATTTATGGTTGAGAATTTTCCAGGTCTTTTGAGAGTGATTTTGAGATAATAGACAAGTTAGAATAATTGGGTTTTATTTTTTAAGAAACCATGCATCTCTTTTTCTACATTACAAGTCTTTTAAACTCTGTCAAAACCTTTTCTGTTCACCCGTGGTTTCTATTAGCAGGTTTCATTTAACATCAAGCTAGCCTTCTACTTACTTCTTCCCTCTCCTCCCCCAACTCCTAAGACTCATGCTGTTCAGGGAGGACCAAAGGAAATAAAGTTAGGTGTTTGCAAGGAAATAAGGTTGATTTAAGTGAAGTTAGAAGGGGATGTTTTCAGCTCACTAAACGAATAGAGGAGAGTTGATAACTATTAAGGACAAGTGATTCAGAAGAAACTAGTATACCTCACAAGAGAAGCCAGAATAACCCGGGGGACAGTCACATTTTTCAATCAAGCGAGCTTGTGGACTTAATGCTGATATAGCTCCTTCTTCAGCTACTTCCATTGAGATCTCAGAAATTCTGGAAAAGAAAAATAAATAGAACTCATTAGCCCAGTAAATACCCATTCAAAGGCACTCTAGTAAATTCTGAAAGAGGAGTCATATCTTTTTTTTAATCTTTAGCCCTAGGGTTAAACTAGTTTTTAAGCTAAAAAAAAAAAAAGATATTCTTGATATATGTCTAAATTCCAGGGATCCTAGTTAATGGTTTATGGCAGATATTACTTTCTCTAGTCCTTAAATGGTCTTCTTCCCTCTACTAGAACACACACCTGAAGAATGAAACATTTACTTCATCATCTTCATGATGTCATGTGGACAAAATATTTCAATCATTGAGTGAAATTTCCACTTTTTCACTCGAGGCAATTTTTACATTATGTAGCTATGGTTACTTAACTATTCTTTTGCTAAGAATTAATTGCCTTGTTCCTTTCCTTTTAGCATGTTCCTATTGCTGTTCACTGCTGCTGTTACCTTCTGCCATGTTTCTATAAGCAACTACCATGTTGTTGTTGTTCAGGCATGTCCAACTCTTCATGATCTTGGCAAAGATACTAGAGTGATTTGTCATTTCCTTCACCAGCTCAGTTTATGGGTGGAGAAACTGAGGCAAGCAGTGTGAAGTGACTTGCTCAGGGTCACACAACTGGTAAGTGTCTGTGGCCAGATTTGAACTAAGGAAGGTAAGACTCCCTGACTTCAGGCCCAGCACTTTATCCACCATGCCACCTAGCTGCCCTGAAATTACTATGATACCCAATTCCTTTTCCTCTATCAGGGTGAGGAACCAGCAGCCTTGAAGTCATTTGTGGTTCACTAGGTCTTCAAGTGAGGCCTTTTGACTGAACCCAAACTTCACAGAACAAATCTAACAAATCGTACCCCTGCTCTATCTTATGAGTCCTTTCAGGAACTATGTGGAATTCTCAGTGTCAGGGTTCTTAACTTTTTTTGTGTCATGGACTACTTTGGTAGTCTTAGGAGGCCTATGGATGCGTCTGAGAGTGATGTTTTTAAATGCATAAAACACACACACAGACACATACCCACACAGAACTATAAAGGAAACAATCATATTGAAATACAGTTATGAAAACATTAAAAAAAATAAAAGTCACATATCCCAGGTTGAGAACCCTTCCCTAGATCACACTATAGGAAATATTGATCTGGCATAATCTAGGTGGTACAAGAGACAGATGGTTGAACTTGGAAAGAGGAAGACCTGGATACTAGCTGTGTGACCCTGAACAAGTCACTTAACCCACTGCCTACCTCTGTTTCCTCATCTTTAAAGTGGTGATAATAATGATACGTACCTCCCAGGGTTGTGAATATTGAATGAAATATATAACGCACTTTGCAAACTGATGAATGTTAGCTATTGTTGCTGTTATTATTAGTTATTAGCTTTATGTATGTGTTTTGTGAATGTGTGTGAGTACCTAAGGGAAGCTTGAAGGTCAGTGTTTCAAATAAACAAAACTTGGAAAACATCCAGTCCACCCTCCCATTTCCTCAGCCTCATGTGAAAACTACATCTAGATGGCTCTAATAGCTCTATTAGGGGGTGAAGGATGGGGTGTGAACATTTTATTCTTAGTGAAAAGATTGGCATCTTTTCCCTTAATCTTTTCCTCAATTTGGAGGCACACATTAAAGACAAGGATGCAGGTCATAAACCCAGATCATTTCATGACTGACTAACGGTACAACATTGAAATCGATTTGCAAATAAGTTTTTAAATGAAACAATGAGCAGCTGTTGCTTTAATAAAATGCACCTTCAGCAAACAAAGAGGCTTGATTTCTAAAACATTATAACAAACACACGTGGTTTTTTTGAAACGGTATTATTCATTTGCTTTCTGTCATCTCATCAAAGTCCCTCCCTACTTTTGATGGTAATCACAATTTACACACTGATGGATCAACCTGAAATGAACAATTACTTGAAATACATATTTTAGCTTCTCCTTTCATATTATATTATCCTTGTTTGGAGGGGAAAAAAGACATGGAAATCTATTGGGTAAGAACGGGAAATGCAGACCCCTCTGTCTTGCTGACAGTGATGGTCAAAAGGAATAAGGAATAAGTGAGGTTACCTCCAGAACTGCTTAGAGATAAGTAAAGCCTACCAGCCTTTAGGCATTTTATTGGTCTAGGAGATATTAACTTCGTCTTCCATTTTCTCTCTCTCTCACATTCATGCACATACCAAACCAGAAAATGGATAAAAAAAAAATCAAGTGAGGCATGAATGATGACAGGAACAGACATTTCTGCAATATGCCATCTATCTCAGGGGATTAGAGAATCACAGTTTTGCCAACCTAAGGGTTTTGGTCCACTCTGTCTTGTATTTAAGTGAGCACTGATATGCAAAAGTTTCTGTTCTCTGTGACCTCACAAGAAATATAAATAAATAAAAGGAATAAATTGCTCAACACTTATAGCTCTTTCTAGGTAGTCCAGATTTGAAGCAGCAAAATAAATTCATTGTTCTTATAATACCTGCTTTCCTATACTATGGAATACGTATAAAGTCTTAAGTAAAAATAAAAATTATCATTTATTAGTAAGGAAATGTGCACCTTCCTTTACCAAGATTTATCTTATTCATTTTTCTGCATATGCTCATTTATGAATATATTGTTTCCCTCAATAGAATTTGAACTCCTTGAGGGCAGGAACTATTTCATTTCTGTATTTCTATTCCCAGACTCTAGCATAGTGCTTGACACATAGCAGGCAACTAAAAAAATATACATGTTAATTATCTCATTAAATATTATTATAAAGGTATTTTAAATACACAGCTTCTAAATCTCTCCTAACTGTACTGTCTTATGAAAGTAGGTTCATCCTTAATTTCTTTTCTCCTTTATCCTGAATATACTGAAGCTTTCTTGCCTGTTCAAGTTACCCTGGGTTCATATTTAGGAATATGAATATAATTTTTGTCAGTCAATCAACCAGTGCTTCTTATATACAAATCAAGGTGTTGAGCATGGGGATACCAAGAAATGCAAAAGCAATCCTTGTCCTAGAGAAGATCATATTCTAATGGAAGAGAACATTGAACCAACTGGGTACATCTAAGATATATAGAGAGTAGATGGAAAGAAATCTGAGAGGTCACTGCTTTAAAAACTGGCATTACTAGAAGAGACTTCTTGTAGAAGGTAGGATTTGAGCAGTCTTCAAGAAAGTTAGGCATTCTCAGAAGCAGAGGGGAGGAAGGTGAGCATTTCAGGGTGGGATGGAGAGAGAAGGCCAATGCAAAGGCATGGAGACTGGAGATGGAGTATCATATTTAAGGAACTGTAGATTGTAAACACTGTTGAATTTTGATTACTTTAAAGCTTCAAATGATGTTTGCAATGAAATCAAAATAATTTAATTAATGATGAGGTCAAGGAAAAGAATACCCAAAAGACCAATGACCCAGTCTTGCTGGGAGTTCTAGCATATTTCATAAGAAATGTGAAACAAAATCTATTCCCATCAGCCCCGATAACAAAAATGGTCAGGGGCGGCTATGTGGCACAGTGAACAGAGCACTGGCCCTGGAGTCAAGAAGACCTGAGTTCAAATCCGGCTGTAGACACTTAACACATACTAGCCATGTGACCTTGGGCAAGTCACTTAACCCCAATGCCCTGCCTTCCCCCTCCAAAAAGCAAAAATAAAAAACAAAAAATTGTCCATGGACTACCCAGATATTTAAGGCAGTACAATAAATTTGCATAATAACATACTGGCATAATCACAAAGTTACCTGTTATCTGCTCTAAAGCATCATATCAAAGCAACAAACCTGCCTTTGGCTGCTGCCATCTGATCTGTATTTGATAGTTGAAAATAACTAACATTAAAATTGAAAGCACATTTTCAATTCAAATTCCTTTACTATTCCATATTTTGTGCAAATTGTAATTTTATGTTTAAAAAAAACTTTTCAGTTTTGAGTGGAAAAACATAAAAAGGAAAATCAAATGAACATGCTGAAGAAAAAAACAACAACTGAGGGCTCCTGATTTTTCAACAGAAGTCCCTAAATCACTCTGAAAAGCAGTGTGGCTTTTATGCGGGAACAGAATTAGCATTTTTGCTAAGTTATGTGTCCAGCATAATGCTAACGTTTGAATTAAGCTATTTTTATATTCTGTCTGCCAATGTGATGTTTCATAAAGTGATATATTCTTCATGCCATAGATCAGTAATTTATTATACCAAACCTTTTACAAACTTCTTTATAGAATTTTCTTATGGGTCATAAACAGTGACGCTTAGAGGTTCAATAAAAGTTTTGAAACAGTGTGCCATAGAGAAAAAGAGCAATGACTCTGGAGTTAGAGATCCTAGGTTCAAATCCCTCCTCTGAAATTTGCCACCTTGGGCACATATTTCATCTCCATTGGCCTTAATTTTTCATTATCTACAAACTGAGGGAGATGGATTAGATGGACAATCAAACCCACTCTAGGTCTAGACCTATGACTCCATAAATTCTATCTGCTAGCTGTGTGACCCTGGGCAAGTCACTTCACTCTGGTTGCCTCAGTTTCCTCATCTGTCAAATGAGCTGGAGAAGAAAATAGCAAACTACTCCGGTACCTTTGCCAAGAAAACCCCACATGAGGGCATGAAGAATTAGACGCAATTGAAACAACTGGACGACAGCAATTGTGAAATTATGATAGATGGAGACTGAAAATGCTATTCAGTTTTATGTATTTTTTTGCTAAGCTTTCCCTCACTCTTAATTCTTAGAGCACAAATACTGCCTATGGTTGTTCCCTTATGTGTTACATGTAAGACTTGTCCCCCATTAAGGAGGTAAGCTCCTCCAGGGTTAGAGCTTGACCCTGACCATTCTTCTGTTTCCCCAACAGTGAAGTGTTAGAATCAACAGAAGTAAAGTGAGTGCAAGGGATTGCTTGGATAGGTTGAACAAAACCTGGTGTCTATGAGAGGAAAGAGAGAATCTGAATCTTTCACAGACCACTTTTTCTCATTTGGCCTAGTTTCGTCAGTGATACTTACAAAGCTTATTTTATGTCAAAAAGCAAGCCAGGATCATTAGGACCTGTACTAGCCAGGACCATGTACTCTCCTGGTCTCTCTCACTACCCTTCTGACTCTTTCTCCTTTGTTCTCATTTGCTGGATCCTGTCTCCCCCTTCTAATTAATTGTGTATCTCCACCATGGCTCACTTTTGGTATCTCTGTTCTTCTTCCCTTCTACTCTTTTCCTAAGGGAATTCATCTGACTTATATGCTTTCAATTAGCACCTGTATTCTGATGACTACCACACCAAGATATACAGTCATGAATTTCAAACTGATTCCTATCTTTCCTGCCTTCAGGGCATGTTGTAGCTATATTAGTGATTTCAGTTTTCCTTTGTGGTAGCTCCTTAATTACATATTACTCTCTCCCCACTCCCTTACAAATCTTCCTTAATGGCAGCTATAGAATCACCCTGGAATAAAAAATTCAGGTTGCTTTCTATGGTGAAGCTATACATAATGGTTACCTGCTTTGCCGAATGATGTTCCCATAAGTAGCCTTGATGAGAATGTAATGAATGTCATAGAGTACATCCAAGAAGTCCTCACGTGTCACCATTCTACTTGTGCGTGGGTCATCACCGTAATATTTCCATTCATTCTAAGGACAAAGAAAGAACCACACACACACTTTTTTAATAGCATCATATGAAAACATCACTGGCATTTTCATATAATACTGACTAAAACCTTACCTCTGTCATTTCTATTTCATGCCTTGTTAGTTGTCCAATTAGAGGAGCTGCCATATGCCGCATGATAATTCTAGCATGTGTAGGAGTTCCACCTCGAATTATAACTTGTGGGTTATAGGTAGAAAATCCTGTTTCTTCACGAGCTTCAAAGTAGATTGTGTACTTTAACTTGCCACCATAGGCCATCAACTAATAAAGGGGAAGGAGAAAAAAAATGTTTTTGGTATGAGCTTCCAAAAGATACTATACCAAGAGTTGTATTTCACCTTGGTCAAATTCAAAGTTCTGCTTCTCACCTTCTTCCCTTCAAATTGTTCTGGAAGTTTCCAATAAAAAGGTTCCAGGCGGAGATCCTCTCTTACCCGTTCCATGTCTGCAACAATCTCTGGGTTCTGAAAAGCAATTCCTTTGGTGGTTGTATGTTGGAGGGCTTCATCCACCAGTGGCAGGATGGTCTGTTCAGGTGTCAGTGTTACCTGAAAATAACAGCATAAAAAAAGGGGAGTGTGAGCAAAATGAAAATGAGCAAAAATGAATCTTATAATTCTTCAGTGTCTTTAAAGCTCACAATTTTTAATGTGCATTTAATAAGTGAATTATGACCATCACTAAATATATATATGTAATAGATAAATATATACATATATAAATCATATGGATATATGCATATGATATGGTATTACTATAAATATGTAGAGGGTAGGTTTATGAATGTATGTTATAGACATGCATATATAATAATAGGTGGGCAAATGACCAATTACATCGTTCGATACCCAAAACAATATAATGAAAGAGATACTATTATTTCCCCCAGTTTACAGATGAAGAAAAGGAGACTGAGAAAAGTTAAGGGACTTCCCCAGGGTAAAAGAACAAGTTAAGTGTCTGAGACAGGATCTGAACTCAGGTCTTCCTGACTTTAAGTTCCAATACTTTAATTATATCAAGGAAACACACAGAACCTGTGTATTTTAGATGCAATGGTAGAGAATTTGAAGTTCTTTCCTGCCCCTTAATAGGCCTATGTGATCATGTGGAGTCTATGATAGGAGGAGCTTGCCGAACAGGTGGCACAGGAAGTCAGAGTAAGGCAGAGCTGGGAGAGAGAGGGGGCAAGCACACAGAACAGAGGAGGTAGCATGAGTGAGAGAGCAAGGATTTTTGTGTGGGGGAGGTCTAACAGAGGGAAGGCTTGGGGATGTTTGCGTTCCCTGCATTAGTGACTTGTGGGTGGATTTTGTCTTAAAAAGAATGATTGGGGTATCAGTGCTTCCTGCATTGGCAATGTGTATAGACTTCTTTGTTACTATGATGGAGTTGGCTTATTGGTGTTTGAATAAATGTCTTGGTTTTGTCTTCAAGGAACAGAGTCTGTTATAGCTTGTGATGCAAACCTGTGAATATGCTTGCATATTCATAGCAGCTTCTGTGGGTATCACATTGACGAAATAATAGATTATTAGCATATATGTCTCTAACTGTTCCTCTTTACATATATTTTATGTTTCAGACAAATTGGACCACTTTCCATCATCCACTTTTATTCCACCATCCTCAGTCTCCAAGCTTTTGCTAAACTATCTTGAGTGATGAGGAAGTGAGTGAAAACTCACCTGACACACTATATTTACTTTGTTTCTAACAACTTTGCATCTCAAATGATCATCCGCCATGAAAGCAAGGCCTTCCTAGGCATCTTGCCATCTGTTCTGATTCTCTTTCCCTTGTCCTCACTGCAAGAGTTCCCCTCAGAACAAGTGCTCCATAGACAATAGCCATTCAACCATGGGTGAGTTAATCCACTTAGTTTTGGATCTCTGCCCTAGGGTTGAGCTGTGTTCATAAGTGGGAGAACAAGTGAAAACTTACTAATGCACTCCCAGACTATGCTTCCCATTCATAAGGGACATTCACCAGGAAACCATCTTGCCATATTTTCTATCACCTACTTCCCCCAAACCCAGATTTCCTTTTTTTGCTCTGGAAAGAATAATTAAAACTTCCTTCTGTGGCCACTACTCCCTCATAAAGGGGTGTGTGTGTGTGTGTGTGTGTGTGTGTGTGTGTGTGTGTGTGTTAGAATGTAGAGAGGATTCTGGGAAGATAGTAAAGTAGGTCAGAAAATTCCAAACTCTCATGATTTTCCCCCACAAAAGAGTTAAAATAACACCTTAGGGTGAACAAAGTGTGGGTGGAGATAAAATAAGAACAGGGGCAGAATCAGAGTCTTCCTGGGACAATTTGAAAAGATCAGAAGAAAAATTCAAGGATCAGATTTTGTCCTTGTGAAGAATAAACACCTCTAGGCTAGGTTCCATTGTAACAACAAGTGGCTAGTCCTAGGGCTTGTTAGTTTGAGAGGCTGCCTTGGCCCACCTCCCCATAGTGAGGGGAGTTGGGTGTTTGAGCCTGGAAAGACTGAGGAAACGTCTGTTGACAAAGAATGCTAGACCCAGTTGTGTCGCGAAGAGCAGCAGGGTCAAGAAGGAACCAGCACATGCCCAGTGAGTGCAGAAGCAGTGGGGCAGAGTCCTCTGGCTGTGGACACTTACAGGAGGTTGGAGGTTTGGCTTTGCTTCCAGGCTAGAGAGAAGAACTGGAGATCTGGGGCAAGAGGTACTGTTTCCCATACCCCAGGGTTAGAGATGATTACAAAAATTAAGTCATAGGGGCAGCTAGGTGGTGCAGTGGACAGAGCACTGGTCCCAGAGTCAGGAGGACCTGAGTTCAAATCCAGCCTCAGACACTTGACACACTTACTAAGCTGTGTGACCTTGGGCAAGTCATTAACTCCAATTACCTTGCTCTCTCCAAAAAAAAAAAGAAGTAATTACCACAAAAAATGCACAGGCAAAGGAGAAAGAATCCAACCATAGAAAACTATTATGAGAATAGAGATGACCAGGGTTCATCTTCAGAGGAGGATATTGAAGTAAAGAACCCCCCCACCCCCAACAAAGACTAATGTCAAATGGACATCTGCCCAAACAGAAATTCATAGAAGATCTTAAAAAAGACCCCCACCCCCAACAAAGACTAATGTCAAATGGACATCTGCCCAAACAGAAATTCATAGAAGATCTTAAAAAAGACTTTAAAAATCAAATGACAGAGATGGAGGAAAAACTAAAAAAGAAAATAAGAATGATCCAAGAAAAACAAGAAAGGTATGAATGGAAAATTAACCAATTAGAAAAGGAGATTCAGAATCTTAAGGAAGAAAACGACACTTTGAAAATTAGAACTGGTCAAAGTGAAGCCAGCAAAATTACAAGAGATGAAGAAATAATTAAACAAAATACAAATAATGAAAAAATAGAAGAGAAAGTGAAACATAAGAAAAACAACAGATTTGGAGAATAGATCAAGAAGAGAAAATATAAAAATAATTGGACTAACTGAAAGTTATGATCAAATAAGGATCTCGATACAATAATACAGGAAATAATTAGAGAAAATTGTTCTGAAGTGTTAGAAAAACGGGAGAAAGTAGAAATAGAAAAAATTTCATCAATCACTATTTAAAAGAGATCCTATGAGGAAAACTCATAGGAATATCATAGTCAAATCCCAAAACCCCCAGCTCAAGGATAAAATATTAAAAGCATCAAGATTAAAACAATTCAAATATGGTGGTGCCACAATTAGAATTACACAAGACCTAGCAGCAGAGACATTAAAAGACTGCGGGTCTTGGAACACAACATATCAAAGAGCAAAAGAACTGGGGCTCTACCTGAAAATATCATACCCTACAAAGTTAAGTATTATCCTTAATGGAAAAAGTGGACATTGTTAAACTTTCAGACTTTCATGACTTTGACAAAAAACATTCTGAACTTAATAGAAGATTTGACCTACAAGAAGCAAGAGATATAAAAGGAGCATACCAAAGACAGATTATAAGGGATTAATAAGGACAGACTATTTACTTTTTAAATATGTAAAATGCAAAATGTGTATCTACAATTTAAATTAATAATTGGGTAGCTCATAAGAAAAATTGAGGTAAACTTGAGTATGATATGAATTTAAAAAATAAAATAATTTAAGAACAGTTAAAAAGAGCAACTATTTTGTACAAATGAGGTGCAAGAGAAAGAATCAATACATAGTAATTAGATAGGGGAAGGATAGCTGATAGTTCTGGTAACCTACTTTCATCAGGAATGGGTTTAAGAAAGAACAATACATATATATTTAGAAAAGTATAAAAGTCTTCTAAATTCAGAAGAAAAAAAACAGTAGGGACATAGGGAGCAGGGAGAGGACAAGGGAGGGATCTTTAGAGGGGTAGGTGAGGGAACATGTAAAAGGTGCGTATAGAAGAGTTTTTAGATTTATGGGAATGGGAGGATAGAGGAGGGATCATTGGAGGAGGCTAGGCAAGTAATAGGAGGGCAAGGTCATGGGTAGAAGTAAAATAGAAGAGGCAAGAGGGATAGGAAACCAGAGATATGCACAAATACAAAAGCAAAGATCAGAAGTAGAGTATGTTTGGGAAAGTATATGTCTACATATGTGTGTATATATGTATATATCTTTAGCTATAGAGAAACATGTCTAAACTTTATTGTAGCCTTCTGGGGGAGTGGGAGGGGAAAAAAAGTAAAAAAGTACACAGTGGAGAACAAAAGAAAACTTACAAGGAAGCAAAGATGGACAATTCTAAACACAACGTGTATTATTTATCATACAGGCTTTCTTGATATGAAATTTATTGTTACATATTTCAAATTCTCCCTTATGTTCTGCTATGCACATGACATGCTTTTTCTTCTTTCTTTGTATTTAAGTTTCAATATTTAAATTTATGATATGTTTTTGTTTCTTTTCTCTGTTCTGTATTTGGGTTCTGGCCTTTGAGTCTAAAATTAAAAAGAAAAAAGAAGATAGAATGTAAACTCCTTGAGCAAAGAGATTGCTCGGCTTTTGTATTTGTATTCCTAGTGACTAGTTTAGGGCCTGGTACACAGTAGGTGCTCAATGAAATTTTCACTCATTCTTCCATGTTATTTCCTATATTTGGAAAAGATTTTCTGACCATCCCCCACCCTCTCATCTCTTTTTTATTTTATTTTGTTAAATATTTCCCAATTACATGTAAAAATTTTTTTATAAGTTATATTTTCAAATTTGGAGTTATTAGTTTTCTCCCTCACTCCTGCCCTTCTTCATTCCTTGGGAAGGCAATCAATCTGATATCAAATATACATGTGAAGTTATGCAAAACATACTTCCAAATTAGCCATGTTCAAAAGAAAACACAGATAAAATAAAGGAGAAAAATAAAGTAAAAAAGTATATTTCAATTTGCATTCAGAATTCATCAGTTCTGTCTCTGGAGGTAGATAGCTTTTTTCATCATGGTTCCTTGGGAATTGTCTTGGATCGTTGTCATGATTATGTTGGTTATCCTTACAATATCGCTATTACTGTATACATTGTTCTCCTGGTTCTGGTCACTTCGAATCAATTCATGTAAGTCTAACCAGATTTTTCTGAACCCATCCTGGTTGTCATTCCTTATAGCACAATAGTATTCCATTGCAATCATATATCATGACTTGTTCAGCCATTCCCCAGGTGATGGGCATTCCCTTGATTTCTAATTCTTTACCTCCAGAAAAGAGCTGCTATTTAAGAGCCAAAGGTTTATGGTGCACCTCAACTACTAGTGCTGATGGAGTCACATTAATTAGAGATAAGGACATGATCCCAGAAAGATGGGATGAACCCTTTCATAGTGTTTTCAACAGATTGCTTTCAATCAATGCCCAAGCCACTGACTGTTTATCTCAAGTTGAAGTCACTCCCTCCCTAGCTGAAGTTCCAATTGAAGAAGAGGTTTTGAAAGCCATTAACTTCTTTAGTGTGGCAAAGAACTTGGTGCTGATTCTCTTCCAGTTGAAATTTGGAAGGTAGGGGGTTCATTGCTCATACAAAAGCTGATTGCAATTTTCTGGGCTATATGGCAAGAGGAGATTATCCCCTAGGATTGTAAGGATGTCTCCACTGGTCAACTCTATAAAGGTAAGGGAAATAGGTTATCCTGCAACTATCACGGGGAGGGTTCTCTCTTAGTCATTACTGGCAGGATTGCCATAGTTCTCCTTATTAGGCTGATCCTTCACCTGGAATATGGTCATCTATCTGAGGCGCTGTGGCTTCAGAAAAGTCTTAGGAATGGTCAATATGGTATTTGCTGCCTGACAACTCCAGGAGAAATGTCAAGAGCACAATCGAGGTCTGTACACAATGTTTGTAGATCTGACCAAGGCCTTCAATACTGTTAGTCTTGAGGGCTTATGGAAAATTATGTCAAAATTTGGTTCCCCAGAGAAGTTCATCAACCTTGAAATTTAATTTCATGATGTTATGCTTACCTGGGTTCGGGACTCTGGAGTCTTGTATATGAAAGTCAATTTTTCTCTTTACCTCTTGTCTTTTCATCAGGAATATTTGAAAGTCCTCTTTCATTAAATATCTGTTTTTCCCCTTGAAGGATTATACTCATTCTTAGTAGGTAGATTATTCTTGGTTGCGAGCCCATCTTTTTTACCTTTCAGAACATCTTATTTCAAAACCTTCTCTTTAATGTAGTAGTTATTAAATCTTGTGTGATCCTGACTATAACTTCCTCGTTTTGGGGGTTTGAATGGTGTCTTTCTGGACGCTTTAAGTATTTTCTCTTTGCCCTGGATGCTCTGGAATTTGTTTATAATCTTGGAGTTTTCATTTTGGGATATGTTTCAGGTGGTGATTGATGGATTCTTTCAATTTCTATTTTATCATCTGGTTGTAGGAAATTGAGACACTTTTCCTTGATAATTTCTTGAAATATATTTAGGCCCTTTTTTATCATGGTTTTCAGGTAGTTCAATAATTCTTCAATTATCTCTCTTTGGTCTATTTTTGAGGTCAGTTTTTTTTTTCTGAATACATTTCATATTTTTTTTCTATTTTTTCATTCCTTTGACTTTGTTTTATTGTTTCTTGATGTCTCAAAGAGTCATTAACTTCCATTTGCCCAATTCTAATTACTAAACAATTATTTTCTTCGGTGAGCTTTTGTAACTCTCTTTTTGGCCAATTCTTCCTCCTCTTCCTCCTCCTCCTCTTCCCCCTTCTCCTCCTCCTCTTTCTCTTCTTCTACCTCCTTCTCCTTCTTTCTTTTTCTTTCTTCTTCTAATTTTTGCACCAACTTTTCCATTTGGGTAATTCTGTTTTTTAAGTTATTTTCTTTAGTATTTTTTGCCTCCTTTACCAAGCTGTTAATTGTATTTTTATAAGTCCCTCCCCCTTTCTCTTTCATTTCTTTACTTAATTTTTCCTTACCCCCTCTTTTTATTTTGTAAATAGTTTTTTAGCTCTTCCAAGAATTCTTGTTGGGCTTTTGTCCAAATCACATTTTTTTTCTTTGAGGTTTTGCTTGTAGCTGTTTTGACTTCATTGTCTTTTTCTGAGTTTGTGTCTTGATCTTACTTGTCAGCATAGTAGCTTTTTGTGGTTAGATTTCTGTTGTTGTTTGCTCATTTTTCCATCCTACTTCTTGATTTTGAACTTTATATTAATGATGGGCTTTGTTCTTGGCATGGATGGAGGAAGGGCACTGCCTCAATCCTCAAGCTTTTTTCCACTGCCATTTTCAGAGCTAGTTCTAGGGGGAGGGGTGTGGTTGCAAGTTTTTTGGTGCTTCCAAGATAGTGTGATCTAGGGAGAGGTATGGTTGATGTTCCCCTGGTCTACATTCCATTTTTTACTTAGGAAAGACCCCTGATCCCTTTGGATTGCAATCAACATTGCTTCTCATGGACCCTGTTCCTTTGGGACTAGAAGTGATACTGCTCCCTAAGGAGCTCTGTTCCCTTGGTACCAAAAGTGATCCTGTTCCTCAGGATTCTGGATCCCTTATGACCAAAAGGAATATTCTCTCTTTAGGCTCCAGTTCTCTCTTGATCAAAGGTGCTCCTCTCCACCCTTGAACTATGACCCAGAAGTGGGCATAAGCAATGGATTTATGAATTAGCATTTGTTCCTGCATCCTTTGCTAGCAAGGGATTTCATGAAATATCTTTCTGTCCAGTTGCCATGTCCTCTTCCTGTCTCTGGTTTGAAAGCTCCTGAAGCTGCTGCTGCTTCTGTCACCTCTACTTAGTCCCACCAGTCTCCACTTTCATGGCAGATCTCTCATCTGTCTCCTTTTGCCTTTTGTTGGCCCTTCCATGCCAGAGCATTATTTTATAGCTGCTTGGAGGGAATGTTGGGAGAGCTCAGCTGAGTGCTTTCTCAACTCTGCCATCCTGGCTCCATCCCCAGAAGTTCCCCTCAGCTTTTAACTGCTGAAGTTTCCTTTCCTGTCCAACTGTCTTCTCCATGAAACCTTTCCTTTCCTCCTTCCTAGGTGAAAGCAATTTCTTTTTCTTGAAATTTCTCAAAGTACCTTGCCTGACTCTTCCCTTCTCATGTGTCTATAAAAGGGGATTTGCAAATGGTAATAGTGCTCAATGAATATGAATTATTATTACTTAGATCCATACCAATTTATGTACATATCACAGGATGGTAGGATCATAGGATAATAAATTTAGAACAGAAGAAGGCTTTAGGGGTCGAGTCCGGCCTCCTCATTTTAAAGATAGGGAAACTGAGGCTTAGAGATATGAAGCGTTTACCCAAGGTCACTTACCTAGTTAACTGAGCTGCAATTTAAACCCAGATCCTCTGGTTCTAAATCAAGTATGCTTTCCCCTCTACCACATTCTACTTGTCTCCTCAGAATGACTTTCTTGAAGGGATATAATTTTTCATCTTTGCCAACACAGCACCTAGGACGTGCCTTATATATTTCCTGAAGTTGCTGATGTTTCACACCTTGGGGAGTTGAGGTGAGTAAAGAAGGTTCCCTCCCCATCTCTCACTGTGCTTTTGAAAGGGAAGCGATTGGTTACTATCTTGCTGAAGTATTTAAGAGCACCATAAGGCAAGCAGAATCCTAGTGTCTGTGTCGGAGAGGGTTGGAAAACCTGAGTGCTATGAGGCAGAGGTTAAACTGAACGGAGGACTTGTCATGAAAACAGTGCTAATGTTGAAGGGGAAGAAGCTGAAGGGCACTTGGGAACTGAACTGTCACACCACCGTGATCCCTGCCTGAGGATTATTCCCTTGTATGGTCACTGTAGTGAGTAGAGATTGTGTGCACTTGTGGAAGTTCCTGACTTACTGGCTAATAAACCTCAAAATGTATCATATGAGAGCTCTAACATCAATTGCCTGGGGGTAAACACAGCTTATGAGAATCTTGGGCACAGCTGAGTTTGCTTCGTTTCCTTTTTCCTACAGAGAGCAGGAGAGAGAAGGGAGAAGGAGAAGACACAGGATGACCTGAATTACATGTAGTCGGTGTAAATGTTAGATGATTGAATGTATAAATGTCTAAGATAATGCTCGTACTTCACTACTCTTAAGGATTTCTGATTTCCACAGCTGGAGTGTCTGAAGCAGATAGCAGTTTGCTACAACTTGTGACCAAACAATTCATGACCCTGTGGTTACCCTGGTAATGAGTTTCTCCAAGGTTTTCTAGGCTTATCTTTGGGCCTATTCTCCATTACATTTGGAGTTGTTTTTTTTTTTTCCTATTTACATGTTTTTCTAGGCTGAGTCTTGGATTAAGAATTTGTGCTAGTTAAACTCCATCCTTCCCCCTACCTAATTCTTGGATAGGGTGCACAGCCATTTGGTCCTGTCCCCTCTAGTCTGGGAGAGACTGCCATCCTGTCACAAACCCTGGCTTTTGCCATCATCTCTTGGTGGCAAAATGTAGGTGTTGCCCTTGGCCCCAAACTCTGTTTCCTTCTTAACATGCCCAACTGGAAGTTGTCTTTGTCCCATGCTGTGGCCCTTACAGGCCCTCATACATTGTCTCTTGATTCCAGTCTACTGGTAGGTTTAGAGGACCACTTGGTGAGCTTGCAATGGCAATCCTGGCTTCAGGCCTCTTGGAGTGTCCCAAACTCTGTCTCCTTAAGCAGTGATCTTGCAGGATTGTCTGTTCTCCCCTGCTGGGCTGATAGGTTAGGAATAGATCATGCTACCTTCAGGCCTGATGGAACTGGAGCAGGATTCTGCCTTCTTTGGCATGTCATTACTCTGAGTGCCCTCAGGCTGTTGGCAATCTTCTTGTTCAGTTCTGAACTCAATGGAGGAAATTACTGGTTTTTGTGCTGGTCTTTTTGATCATTATTCTATTTGGTGGTGTTTTAGGTATTTACTGCAGTATCTAGGGGATTGCTAGTACCTTTCATGTCACTGTCTTAACCAAAGTCTCAACAGGCCTTTTCTCTTCACTTTTGCAGCATGCTTGGACCTGGTGGAGTTACTGATCCAGGGATATAGACTTTAAGAACTGAGGGTCATCTTTACACCACAGAGTGTTAATAGAGGAAGACTGTAGTTGAAAAGAGCACATGCATGCATACTTACACACACACACACACACACACACACACACTTTTTGTTTTTCTTATTTGAGGTCTGTGATTTCACTGATATAAGGAATTCTTAGTTAGAAAAGTCCTATCATTGCACATCTGGGAGTACTCTACAAGTCCTAGTCTTAGCTGATCATGGCACCAAGAGGTTAAATGATGTGCTTAGGGTCACATAGTCTCTTTCCTTCCTTCCTTCCATCCTTTTTTCCTTCCTTCCTTCCTTCTATCCATCCTTTTTTCTTCTATCCATCCATTCCATACTGCAATCTATATTAGTATAAACTACAAGTTTATTTTAAACAATTATGTTTTATAATTGCTTTGTTAATAAACAGCACGCACTAATATGAGTTTTAAATGCAACTCTAAAGGTGTTGGATTGTGGACAAAGTATGGTTGTCTTCAAGTTGAAAAACCTAGATTCAGATTTTTTTTTAAATTTTTTTTTGGAGGGGGAAGGCAAGGCAATTGGGGTTAAGTGACTTGCCCAAGGTCACATAGCTAGTAAGTATTTCAAGTGTCTGAGGTCAGATTTGAACTCAGGTTCTCTTGACTCCAGGGCTTGTGTTCTATTCACTGTGCCATCTAGCTGTCCTTGAATTCTTCTTTGGATGTGTAGAAGCTGGATGATCATGAGCAAGTCACTTATTCACTAAGTTTTAGTTTCTTTATCTGTAAAAGCAAGGATATGATATTTGAACCTTCACTCTCATAAGATCGTTGTGGGTAAAGTGTTCTGTAAACCTTAAAGTGTGATATAAATATAATATTCATATAAAGGTATATTAAACACTATTCTAATATTTGCCTATTTATAAATATGTTTTCTATGGAACTATCTCATTACACTATTTTATCTAAAACAATTTTTACTGGTAGTTATGGTTTCAAGTGGTATATGACTGTACTTTAAAAAGACATACATTGGTCTACATATATGCAGGTATGCATGTTTATGTATAACAAATGTGTATGTTTCATAATCATAAAAATATATAGATATTGTGTGACTATGTCTCTCTCTCTCTTGATCTTTCTGTTTCTCTGCCTCCATCTCTCTGGCTCTGTCTGTCTCTCATGTCCCCATGATATTACTGAAACTTAAACTGAAAAAACTAAACCTTTTGGGACATCCTGTATTTGCACAAGGTCTATGATTTCATTGATGTAGGAAAACCTACAGATTAAATTTCCTCTAACAATATGGGTCTACGTCTCTGTCTCTTTCATGTCCCAAAAGTCTTACTGCAACTTAAAACTGTACCTAGACTTTTGGGACATCCTGTGTTTGCACGAGATCTATGATTTCATAGGTATAGGAAAACCCAGAGAGTAAACTTCCTGTAGCGATAGGGATCCAAAATGTGCTTTGTGACTTACAGGCTTAGATTGCCTTCTGAGGCAAAGAGAGGTTAAGTGACCTGCTTGAGGTCATAATACAGTTTGTGCTGGAGGGTAGGACAAGACTCCAGAGGTCTTCCTGACTCCAAAGCCAACTCTCTATCCATTAGGTCACACTCCCTATATATTTGTGTAACTATGACAGACAAATATATATATCTGTACACACAATACATGTGTTTATATATCCACAATGCAGGTATATATATGTACATATAGTTATGTGTTTACACATATACTAATGTCTTTGTAGATAGTACAGGCATATGCTGCTTAAAATCATAAATAAGTACAAAGTACTTTCCTCATAACAACCCCATGAGGATGAAGGGGCAGAGAGACAGATAGATGTAGATCTATCTATCTGTCTGTCCATCCATCCATCCATCCATCTATCTATCATCCTTGAATAGATTCCTTCTCTGATACCTCACTAAAGTGGGCTCTGGGTTCCCAAAGGCTGTGGCAGTGTGGTGTAAACCCTCACAAGTTTGATACCAGGATGGAAAAAGTTTTGATTACAAGCCCTGACACAGATTATATGCCTGTTGTCCAAGGATAATAACCAATAACAGCTAATATTTGTATAATGTTTTAAGGTTTACAATGTGCTTTACATATGTTTTAAAAATTTGATTCTTGCAATAGCTTTATGACAGAAACTACTATTCTCCTCTTTTACAGATGAGGGAACAGAGGTTGAGAGAAGTTAGCTGACAGGCTCACAGTCACACGGCCGGTCTAATATGTCAAAGACAGGACTGGAACCCAGAGAACCCTAACTTTGAAGTCAGTCCTCAATCCATGGAACCACCTAGCTTTTTATCACCTTGTTAGCCACAAGACGATGATTCTCCTCCCAGTATCTCTCTAAGACTATCTATTAAGTCCCAGAGGATTTGTAATCTGAATCTGTGAACTCACACCATTGTAATCCATAATTGCTGAAGTAACCTATGTGTATGCTTACATATGGCTAGACTTGTGAGTTTATCTGTGTAAAGAACTTCTGGTGAGAAAAAAATCCCTTTATTTTCAGAGATCAGCAACTGTCCTGCAGTTTGTTGTTGTTCAGTCATTTCAGTCATGTCTGACTCCTCATGACCCCATCTGAAGTTTTCTTATCAAGGATACTGGAGTGGTTTGCTATTTCCTTCTCCAGCTCATTTTACAGATGAGGAAACTGAGGTAAACAGGGTTAAGTGACTTGTTCAGGGTCACACAGGGAGTAAGTGCCTGAGGCCACATTTGAATTCAGGTCTTCTTGACTCCAGGCCCAGTACTCTATCTATTGTACCACTTAGCTGCCCTCTGCAATTTATAGTTTTAGAGAATTCCTTGAAGCCATTGAGAGATTCAGTGACTTACCCAATGTCATATAGCCACTATATACCAAAGACATGTCTTGAACTTAGGTCATCCTGACTTGGAGGTCAGTCTCATCCACTATACAATGCCACCTAGCTATACTTATTATCGCCTATCCATAAATAAATGGCTCCTTCTGGATCTATCTACAACCTCTCCTTGTGAAAAGGAGGTGCTATTGTTGCTCAGAGAAAACCAATATGACATGTGCCTTAGGTTATAGGTACTTAAGAGAACAGACACTGAGTCTATTTAACTTTTATGTGGCAGGAGCAGAGTAACGTACTGGAGGAAAATGAATGATTAATAAATCTTTTGGACAATGTAAAAATTAAGAACATCAAAGAGAGTAAAGTCAAAGGCAAAATTAAAGTAAGATGAATACATTCTCTTGACATGTATTACTTTATAAAAAATAAATGTACCTCTTTTCAGATTAAAAAAAAACACATGAATACTGATCATCTAATGGAACATGGTCCCTTCACTATTTCTAAATGTACCCAGGGGAAAAGGTTACTTAAATGTTTTGCCATTTCCTAGCTACTTCTCAGTGCCTGACTAAAAGATGCCAGCAGGAAATAACATTATAGCATTACACGGCTCAGCAGTTCCCTACTCACCCACATACGGATCAGTCCCTTTGCTTCAGTGCACTGGGTAGTCGTGCCAAAGCAATAGCAGCTGCTGCAGCCAAGTGGGTTCTTGGCATCAAGTCCAAATTTGCCAGGCTGGCACCTGTCACAGTGGACACCTTCCACATTCACCTAGAGAGATAATCCCAATAGAAGTCCATGGTTAAACACAAAGATAGAGGGGAAATCATCCTTGAAGAGAGGGATATGGATTTTCAAAGACTGTGATAGAAATGAAATCAAGCCTACCATCTCCAAAGGCATGTATGATTGTTGTCAATAGCAGACTTACAAAAGCATGATAAAATACTTTATTTACAAATACATTATATTGCTGAGGTGCTTTTAAAACTAAGCAACAGATTGTATAATAATTCCATTGAAAGCAATAGGAAAGACTCACCAGGCTTCAGAAGCACAATGAAAACAACGAATGCTTGGACTGAGGTCCATGTAATGCAAATAAATGGTGGGACAGAGTCAGAATATAAATGACAAGATCCAGGCTAATGTTTGATTATAAACACTGTATATAGTCTGTATGCACACTGTACATACCCTCCCTTGGTGGTGGAAGCATTTCTTTAAAAGAATGCTCAAGCTTATTCAAAACCATCCTCTAGGGCTTCCTTCTCTGATTTCTTTTGTCCCTCTCCTCAGGGCCTTTATGTTGAGTAGTCAGAATAACTTTGACATGATATTAACTGTATTTAGAGTGGAATTGATTTTTGCAGAAACATCTAAAGGGAAAAATACCTCTTTGCCTTTTTAATTGATTATTTTTCCACATCATTTAACAATATTAATGAGGGCTGAAATGTTCAGATAGTCACTGTTGTAATGTCAGGGGTGCTGGGTAATGTGAAGCCATGGCACTCCCACGGCAACAAGAGCATTGTGTTTTTGTATCATAATTGCTGATCCATTTTTAGGAGAAGCTGTTTTTAATGTGTCTTATTATTTCACTTGCAGATGTGACGTTTGGTAGATACGTGCTGCTTAAATGAGAGTAAATGCATTTCAGGTCACTTTCTGTCATTTCAAACTTTTTGCTCTTAAATGGATTTCAGGTCACTTTCTGTCATTTCAAACTTTTTGCTCTTGAATGGGTAGAGAGGTTCAATAAAGGGAAGTCTTCTCCCTTAAAGTTTTGCTTTGCAAAATGCCACTCATCAGTAAAGATATCCAAAGCATCTTTACCAAACAGAGGATCTGTGAAATCTTTAACAAACAGCATCACAATAGGAACCTAAACAGGTTTGGTTAAAAATAATCTATTGCCTAAAAAGTAGAATTTTGCTCTTATGTCCACAGAGGACAATGTACCCACATACACTCTCTTTGGTGATTCCCCTTTAAATTCAATAGAATAGAAATAAGGAATAACATTGAGAAGTAGAAAAATAATTGTGAGACTTTTCAATGCTGGACTTTGGCTTTGTGTACCTTGCAAGTGCACTGTCCACTCTGATTAAGGCATGCACATTTTTTAGTTTCTGAGCTGCAGGTTGATGCATCAGTCCCAGCCAAGAAGCAGTCACACAGATTGCAATGAGGATAATTCCAGTGGCCCATGTTGCATTCTGTACATCTTGTGCCGGAGAACTCTGGGTGACAGGAGCATTGGCCAGTGTTTATATTACACTGGAAATCAAGTGATCCCACCAAACTGCAATTACAAGCCTAAAGAACAGATAATGAAATATAAATTTTAGCCACGTTTCATAAGATATTTCTTAAAATCACAACTTCAGAATTTCTCCTAGAAAAATTATTTGAAAATTATTTCCAACATTCATTAAAATGAATGAAAAGCCAATATTTGATATAAATACAGAGTGTACCATGCTAGGAACTCTCCTTACAAAATAGAACCCTGGAAGTGAACTCAGCTGCCTATGATTCAGTCAAATTATATCAGACAAAATCTTCCCATTCAGATTTCATCATCGTTCATTCCACAAAGTAAGTCATGCAGTGTAGCAGATACAGCACAAAACTCAAAGCAGGAATATCTGAGTTCAAATCCAGCCTTAGTCACTTACTAACTGTGTGACCTTGGGCAAGTCACTTAAATTTTGCCTCAATTTCCTCAAATGTAAAATAGGGATGATGATAATAAGCACCTCCCTCCCAGAGCTGTTGTGAGGATAAAACGAGATATTTGTAAAGCACTTGGCACAGTACACAGCATATGGTAGCCATTATATAAATGTTAGCTGTTATTATTATTATATTGTTGTATCATGTCAGTGAAGTCACAGACTTTAACACTGTACACATGTCCAAATGCCCACATAGCAATGCTTCTGTTATGGGAATCTAAAGATCTTCCCTGCCCCTAGGCCCTTTGCTGAAGTGGCTACGTGACTTTGAGGACCCTTGGATATTTGAAAGTATACTCTGTTCCTTAATAGGCTGAATGTGGTCACATGGAGCCTGTGG
>CM053586.1:91437256-91472079 GCA_028646515.1 Pseudochirops corinnae
TTTCCTTGAGAATTTCTTGAAAGATGCTTTCTAAGTTCTTTTGTTGATCATGGCTTTCAGGTAGTGCAATAATTTTTAAGTTATCTCTCCTGGATCTGTTTTCCAGGTCAGTGGTTTTTTCAAGGAGATATTTCACATTGCCCTCTATTTTTTCATTTGTTTGGATCTGTTTGATAGTATCTTGATTTCTCATGAAGTCAATTGCTTCCAGTTGCTCCACTCTAATTTTGATGGAATTATTCTCTTCAGAATTCTTTTGATATTCTTTTTCCATCTGGCAAAGTCAACTTTTTAAGGCATTCTTCTCCTCATTGGCTTTTTGGGCTTCTTTTGTCATTTGAATTAATCTGTTTTTTTAGGGTGTTAATTTCTTCAGTCAGATTGCTGACTCTCTTTTCATGATTTTCTTGCAACATTCTTATTTCTCTTCCCAATTTTTCTTCCACTTCTCTCATTTGGTTTTCAAAATCCTTCTTCAGCTGATCTCTAGCTTTTAGGCAATCTTCATGTTTATTGGAAGCCCCTGGTGGGGGAGCTCTGGCTGTGCTGTCCTCCTACAGCTCTCTGCCTTTGTCCTTCTTTTCTTCAAAGGAGGAATCTAGGGTTTGGTTGCTGTTCTTACCCTGCTTCTTATGCTTATTCTTATTCATGGTTGGTCAGTCCGTGATTTTTTTTTTAATCTCCATGGAGCTCTGCTTCCAGAGGGGAAAGCTCTGTCCCAAATTGCTGGGGTCTGCCCAGCTGCTGGAGCTCTTGGGAAGTTGCTGGGTCCCTCTGCCACTTCCAGCTAACTGAATAAAAACGAACCACAGGACCAAAGCCCAAGACCACAATCTGGATCAAGGCTGCTCAACGCGAGAGCACTAGGCCTCTGAATGATCGGTTGGTCCCCCTGCAGTCTGCAGGCCGAGAGCTCTGAAGCAGCAATATGGAGGTGGATGCAGGCCCTCCACTTTCCAATTTTCAGCCCTCTAGGCAGTTTGGCCGGACTGCTTTTCTCCCACAACCTCGCAAGTCCCACTGACCTAGTTCTGGATACTGCTGCAGCTGCTGCCAATCTGCTCACCAGAAACTCCAGCCGGGGCTCGGCTCCTCTCATCCAGCTGCCCTGAGGCACAGCTGAGGTTTCAGACCAGGCTGGTTTCAGTTCGCAGTGCTGATATGGTTCCGCGTAGCCGAGCTGACTTAAGTGGAAAGTATATTTGTGTGCGTTTTGGAGTTCTAGAATTAGAGTCATATTTTATGGGTATTTTGGGGTGGCTATATGAGAGTTGTGATATGTTGCTGCTCTTACGCTGCCATCTTGCATGTACATATATTCTTGAGACACATACAAAAACACAAACATGGAGGGAGGAAGGGAAGTTAAGTAAGAGGGAAAGAAGACTGTGAACTGTTGATAATTTTTTTATTTGCATAAGCACTTAAAAATACAATTTTAAGTGCTATATGAATGTGAGTTATTAGAATAAAGTATATTGTTTACAATTGTTGATGAACAGTAAGAATTCTATTGATTCATAAAAATTTTATAATTATAAAAATGTAAATATATGATTATATATATATACTTATGTAAGTATATAATTATAAGTATATAATACATATAATTTGTAATTATTTTATAATTATAAGTGTACTTGTTTTGTTGGTGTGTCAAATCACAAAATGTTAGAGTGCAAACATTAGTAGCTATCTAGTTCAACATATGTATATATATACCTGTGAAGTCAATTTCTTGGACCCAGGTGTAAGATTTTATATTAACTGCAACTACATTTGTTTGAATCAAATTCTGCCCAATGTTCAAGCTTTTTGGATCTTGTATTTTTCATCAATTTTGTTAGCTAATCCTTCTGGCTTTGTGTCATTTGTAAATTTGATAAGCATGCTCTGTGCTTTTTTCTTTTGGTCATAGCCAAAATTATCGAACAGTACATGGTCAAGTATTGATACCAGAGGCATTCCACTGGAGACCTTTTAATTTGACATGGAACCATTTAATGACTACTCTTTTGAGTTCTGGCCATTTAACTAGATTGAAATCATCTAATTATACTATTATCTAACTTATATCACTCAATTTCCCCCCTCCTGCAAATACAGCCTGAGATAATTTATCCAATGTTTTGCTAAAATTCCGACAAATATATCTATAGCAATCTTTTGACCTATCAAACTAGTAAATGTCTCAAAAAAGTAAATGAGATTAGTATGCCATAACTCATTCTTGATGAAGCCATAGTCTATGGGATCACCCTTTTCTACGCTTGATGATCACTATTTTTGATAGCATGTTCTAGAATTTTGCCAGGAATTGAAGTCAGGCTCACTGGCCTATAGTTTACTGATTCTATTTTCTTCTCTTTGAAAATGGGGACATTTGAAATTCTTTAACCTCTTATTCACAATCTTCAAATATCATTGATAGTGATTCAGCAATCATTCACCAGTGCCAATAGAATGTAATTAATTCATCTGGATCAGCTTACTCGAACTGAACAAGAGCAAAGTGTTTTTACTACCCATATGACTAATCTTGAGTATAGCTAGGTACCAATTAGTGGGAGTAGTGAATACTGTGAAGTGGTCTCATTATTTTAATTCAGACTGCATGTTTCCATTGGGCTGGAACCAATGACCATATTTTACATAATTATAACTTGAAATAGCATTAATTTGAATGGAATTTTGGTTAATAGGCCCATATCTACCTCCTCTGAACCTTCTGGAATCTTTCCTCAAAGCTAAGGTACATATCAAATGATACCTGGCTATCCCTTTATTCTCTATCACAGATTTTAGGAACAAATGGTAACTTTACCATTAAGCTTCTTATCATTTCACCCTAGCAATCAGCTCTTCCCATTGGGAATTCATGTCTCAATAGCAATTCTTCTCCCACTGTTGCTTCTTCCTAGGTTGTTGAAAATAAATAGGCAGCTTTCTGCCCCCACCCCCTTCTGCCAAAGTCTTAAATAATGAGGTGAAGTAGAATAGCTGTTTACTTACGAGTGCAACCTCCCTCTTGAAAGTTGAAAAAGCCACGAGCACATCGGTCGCATTTCTTCCCTGCTACTCCAGGCTGGCACCAACACTGCCCACTCTCTTCACAATCAAAAGACTTGGATCCAAAGGAATTGCAGTTACAGGGAACACAGCCCTGGGAGGACTGTAGGCCAAAGGTTTGAGGCTGGCATGGAAGGAAAAGGGAAAACAGTTAAGGACAAATAAGCCAAAATCATAACAGCTAAACAAAGAATGCAGGTGGGAACAGAGGGAATTGTGGACTGTGGGGTTTTCTCTTTTATGCTGTTACTATGAAAGCCAGGCTGTTATTAAAGTTAATAGACATTTCCTACCATATCAAAGGAGAAATACTATTAACTTGAAGTCACACAGTCACATCAGAAGAGAGGGAAGCCCTGGGGCAATATCTTGAGGTCTGTAACATTTTACCTACCCTTTCCCAAGGTCATAGCAATGATCTGTTTGAAAGATGGAAGCCATGGGTGGCTTCCAATTTTAATTAAAAACCTCCCTTGTTCACAGTTTCATTCCTTTTGGGTTTAGTAAACTTATTCAGGTCCTGGATTGTAGGTTAACAAAAGGTAGCAATGTTTTATTTTAAAACAGCTTCAGAAAAAATGAAAAAAAAAACAACAAACAACTTTTTTTCTCTCTTTCTTGGCCTGATATTTCTTCTATTCATTCCTATCTATAATGTATGACCAAACAAAAATAAATTCTTGGTCATAACTTTAGAAACTATATTATGGTACTGTGGGAAGGGTGCTGTATTTAGAGTCAGAAGACCTGGGTGTGAATCCTGGTTGTGCTACAAATTGCCAGAATGGCCTTAGAGAAGTCATTTAACCTCTCTTGACCTCACTTATCTTATCTTTAAAATGGGAGGATCTGGATGAAATGGTTTCTAAGGTCCATTCTGGCTCTAAACTGATGATTCATTAAGTGTAATTCAAATATAAAGTAGGCAGTGGTGTCTACATTGGCAAAATGAAACAGTTGGCTCACTCTCAAATTTATTTGATTGCTCACTAATTGTTTAAATGTACATGCCAATAATAATTTTTGACTTTGAAATCTAATCTGCTTCATACACTGTGACAAAATATCCATTTTATCTTCCATCACAATAAGCAGTCCGTTATTTTTCCAGGAACAGTTAAGGTCCAGCTGACATCAAGACCATTAGGCAAAACATTTGCAAAAAATGAGTGGGATGTAGAATCAGTACGATTATTTACTAAATTCACTTTATTTGCAATTAGGGACATGTTTGGTGAAATGTCTTGGGAAATAAGTGCACATCAAAGTCTAAATCATAAATTAGCTGGGATTTTTCCCGGAGTTGGTAATTGATGACAAATCTTTATGGATATACTAAAGAAAGGAATTTTCATTTTCATGGGTCATTTACATAAAAATTATTTATCTATGAACTGAAGAAAATAGTCTTCTGTAGTCACAACCTGCATCCTTAGCATTAGCCTGCTGTCTTAAAAATATGTGCTATTAATCATAAGGGGGCTGTATAAAAATGAAGATAGTCAAGCACAAATCCTCCCTTATTTTCTCTTAGAAAAACTCAAAGCATCTTTACTATAGAATGCCAAATTTGCATATGAAAACCAGCTTGCCATTACCCCAGTTCTGTTGGGCATAGAGATTAAAACATAATAAAATAATGGAAAATGATTCCAGGTATAACATTAGACTCCATGAACTTCTATAACCTATTTTTTTTTTTTTGTGAAAAGAAACTTCAGAAGATGATTGCATATCAGTCAAGAAATATTAATTTTTATTACTAAGATCATTTTCCTTATTATATTCATTACGTTGACAATAAGATTGGGAAGAATAAAAATAGAACACAAAATCAGTTTTCCTGAAACTTAAAGTGCTTTCAGATTTTGCTACAGCTTGAATAAGTTGAATATCCAGGCATAATGTTTTAAACTTCTACTTACTATGCATTTTTTTCTCTTTCCATTTCTAAATTTTTGCAAACCCACATGGAAATGACAAATAACTAGTGATGTTAGCAAAAGCAAAAAAAGGGCGAAAGAGGATCCAATGTGACAGTTTGATATTGTTTAGCAAAGGCAAGAAACAGAATAAAGGGTAGTACCCTATTTTTTAAAGTGAACACCCCCAAAGAGCCCTATAAGAAATATTTTGTAAGAAAATCGACAACAAGCAATTTCCTATGCAGAATTTCCAAATAGTGAAATGCTATAATCAAAAAGAAAAAGATTTCAAGTTGTTACCAAAGAGTAAAGACTACCTAAATTCAGTAATTACATTTCTAATTGCAATTGCCACCCTCAAAGATTACTTTAAAAGGTTAAGAACACTCAGAAAACAAACATGAATAACAAAGATCTCAGGCCAGACATTCAGATTAATGCACTGAAACCAACCAAGCAGAGTCTAGAGCTCAGCTCTCAATAAGAAGTTTGATAGGGTCTCATAAATTCTATTCATAAAGGTGAAAACTAGGGAAAAAATTGTCTGAAAGGCTGAAGCAGGACTTTGCGCTGGAGTCAGGAGAGCAAGAAAGAGGCCATGGAATGGACTGTTTTTCTTCTGATTTTTGTATTTTAAAGACTATTGATTTTTTTTTCTAAGAACCAATACTGTGTTTTTAAAGAACAATAATTTCTGTTGTGTAATTTTCTGATTTTTATATTTCATAAATGAAAATGGGACAATTCTTAGAATTAAAAAAAATTCTTTCATGTACACTCTTCAGTTTTTCTATCAACACAGTCGAATATCCAGTTAAAAATTCAGTACAAATACCTGTACAAAATACAAATATTTTATCTATGTAATGGCAAACATTTAGATATCTAAAAATATCTGGGAAACTGCCTGAATGCATTTGTTTTCTTTAGATGGTTGGTAAAGAGAAGAAGTTCTTTTTTCCTTGAATTCATTTTTAGTTTCTTTCTTCCTTTGCTCCATTCCAGAAACTAGGAGCTCTTGGGTTGCAAGAGCCGTTGGATTTGCAAGTCTGTATGCATGCATTGGTGCTCAAGACAAGTATACAAGAATGACAGACACTGGGCTCCAGACAGATCTCATTTTAAAGCATGATGCCAGAATTAGATCTTTAAAAAAAGATGGATAAGACTAGAAATGAAACCTGATGGAACTGCTCGGAAAATTTGATTATGTCTTTCCTAATTTTTGTTAGAAAAGAGATTAGCAGAGAGATTGTCCCTCTGAACCCATAAAAACAAAACTTGATGAGATAGTAATTAATAATAATAAGTCAAAAGGGACACCCTCCTACATGTTTTCTTGCTTTCTTGAACTGAGCCTTCATTGTATTTGAAGCTGATTTAGGAGAAGATCTAATATGATAACATTGGTAAAATTTATTTAGGCATGTGAATACTTTAATGTTGCAAATTACAAGCTTTCATGCCATAGTTGACGAGCTTTATGAATTTGTCTGTCTCTCCCTCTCCTTTTCCTTCTCCTCCTTCCCCCTTTCACCTGCAAGATCCATTGATGCCCTTTCAGGTTGGCAGGAGCTGCCAGCGTTTAGGCACAGCCTTTGAGAAGGAAGGGGCATGATACACCACAATGAGGTATTAGAGAGGCCAGCAAACAGTTATTAAGCCTCTACTATTTATTTGACAAGTTACCACACTAAACACTCAGGACATAAAGGGGAAAAAAAAGCCCCGTCCCTCAAGGAGTTCTATTGCTAGGGTTACAACCTATAAGGTTGAGGCCATTGGGAAGATCCAGACAAGCTATTCTAGCAACTTTTGAGGACAGAAAGAGCCCTTTCAGCAAGGGTCAGCGGGTAAATAAGGGAAGGCTTTCTGGAAGGGTGGAACTTAAGTTGAATCTTTAAGAAGGATAAGCATTCTAATTGGTGATGCATCAGAGGAAGGGGATGTAGGTACAAGGGATCACCTTTATGAATACACAGAGGCAGAAACATCTAGTAGTCCATTTTGGCTAGATCAAAGAGGATGATAAAGGGAGTAATGGGAAATAAATCTGGAAAGGTAAACTGAAGCCAGGCTGGGGAAGGAGCCATGCCTGGCTCTGTGGTTTGTATTTTATCCTGGTGACAATATGGGACCAATGAAGGCTTTCAAGTGGGGAAATGGGATGGTCCAATTTGCGCCTTAGGGAAGACACATTTCAAAGACTGAAGCTGTCAGTCAATTTAGGTCTGCATTTACAATGTGCAAACTTAATCTTGACTGGGCATAATGCAATAGAGGCATTTTCAACAACAATCAATCATTATGCATTTATTAAGTACCTCTTGTGTGCCAGGCACACAAAGACAAAAAAAAAGTCAACAACACACAGAGAAATCCATGCTGAGACACATTCCATGCAGTGCCTCTGAGATTACCAGAGACTGGGGCCTATAGGCCCCTCGAGGACACCCACTTGCGCTGACAGAACCCCACCTCGGAGGAGAAGGAGGAGGAGGAGGACCTTGTAGTTGTTGGGTCATCCATGGCTTCTCCTCCTGTTTATGCACCTGCCTGCTGAGTTCACACTTTTTACCTACAAATCCTGATTTACAGACACATCTTCCAGTCCTGTCGCAGTGAGATGACACAGAGCCAAGTGGGTTGCAGTCACAAAAGACACAGAATTGCTTCTCTGAGTCCCACTGCAACTGGGGCTTTCAGAGTCAAACACAAAAGAAAATGTGAAACAGAGAGCGTAAGATAGCATTCAAGAGTTGAATTCAATTATATTCTCAGATATTCCTAAAGGATAGTAGAGAACAAGTAGCTTCTACTGAACATGTGTGGGTCTGTGTCTCTGTTTCTGTATACATACACACAAACATACATTTTTGGACAAGATCTGTGATTTCATTGAGGTAGGCAACTCTTGGTGAGGAAATCTCCTTTCATGAATGCAGAGTCACAGCTGTGTTGAAAATTACAGTTTTAGAGAGTTGCACAGGATGCTGAGAAGTGATTTGTCTAGGGCCACATGGTTGGTTTGTGTCAGAGGCAGACCTTGAACCAAGGTCTTCCTAACTCTGTCTTTTTTTCTACTACACCAAATTGCCTCCCTGGATTCTTAAGGACTAATTGTCTTGTGAAAGTGAATTAGTGGGAATACATAGGCTGCTGAATTGGGTTTACATGTTTCAGGTGAAAATCTGTGGGTAGTCAGCTCAAATGGCCAGTTAATGAGACCAGGGGACACGTAAGTGGCACAGTGGATAGAGTGATGGGCCTATACTCAGGAAAACTCATCTTCATGAGTTCACATCTGGCCTCAGGCACTTACTAGCCATGAGATCCTGGGAAAGTCACTTTACCCTGTTTGCCTCAGTTTGCTAACTTGTAAAATGAACTAGATAAGGAAATGGCAAACCATTCCAGTATCTTTGCTAAGAAAACCACAAATAGGGTCACAAAGAGTTGGACATGACAACAATAACAAATGAGACCAGAGTTAAGTGCTAGGTTCTCTTTATTCCTTGGTTCTTGTGAGTGAATTCTATCAGCCCTAACAAATGGGGTGGACCCAACATGGAGGGATCAGTGCAAAGCTTCATCTCTGGGAAATTCTCCAAATACCTACTCTGCTGATTGGGATAGGGTTGGTAGAGTCCCATTCACATGTGATTGACAGCTAATTTTCATTAAAAATCTCATTTTTAAGATGATTCTTTAAAAAATAAACTTTAGTAAATCTCAAAGCTGTTATCAAGTTCAAAACACTAGCTGGCAATGCGTTTAAAATGACAAAACTAGAGATAGTTTGTTAAAATCAAAGGCTATTTGACTGTGCCAGGAACGTAAGGATAACAAACTGTTTTACTTTGTACTGAATAAGATGCTCCCTGAATTTTGCCTGTGGTGAGAATTTCCTCAAAGAGCCGTAAAATTGCTCATTCTAAATATAAATGGTTTATATTCTTTACTTCAGGGACATCTGAATTGCAGCAAATATTATACATTTCTATTGCCAACAAAGTATATGCTGCTGGCCAAATGTTAATTTGCCACAAAATTTTGCTTATTGCTCCAAATATTTCATTGACCTTATATATGTATATAAATGATTTCTAATTCCCTTTTGAATGTGTATATTTTTTCCTTTAGGTCTGAACATGTGATTTTTTATCATAGTAGAGATTTTCAGTGTGGAAAATGCCTCTGCCAATTCAAACCAGCAATTTATAGTCTTAGAAAAGAGTCCGGGATACTCAGAAGTTAAGTGACTTATTTACCTGTGGTCACATAGCTAAGATGAGTCAGAGGCAGGATTTGAACCAATGCTATCCACAATATATTACTCTGGCTGTCTTTTACATATTGAAATATAGTAATACATAGTATTTAAATATATACAATTTAAAATGTTTCTTGAAGGCTCCTTATAGATTTTGAGATGAAGAAAAAAGATCAGGAAGAAACTTATTTCTTACCTGACATGCATCACAACGAAGTCCTTGAACGTTGGGTCTACATTCACATTGCCCTGTCTTTGTATGGCAAACCTCTGAGAATGAGCCATTGAGGTTACAGCGACATGCTACAAAGGGAAAAAGAAATTTCTCATTCAGATCCTCCGAAATGGGAATTCCCTACCAAATTGAATTCCCCTTCACCCTGTCCTTCAGTCCCATGACATCCCAGAAACCACTGGGATAGCCAGTGGGGAGGGAGACTGACCACAACCAGGGCCATGCTCTAAGCCTAGCAGGTTGATTACTCGAAAGCCTTGGCTGGGATGGGAGTCAACAGCTTTCATTCCTTCTGAAGAGATGAAGGATCATCATGAGATGAAAAATACCATCTTTATTGACACTTCCTCCTAAAATCCTATAGGCTCGACTGTCTGACCTGCCCCTATGCTCTGCAGTCTCCTGGCACTGTCATCCTACTGACTCATAAA
This sequence comes from Pseudochirops corinnae, assembly GCA_028646515.1. Lineage (NCBI taxonomy): Eukaryota > Metazoa > Chordata > Mammalia > Diprotodontia > Pseudocheiridae > Pseudochirops > Pseudochirops corinnae. The sequence goes on from CM053586.1 coordinate 91,447,190, forward strand.
GCATAAGGAATCTAGGCCTTTCCATCTGTACCATCACCAAACCCTTTCTCAAAGAGAACGAAAACTCCTTAATAGCAAGGACTATCTCAGTTTTCTATTTGTATTTTTGGTACTTTGCACACACATAGTAAATTCATTAATTTCTGGCAATCTAGAAATGTGTACATTCCTAATACCACCACTCTATTACCTATTATTACTATCTTGACTTTAAATAGTAATTTGCACATTTAAAAGTGTTCTTTCTTATTTCATCATAGTTCTGAGCATGCCATTTCTATGACCAAGAAGGTTCAGCGGCTTCCTTTCATCTCCAGCAAAAAAGTGCAAACACCTCTAAATGTTTCACATTTAGAAGGCCTTCACAGCCTCACTCCAATTTATCTTTGCAGATTAAACCCACACTATTCCCCCTCATGCACTCAACAAGATGGCCAAGTTTTTCCCATGGGATGGCATGGTTTGCTTCTTTTTAGAATCTCTAGCTTTTCTCTCTGTTTCCTCCTATCAGAGGTCTTTCTGATTTGCTCTCTTATTAATGCTTTCTCCCAATCCAAGAAGATAACTTTTTATTTTTGTGTATATTGACATCTACATCTGCATCTACAGTTACATACAAAATGTGATTACATTTGTTTGTGTATATCTGTATTTGTATATGCATTTATACAAATGCACACATATATACACATACAAAACATATACACACATGTATGCAGATATACAGATATATACATGGGAATGTATATATGTATATGTGTGTGTATGTGTGTGTGTTCATGTATGCATATGGTGGTACAGTAGACAGAGCACTGTGGCTTGGAATCTTGAAAACTCATCTTCATGTGTTTAAATCTGATGTTAGACACTTTCTAGCTGTGTGACCTTGGGCAAGTCACTTAACTCTATTTGCCTTAGTTTCTTCATCTGTAAAATGAACTACATGAGGAAATGGCAAACCACTCCAGTATCTTTGCCAAGAAAACTCCAAATGGAGTCAGCAAGAGTTGAAAATGACTGAAATGACTGAACAATGGCACTGAGTCATTATGTAGTAGTGAAAATTACAAGAACTTAAGTAATAATGATAACAATAATGGCAAGTATAGTAATAGTTATAATAATAATAATAAATCTGGCAGTTATGTAGCATTTTAAGGTTTGAAAAGCACTTTACATATATTAGCTTATTTGAGAAATCTGATTTTGAATCTGTGATGGCAACTGTGAATATTCTGGCATAGTGCTCAATCACAAAATATAACAGACTCTCCCTATAGAAGACAGAAGCAAAACATTTATTCAGACACCAGAAAACCAAATCCCTAACACCAGGAAACCAAATACATAATAGCAACATAGAAGTTAATACACCACACACAGCAGAGAGCTATATCCTCCTTTAGCCTTCCCACAAACAAAACTCACAAGCCTAGCTGTCGCCCTGGGTGCGTCCTCTCTTCCCATTGTCTCTAACTGCTCTGACTCCCAGCTTCCTGTGGACTCTGCTCCACCCTTCAGCAAACTCCTCCCACCACAGGCTTCATGTGATTACATTCAGCCTGTTGGGGGCAAGGAAAATCTTTGAAGCAGGGAAGATCTTTAAATTTCCATTAATATTACAGAATCTCAGATATGAGACATCACTTATTTGATCCTGGACAAGTCATTTAGCCTCAGAGCCCCAGTTTTCTGCTCTGTGACATAGGGATAACAATATTTGTACTACCTACTTTACATAACTATTACAAAGCTCACACTGGAGAATGTACGTAAAGCATTTTGAAAATCTGAAAGGACAGGGGTGGCTAGGTGGCACAGTGAATAGAGCTCCAGCCCTAGAGGCAGGAAGGGCTGAGTTCAAATATGACCTCAGACATTTAACACTTATTAACTGTGTAATGTTGGGCAAGTTACTTAACCCTAATTGCCTTGCCTTTCCCACTCCAAAGGAAAAAAAAAGCAAAAAAAGAAAATCTGAAAGGACAGTGTGAATTATTATTGATAAATTAAATTTATTGTTTGACCAACTATAATAATTGTGAATCCCTATGCATTCCCTACCCTATCTCACCTCTGTAAGTTTTGCTACAAAAGACATCAAAATGGCTTTTTCAAAAAATCTCTGCCTTTCTTAATCATACTTACCATCCAAGGCCTAGTTCAAAAGTTGTATTAAGCCTTCCTTGATTTCTCAGCAAGGAATAAGCTTTTCCTCCTCCAAATTCCCCTAACACTGTGTAACTCTTTGGTACTGCTCATCAGAATCCATCTTCTGCTATCCTTGAAGGGCAAACTTCTTTGCATCTTCCTCTGTGCCTTCCATAGTGTGTTACATAGGATATCCTAAAAGTGTCAGTGAAATTTTAAGCTTTAATATTTTAAATAGCTTCTTTAAGCTATTAAGAATATTAAATAGCTTAGAACTTCATTGAGACTTTTGGGACATTCTGTATGTAAGGAAGTTATAGGGGGTACAGATGATAAATCCAGGTGATAAACTGAGATGCCAGTTTAATATTCAGGTGTAGATGTCAAAGAATTAGTTGGAAGTATGTGACTGAAGACAGGGAGCGATTTGGGCTTGGTATAGGGATAGATATGAGAGCTGGATCTATGATGTCATTGAGAGAAACAACTCTCAGCTGAGGAAATTTCCTCTCCTAAAGCAGATCGGCACCTTCTCAGCAATCTAAAGCCTTAAAGGGTTGCCTAGAGTGACAAGATGTTAAGTGACTTAGTCATAGTCACACAGCCAACATGTCAGAGCCAGGATTTGAACAAGGTCAGATCTCTTTCTACCATGCCACAGCTGCCTCATAACTCATTTCTATGGAGCACTTTCAGATTTGTGATGCATTTTTCATCACAATAACCTTATAAGTTAGATAGTAAAAGGCTGTTTGTTGTTTGTCCTTCATTCTTCTTCTTCTTCTTTTTTTTGCTTTTTGGAGGGGGGCAGGGCAGGGCAATGGGGTTAAATGACTTGCCCAAGGTCATATGGCTAGTAAGTGTTAAGTGTCTGAGGTCGGATTTGAACTCAGGTCCTCCTGACCCCAGGGCCAGTGTTCTGTTCACTGTGCCACCTAGCCGCCCCCTTGTCCTTTATTCTTAAAGAGGACTATAACATCAGGGAGGTGATTCATGACACTCAAGCAAATTGAATTTAAATTAAGCAGGGCTGTGCAAAGTCACCAGCCTCACTTTCTACTCTGGAGCCATCTGGGTCCAGTGGCAAGATATAGATCAGCTTTATACATATCAGATAGACATAGATATAGATATCTGGAGATGGCCCTGGATGGAGTGGGAAACTGGTCTTCTTAAGCTAACATTATACCAATAAGGAATCTGAGGTTCAAAGTAAGGTGACTTGGCTTAGGTCACATGGTTATTTAGTGTCAGAGTTAGGATTTGAACCCAGGTCTCTCAGTACTTCACGTACTATACTACTCATTTTCCTAATCAATTTCCTCCAGTTATATCTTTTACATATTCTCTAGCTCTTTGTTCAGGTTTCCTATTCCCTTCTTTTTTTTTTTTTCTGTCTTGTAGGACTCAAGGTGATTTGACAAACATTTATTAAGTGCATACTAAACTGTATTAACTGGGGCAGCAAAGTGGTTCAGTGGCTAGAGCACCAGGCCTGGAGTAAGGAAGATCTGAGTTCAAATCCAGCCTCAGACATTTATTAGCTGTGTGCTGGATAAGCCACTTACCCCCATTTGCCTCAGTTCCTCATCTGTAAAATGGGGATACATTGGAGAAGGAAATGGCAAGCCACTCCAGTATCTTTTACTAAGAAAACCCCATGGACTTTGTCCAGTGGGTCACATAGAATCAGACAGAACTGAATGATGAAACAACAGCAGCAAAACTGTGCTAAGCACTTGGGACATAACAACAAAAAATAAAACAGTTCATGTTCTAGTAGGGGTGAATCATATTTTAGAAAGTATTCTGGGATTCTACAATACATTTGGGCATTTGCATCACTTGCTTCTATAGGCTTTCTAAAGTCTTGCCTTTCTATAAAATAATAAAGTACATTGGGATATGTAACACTCCGGAACAGGGAGTCATCTTTTTCCCCCAAAACTTTCTTTGTATGATGCTACCTATGACTGCCCAAAGGAAGACAGAGGAAAAGAGAGTACAGTTGGCAAAAGCCTTCCCTAAATGCCTCCTCCTCAAAGTCTTCTCTTTCTCAGAGCATTTTCCCAGGATTCCTCTTTTCCCTCATTATCTCCTGCAATGTTTTCTCCTTGGCTCCAGCTCCCATAGTTCAGTGGGATGGAGGATAGGGTGAAGTCAGGCTCTACCAAAAGCTAATATATGCTCAAAACGACTTTACTTTTATTCTGGTTTTAAACATTGGCCTTTAAGATTATTACAGGCTTAGTAGAATTACAGAACTTGAGAACTGTCAGGGAATTTAGGGGCCACCAAATCCAATCCTCTTAATTTTACAGATGATAAAACAAAGGATTAGAGAAAGATTAAGCGATTTCTTCCAGGTAGCACTACAAACCCATAGAAGAAGTGAAAGTAGAGCCCACTTCTCCTAGGTACTAGTTCAGTCTACCAAACTGAAATTCGGGCAGGGAAAGTTTTTCTTCTGGCAATGACCTATATTTTATCATTGCATTTTATTCATTTCTATTAAATGTTTTGCTTCTCACCTGGGAATTCAATATTAGCCTGAATTCTTACAATGAATCCTCCTTGTCTTATTTCCCATAAATTTGATGTGACATTTTAACTGATGACTTCCTTCTAAGTTAATTCAGAATAGTCTTTTAAGTATAAGAATAACACCTTATTCCAGATGTTCTAGATGACAACCATGTAACTTTGAAATCAGATATATTAAAGAGACATTATAGTGCCAGTTGTCATAATGAAGTTTACTGACAAATGAGAATCAAGTATGTTAAAGTGTGCTAAAAATAAAGTTTAATAGGGAATAAGCCTTATAGTTTTTGCTCTTAATTTTTAAATCTGAATTTATTAATATGTGTGCATAATCATTCATTTCATCTGAAAATTAGAGAGTTCTTTTCACTTTAAAATTTTCTGTAAGTTTCTTAATTCCAAGTGATCCAACATCTGTATGAATACCTAAACACAAAAAATCAGTGGAAAGTAACCTTAGAATCTCAGGTCTATTCTTCTCTTACATTAAATAATGCAAAAAGAAGTTTGTTAGATAAATATGACAATGTCTCATTTTCAGCGTTTTGGAAAGTGCCAAAAACAATAAAAAGTATTTTTTCTTTTAAAAAATGAAAGGAATTTTTTAATGAAAGGAAATGTTATGGTTTGACATGAATAAAATATAAAACATTAAATAAACATGTAGATCATTGGTTGCAAAATAAAATTTCATGAAACATAATTTTCTTCAATTGCGTCTGACTTTTCATGATCCTCTGGAGCATACCATGCTGATGTTGTCCTTAGGGTTATCTTGGTAAAGATACTGGAGTAGTTTGCCATTTCATTCTCTAGTGGATTAAGGAAAACAGAGGTTAAATGACTTGCCCAGGGTCACACAGAAATATTTTGGGGAAAATAGAAATAACTGAACTTTCTCTTTTTAGAGTCTGGTAAGTGGGAACAGTGGGGATATTGTCCTCATATGATACATTAAAATTCACTATTAAAAATGAAAAAGTGTTTACTTATAGTAATTTTTCATTTGTAGTTACGTTTTTTCTAATCCCCCTTCCTGATCCCAATTCTATTGTATACCCATATAGTGATATTGTATGCCTTTGAAAAGGCACAATCATGGCCCATTCCTGGAGTGGTGGTTTTCACATCTTTGTGACCCATAACTGTTCTTTGGGTGCCTAAAACTTCATGCTACACCTTAGATCTTCACCACAACAAAATTATATGGAAAGTTTCCCCCCATATTTGTTTTTAATTTTAAGATAAGAAGAAAAATTAAGTTGGAGAAAGAGAAAAAAGTGGTTGTTAAAAGATCAATATGGTTAACAGCTAAATTATGACTGCTACCAATAATCACTATTCAGACTGATCAACTTTTGTGATTACCTAAGAAATTCCAGTGCTACCATCAAGTTATTACTCAAGGCACTGCTGTTCTTGCCAAAAAAATTGTTATATAGTATGTGCTTATCTGTTTATTGATTTGTAATTTTATCAGTTGGAAACCTACCAGTAGACAAACTCCTTCCACCAGTGCAAATTACAAACTCATCTGTTACTTATATAATCCTAGTTTCTGTGAGCACTGGGAGAGATTAAATGACCTCCCCTTGAAAACACAGCCATTTTGTGTCAGCAGCAGGATTTGAATACTGGTCTCCTTAACTTTAACTAGGATGGTGCAGTGAATAGATAAATACCAGGCTTGAAGGCAGGAACACCTGAGTTCAAATCTGACCTTAGACATTTAATAGCTGTGTAGCACTGCATAAATCACTTAACCTCTGTTTACCTTAGTTTAATCATCTATAAAATGGGGATAATAATGGCACCTGTTTCCCAGCGTTGTTGTGAGCATCAAACGAGATAATATACATGTATAGCACAGTCCTTCACACATAATGCTAAATAAATGTTAGTTATTATTATTATCATCCTACACTATGACAGGCTTGTTTTGTTTTTGTTGTTGTTTTTAGCACATTGGGCATTATTTCTTAGGAGAGATAGCTAACTGCAAATGCTGGGTACTTAGAAACTGGTACACCAAGTCAGGCTGTAACTGTCATAAAAACCTGATGCTCACCTCTAAACAGAGAGGGAGGAAAAAGAGGCTTCTTAACGGTTATTGGAATGCATTCCTTGCTACTATTTGGATGCTTATAGGAGAGTGACCGCTAGGTGGTGGTGCAGCAACATCGTCTAACATTTAAAACAGTTTCCATGTTAGTGCACTCTCTATGACCCAACTGGAGAATTTATAAGGTTTCTTTCTACATGATTAATTTGGGGATGCTTTGGGGCCACTACCATATGTATCTGACTTCTGATTATGATGGCAGCTGCACATTAACAGTAATTTCATTAAACAATAATGTGTCACTCTAAAAAGGATGATTGTATTTACCCAAACAAGACCCATCTTGCAAAATTATATATCGTCTCTGTATTCTATACCTCTTGTCATTTTCATATATAAATGATAAGGTCATATTAACAAAAATTTTTGCCCATAAAACACTTTGATGGATGATAAAGACAAATAAACTTTTGGCTAAACATGTAATACCAATTTGGGTAGAATATTGGTAAAGTCACACACAGCCTTTTGTTCATAACTCTAAGATAGAGGACTCAGCTAAGATATAGATTTGTTATTTTAATGAAGAACCTATGCTTTGCGTAAAGTGTTAGCATATTAAAATATTGACTGAGCTTGGGGTTTCAGTGCTTAATTTCAAGGTAATGAAATTCATACTTTTCAAAATTCAGAACATGATCATTTCCTAGCAGGCAAATGATGTAAACGTTCTCACTAAATACAAATCATGTGTGTTTCAAGCAAATGATGACAGTTGACAAAAGAAGCAAAACTGGAACCTACCAAATTAATTTACTAATTGTCATTCCTTCCTTACTTGGGCTTCAGCCCATGCTTGTCTCAATGATATTCAAATCACACTTAAAAACATAACCATTTAACAATGTTTCAGTTGAGAAGCAAACCCAGGAACAGAACAAAAATTACCAAATGAGTATTCTGTAGAGTATAAACTTAGGTGTGTGTATTATATATACAATTTCCTGTTCTTCAATCTCTACTCAGGAACTGATCAGCTACTTTAAGATATAATACATCAATTCTGTCAGGAGCAATGATGGTTCAGAACTTACGCTGACAGTTCTTTGCATCAACTGCATCTCCAAAATATCCGTCAGCACAGCGCTCACAATAGCGGCCTGTTGTACCTGGCTTACATATCAGACAAGAACCAGACAAGCTGTCACAGCTGCCCGGGATGGAGAAGTCAAGGTTGTCATTGCATTGGCATGGCTGACATGATCCTCCAGGTACAGAAGGTTGTCCAAAATAGCCTTCTGCACACCTAAGGCAAAAGATTCAATCTGTCAGAATTCTTTGGGATTCATGAAACCCCATCAGCAAAAGTGTTTACACATTTGTCATGATACTAATCTCTCAAGATAATATGATGCTCTTTCAGATATTTCTTTCCCCTCCTCCCCCAAATGCAAGTTTCTTTTATTCCTTTTTATTTTAAAATGTGTAACTGCAGTATAGATACCAGATGATAGCCTGGCAGTTCAACTAGTAATTAGATTTCAGCAGGGGGAAAAAATTCCCCCAAACCTTGACACTTGTGCTGAAGATGAGACAAAAGCATAATAAGAAATCTGCATAGTGGTTCTCCAGAGGAATTCAAATCCAGGTTGGAAAGCCTTTGTATTATAACACATTTATTATATGTAGCTCCTGAACTGGTTGCTTTTCTGTACTAATATACAAGGTTCACCTTTTTCCCCCACTATAAACTTGTTATGAGAATTCAGGTTAAAAATATGGAGGCAGAAATTTAGGGAATACTTGATATAAAAAGTGTTATTAGGAGTATGTTGGTAATTATTGGGGATGGGGAAGGGGTAGAGATCATGGCCACCTGTAAAAGTGAAATTTGTCCCTATGTCTGTGCATCTCCCTTTCTAGGGAAAATATCTGTTGGAGACTCATTTCTGGGTCTATATGGGATCCTGGTGAAGTGGAATGTCCCAGGTACCAGAAGATATGACTAGATACTTTTTAATAATTTCGAAATCCATATGGGTAGACTGTAGGTTTTCCTTTTTCTTTTTTAAGAGTATGTTCCATTTGGCACAATAATGACAAAAATCAGAAGGTTGTTTCTTTTAAGGCACAACTATTAATAAATTACAGTATTATATTTTCCCCTGATCAAAGCACTCTATAAAGCTTGCTGTTTAATGTGCCAGATTACCAGTATCTATTCAAAAAGTGCTTATATATAGTTAGGACCCATTTATATTCTGCTCTGCTTTCCCTCTCATTACATTTACTCATACTTCATACTTGCTCATGGTCTCAGACTCAGGGAGAATAGAAATAGGGAGAAGAGGAGGTAGAAATAATAGAAAGTAGAAAGTTTTCTGTTTCTGGGCAATACAGACACCCATGTTATCCTATGGGACTGCAGCACAGCAATGGTCAAAAAATATAATGGAAACAGATGAAGAAAATAATTTTCTCCAAGTAATATATTGTTTTTAAAGGCAGTTCAGACACATATAATAGCTAGTGTTTTGTAAGATTAGAAAGACTACTTTCAGGAAAAGAGATAAGTACATTTTTATTTGAGCTATATCAGGCACCCTCTCAGGGTAAATTCATAACAATTTAATGAGCACCATGAATGACATGAATGACCTAATAATTATATTTGTACTTACCAATTCTAATATTAGTTATACTCCAAAAATAAATGCTAAAGAGAAAAAGACAATAAAACCTAATTTTGTGCAAATATTGTTGGCAGACTGTTGCCACCAACAAATATTACTTGTTACTTCTTTTTAAAGATGGTTTATATAAACTAAAATGGAGTATATAAGCTATCTTCTTTTTTATTCATTGGATTGCCTCACATGCACAAAGTGCTGTGAGGATTAAATGAAATAATATAGCTTGGAAACTTTGAAACCTTATGATTAGAAGAGTAGAAAACTATCAATTAAATGCTTCCTGTGCACTGGGCACTATGCTAAGCACTGGGGATATAAATACAAAAGTACAACCCCCTGCCCTCAAGGAACTCACGTTTTAATTGAAGGGGATAATGCATGCATGAGAGTAGTTGCCCATACCCACATAAGGTAGTTTTGGTCTGCAGAATCAAAGAGAAGGTGAGTAGAAGCATAGAGCAATGTACCATACAAATATTCCCAATGTAAGAGGTGGAAAGGGTCTATGGGGATGGTGAGGGAGAAGGAGGAAGTTTTAAATTTTTCTTATTGTCATCATTCCTTTAGAAGGAGGCATTTAATCAAAACACCAAGAAGGTCCAAATGAATTATCACCCACATTTTTCTTGCTTTGTTTGACATTTGGAATTTATCATCACATCCACATAGCTTTATATTTCATTTTGTTTACTATAAATAAATGGATTTTGCTCCAGTGAAATGAGGATATATCAAAGATAATTATTATAGTAAACTAAAACCCATTACTTTCAGTTCACTTCCCTCAAAATGACTTACTGCCCTCTGGAGAGATGACATTATTTAACAAGGTCTGGGAATTCTTCTTAACACAGGTACCAATTAATACAGTGCAAATTTCTTCCACAATAGGACAAAACTCATTCCAGGGAGAAAATGGCCATAATTAAACAGATTAATATGTAAGTCAGAAGCAGCACCTATGCCTTCCAGAGGGTTTTGTTGTATGACATTTAAGCAAAAATTATGAATAGACATGATAGTTAATTCATATCACACTTCAGTGAAAAAAACTCTATTCACTACTGACACATTTTAGAAGACTTTTTATTAGCTCTCTTATAGTATTCTTGGAGTCATACAAAAAAATTCCCTAAGGAGTAGAAAAATGCTTCTAAGATAAGTGAATACTATACTGTTCATGGTATAAATCTTCACTTAATGATAACAGTGCCTAATTTTGTGATATGTTTAGATTCAATAATTAATTCAATAATTAGTCTAAATCACAGTCTTTTAGATCTTTCCAGATTTTCAAACCTTCACTCTCTGAAAATATGTCATAAAGAATTCCAAAAGAATTATTCACATTCAAGACAGAGTAAGGAAATTCCATCTGAAGACTAGGATTTGGGGCTGGAATTGCACTGGATAGTTAACTACCACTGGTTACTTCCACATTGTTTTTCTCTAAGTCAATTGGAAAATATTTGGAAAGAGATAAATGAAGAGTAGAACATGAGGTAGAGAAAACTGATTTCTTCCAATAGCAAAGGATGTTGCCTAGGAAGATGATTTTCACCAGTATGTGATACTCTGCAGGAAAAGAAGAAGAAAATATATGGAATTAAAGTACCTTAGCAGTAAATACCTTACCAGTAGCAGTGCTACTTAGAAATTAGCACTGTGCCTGGTACATGGCAGGTACTTAAAAAATACCATATATTCCCTTCCCTCCTTTCCCATACTTTTCATCACACAATGAGGAAACAAGCCCAAAGAAGTGACCTGACTTACCAAAGGTCCCACAATGAGTTAATGGCACATTCCCATTTCCTAATTCATATTATAGTGTTCTTTCTCATGTATAATATTGTCTCTTCCATTGTCCAAGTAGAGGGAAAGAACATGAAACTCAGAGAAAGCAATGTACTGATGTCATTGTTATTACAGATGCATTCTTATCCTGTGCCCTCATTCTTGTCAGGCTCATCTGACAAAAATCTGCTGCCCATGTTGATAGTCCTGAGACAATTAAATATTAACTTCAAGTCTTCTGGTTCCCTAGGCAAAATTGGAAAAGCACTCATATGGGCTCTTTTCTCTGATGGTCTACATATACAGTGACAAATTCCCAGAACTATTTCCCCTACAGTTTCAGATGGATCAATTAGCATCCTGTTGCTCTATGCCATGATATAATTCCATTATATGGGATGGCTGTCACTGATGTCTCAATTATATAATGAGTTTGCTACCAAGACTACACACAGCCAAAGTTTATTTTCTGCCATTACTCTTGTTTCCTAGTTGCTACCCCATCCTCCTTCTCTGGCACCCACACTGAGCTCAAATAATTAATAGAAGAGCAAAGTCACTTTTTTCCTCCTGATTAAGAAAAGCTGGCTTTTCTAACTCACTTAGCCAAGATGAATTTCACCAAAAGTAGCAAACGTTAACCCCATTGCTACAATTGTTCCTGCTTCTTTTCCATGAGATTATGAATACTTCTGAACATTAATTACTTAACTATACCATAATAACTTATTTTGTAGTTCAAGTCAGTTTCTCTTTGGAATTCTAGGCCTCCTTTTCTAACTACTTCGAAATAGTGGCACAGTTTGAAAATTTTTCTTTTAAGGTTTAGAAATTGTTTCCTCATTGACACAGGAATTAGTATGAACGAGTGAGAAAAGCATGGAAGGGTCTTGAACAGATTTAATGGTCTCAAGGAACAGATGAGCTATCATTTTCCAATTGCTTAAAAAAAAGTGGTTGGGGTGAGGTGGAAGGGCCAGGATTTTGATATAAACTACTCCTGGCATGGCAATTACCTGTTCATTTGTAATGGGAAGAAACACTCATATCTTTCACTTTTATTGTTCATTTGACTTTTATAGTTACTGACCTACAGTTTTTTCATGTATTTCACTTCAATTAAAATCTAATTTACTTTAATCCTGGCCTTATCACTAATGTACAGAATATGCCAGAACCCCAAATCACACCTGTTGCTTTGCCAGGTAACATTCAGGGTCTTGCATCAACCAGTTTTTATTGGTGTACTCCCTGGGTGATTTATTCCTATAATTGTTAACTTCAGGGACCTCAGTTAAAACAGGGACAACAATTTGCAAGGCAGACAGGAAAAGATAGGCAAGAATAGCCCGTAACAAGATCAGTCCTGGTGATGATGGGCAGGTGACTGGCTCTCTGCTTCCAGAAGATATAGCAAAGGAGCCTATTTCAATTATGATGATCTGGACATGGAAGTGGTGCTTGGAAATTTACCAAAGGCAAGAATATAATTTATAGACAGGCCTTTCTGTGTGTGATATTTTTCCCCTTCATAATGGATTTTAAAAGAAGGAAAAAATTATATATCTAAGTCACCATTGTAAAAACAAAGACTAGTGAAACTTTTAACCAAAGAGTTCTACTGCAGAAAGCATACATTAGCCAGAATGATAATATTGTCTTGGGAATAATTAGAATGATATATAAATCAGATAAAAAAATTACATTTTTGACTCCATATTAATTTGCAAAAAACAAACAAACCCCAAACCCAGTAATAGTAAGTCATGGGCCTTTTGATGAATTGGGCTCCAAATTTTCAAGTCATATTTTAAGGACGAAAAACTAATTACGAAGGATTAAAAAAAAGTACTGATGGAAGAAACTTAAAATATATTCCTTCTACTTGGGAAATACTTTCTGGATACAATAGGTTAATGCATAACCTTTAAGAATAAAACATTTATCAAAAATTCTTTGAAGGAATAGAGATTTATACAGCAATTTACAGGGAATGAATAAACAAAAAAAATGTACTGCATTTGTTTGACAAGTGTGAGGAGGAACTTAATTTCATTTCACTGAACATTGCTAAAGTTTTTTTTTTTCTTCTCCTTTTCCTGGGGAGTGCAAAGAATGACAATACCTGTTGTTTTTAAAGTCCCCAAGGTAGACATCACTCTGAAAGGTGGTGTGGTGCTTGCTTACCTCTCACAGCGTGGTCCTGTGTACCCGACAGGGCATTCATCACATATCAATCCCCGACTCCAGTCTAAGTGGCACGTTGGACTGAAGCTACGTTGTTGTAGTTGTTGTTGGGTGAGAACAAGGACAAAAAAGAAACAGAGAGACAAAATCATTAGCGACAGAGTTTTCATCCCTCTTCCCATGGGACAACAGGGGATGGGCAGGTCATCGTGGGTTCACAGATGGAGATTAGAGTCTAGCCAATAGAGGACGAAATGGTATTTCTGTTTCTGCAGACACGAATATAGCACAGTGGAGGGCAGTATCCCTATGACATGTTATTATGTGACTAGACTCAGCTGAGTCTGTGATCACCAATAACAAGCAGGAATGTACAGCTGCCTTTTTAGGGACCCTTAAAGCCTGGAAAAACACAAGGCCATAGATTTTTCTCACTAGCTAAATCCCTTTGAACACAAAGTGGTGCAGCTTGATTTATTAGATATTTTGGACAACTCTGTGTATGTGATATAGTGTGTGTGGGGGGGAGAGGGTGATGTTGTCCCTTGTACCATCATTCCACATATATTATACAAAATGATGCATCATTATGCCTGTGTATGTACATGTAAAAATGTTCACAAATTCACTCTCATACATGTGTATTCAGTACTAGGAAATATTTTAAAGAGAGATTAAGGGGACATTTCTGTCTTAACTTTTAATAAATTGAATATTAGAAAGAGAGCTATTAATCTTTGTCCCATCCTCTTTTCCCTTAAATAAATTTATTCTTGTTTTTTATGTGACAGGTCAATTCAATAATGACTGCATGGTTCAATGGCCTAAAGAAATGATGTTAAACTCAGAACTAAATCATAATCTTAGTTTTGCCTCTGATTCTTTTGGGTGAACTTAAATAACATCTTAATATTTATGCTATAATCTCCAATAATATTTAAAAAATAATCTTTAGATTTACCTTCAGAGCAATGTCACCATGTTTAAACCATGAAATTATTTTTAGCTAAAACAAAATATTGCATAAGGATCTAAATAATTAAAGTGGAAGAAGATTTGATTATTTTTACAAGACAGTTCAGGATTCTGAGATTGAGAAGCAGGTAAAGATATACAGTTTATTGACTGGAAGGTCTTAGTGCTACTAAAAAGCTACACAGGCTTCATTAATGATAGTAAATAAAAATACTGAAGAATGAATATGAAGATATTTTAATGGACCTGTGACCACTTAGTGGGAATATACTCTCTCCAATGGCACAGAATGCATTCCATCTACACCTTCTTTGCCTGTGCAAATTCTTATCAATGACCTCCCATAAATCCTCCACTGCCATGGGCTGCTCAGTGGCCAGCACTTAAGCATGATTGGAGATGTGAATAAGAAATGGCCAGATCATGTGGGTAGTTCAAGGAAGAACCATGAACTCCATTTAATGATTCTTGGAGCAAGGTTTTTATAGAACAGGCAAAGACTCAGGCACTCTTATTAATAACATTAGTTTGTCATATCCTGGAATGTTATTGTCATCATAGCCTTATCGTTATGATAGTCTGTCACATCCTGGAAGTAGCTCAGATAAGATCAGGCTTTGTTATCAAGGCACCAGGAAACATTGGAAAAGTCAGTTAATTATTATCAAAATGTATTCACTTATAAAGGATGCTTCTTGAGAGCAGGTTTCAAGGCTGGGGGGCCAAAGTTGTGGTCATGAAGAAACTGATGGACATCTACATAAAAACTGACCCCCAAGAATCAAGTACTTTGGCTTACAACACTCCACAAGACTCTGTTTAATGTATTGCTCTTTCCTCTAGATTTGTAGACTTTGAGTGGGTACAAATGAAACACACAGATTTTTCATTGGTTTCCTCTCACTCTAATGGTAAGGGGAATTTGAAGATCTTCCCTGACCCCTAATAGGTCAAATGTAATCACATGGAGACTGTGGTGGGAAGAGTCTACTGAAGGGTAAAGCAGAGCCCACAGGAAGTTGGGAGTCTGAGCAGTTAGATGGTGGGAGACAGAGGGCAGCAGACAAGCAGACTCATGGGTGTTGGTTTGTGGGAAGGTTAAAGGATGATATGGCCCTCTGCTGTGTTATGGTGTATTAACTTCCATGTTGTTATAATTGATTCGGTTTTCTGGTTTTGGAATTTGGTTTTCTGGTGTCTGAATAAAAGTTTTGCTTTTGTATTCTATAGGGAGAGTCTGCTATATTTTGTGATTGAGAACTATGCCAACATATTCACAGTCACCATTAGTGCTGTGAATATTGCATTGGTGCTACACACTCCCATTATATAATTGGTCCACCTCCTTTTTGGTCATATATATTTCTAATCTTTAACTTCCATTTACCTGCACAATTCTTCATTGGTAATATGCTCATCATGTGCATTCATGTCCATGATATTTCCTGCTTCAGAGTTATATATAGCACTATCAGGTATCTATTGGTATTGAAAAATGGCCCTTTATTGTAGAGAGGACAGTTAGGGTTATTAAAAGTACTGATGAATTTCCAAATACAATTCAGCCCACCCATCTTTTCCCATTAATTCTTGTCCTAGTTCATTGGCCCTCTACAGAGCTTGTCCAAGATATGTACTGATGAACTAGCTGAATGGACTGTCCATCAAATTGCTTATCATAGTTTAGACAACAGGCATTCTTCATTACTTGATTTTCCCGTGTGAGTAGTTAGGTAAAAATTTTTGGAATAATTAGAAGCCTCATTCAGGAGCTGTCACAATGTTCTGGGGCTTGCTGCAGTCAGCACAATGTCACCTACAAATAGGAACATCTGGGAGACCTAACTATCCATCAAGAATCACTCTTCCATTTATATTCTGCTCTTTGGACATTTTTCACAACAATGGCAAACACCTTTCATTAGCATGCACTTCCCTGCTTTATTTCTCATTTGATATTTATAAGCAGTCATTGAACAAATTTATCTCTGTTGTGTCTCTCAAGGAAGTTTGTATGACTTTAAAATGTACATGTGAGACATTTTGTTGGAGAACAGCCTTTATGGTAAGTTTTTTGCTCTGCTCAATTAATTTATTTTACATCCAAGAACCAATAAGCAGAGTGCAATCTTGCATTCTCTCTATCTTTCAGTTAGTTATATGCCTGTAAAGATGTGGTATGTTCAATTATATAGTTTTCAAAAGACTGCCTGTTCCCTTTCTCATACCTTGTAAAGCCAAGCACAAGCAGCTTCCCAGAGGACTGCTGTTGTGAATAGCTGTCAAGGTTCTGATTACATAGCATAGCAAACTCTCTATTCAATAACAAATCAGAGCAAAACATTCACAGAAAATTGAGGCACAGCATTCAGAATGTTACAACTTATCACAGAAAATCAAAATACAGCATTCACCATGTCACAGCTCAACAACTTATCACTAAAATGGCCACAGAGTTTTCACCAAAGTGGTCACATAGTTTTAAACAAAGTACATTCATTTAGTCAATCACAGAGTCCTTAATTCAATCACAAAGTACAATCGTTAAAGTCCTCCACACATGGAGTGCAATTAAGTTATAACTTCAACAGTGACTACTCAGTACCCTCTTAAGGGGTAGTGAAAAGTACAAAAGCCATCCACCCCTAGGTCACAAGTACATTACAATTTCATCAGTCACTACTCAGTATCCTATTTCATCAGTCACTACTCAGACAATTTCATCAGTCACTACTCAGTACCATGGAGAGGTCTTTTCATCTTGACTTGGGGCAGGCTTTCAGCTTCTATGGTCCCTATATCATGGTTCCAGCTCCTGCCCAAATCTAACCAAGTGCCACCTGATTTGAAAGGCAGACAGCTCCCAGTTCCTTGTCCAGCTCTCCATGAACTTCCTGCTCAGTATTGAAGCTCACAGTGTCCAGTCCATCTCAAATCCTTTACAGTCTCTGTTCCTGGGAAGACAAAGCTTAACGAAGCCACAATAACATTCATACACATTAACAAAGCTACAACAACATTTGTACAAAATACTGGCACCACAGTCATGCTTCCTCAGTCTTTGGCAGCTCCAGCTGGCCCTTGGAAGTCTTGCCACCACAAGTTCGAGTTCTGTGTCAGTTCTCATTTCTCATTTCTCTTCTCAGTTCTTCTCAGTTATCAGTTCATCCAGTAGTAGTAGCCCAGCCTCTAGATGCTTGTTGAGACAAATTCTCTCTCTCTCTCTCAGCTTCCCTGCCTCCATGATCTCAGTGATGCTTATCCCAAGAAGTTCTGACTGTCCAGCTTGTGCTTTTCCCTTTATATGTTATTAGCTTCCCCCTGTTCAGCCCCTTCCTGTCACATCAGCAACAGTGCATCATACCATCAGTTTCTTTAAGAGAGGCTTAATTTGAAACTAGGTGCTAAGTACCTTTTAGCTTGCCAATACAAAGGGATCATCAAATTTCATTATTATTATATACCTCCAACAAAGATGACCTTTCAGAATACACCTAAGATTTTTTTTTTTTACCATGTCTTGAGAACTGAAGGGTCAATAGCCTCAAAACTATGTTTAGTCTAGCACAGCCTCTCTCTGGGTAGACTTTGTCTATCTAGTTCAGTTGCTGTTCTCATCTTTGATTTCTTTCCCAGTATTTCTGCTTCCTCATCCAGTTTATCAGTGGCTATTAATTAGAGTTCAAACATGGTGACTCCACTGCCATCAATGGAGAGAATAGGTAAAATAATCTTGAAAAAAATCAATTCTATTTTTCACTTGCTTGTTGCATGCTTTCCATTTTCACCCTTAAGTACTTTTGGGATGACGTGACTTAATTGGATCTCTTGCCATTCTTTCTTTAAAAATATTTGGTACTTTAAAAGATGGTCTGCTTATAATGTTCCATCAACCATTTGCATATATTTAATAGCCAAGTCTATATTTTAAATCAATGTTTCCCTGAGTTGTCAAGTATTTACTTGGTAACAATATCAAGTTTTTCATTGGTGACAGTTTCTTCTGAGGTCTGTTTTTTTTTCTTTTGCCTATTTTCACTTTTTTCTTTTGATGCAATGTTTAAATAGGTTTTATTGGAGTCATTTTAATTGCACACCAAATCTTTTCCTCATTTTTATTCTTTCCTCCAATTTGGTATTAATTTTGATATTTGTTTTCAACAAGTCAATTGACGGAATATGCACAGCTGATTCAGGAATGATTCCCAAAGCACTAACCAGTCATTTCCTATTTGTTAGAATTCATTTCCTTTTTGTGATGTCATTGGATTATCACTATGTCTAGAGCTTCCCATTCATCTTCTTGAAGAAAGTATTCATGTTAGAAAAAGCCTCCACTTTTGTGGAGACACAACTTGGCAAATGCCTTTGTGGGTGCTTGTGGCCCCTGTCTACTCACCACCCATAGACAATGAAGACCCAGAAAATAAAGTTACCCTCACCAAGGAGCTTGACACTCCCAGTGATTCAACATTAAAAGTGGATATGGTTTGATTCATGGAAATGACATTAAAGAAGGTGTGCTACCATCTGCTTTGCCAAGGAATCCTAAGGATAATAGGACTGACCCATCTGACCTGCAGCTGAAACCTCTTTCAAAATTATTTCCACCTTAGAATGTCGTTTCCTTGAGAACAAAGTCTTGCTTTTCTATTTATATCTTCGACACTTAGCACAGTGCTTAGTAACTGCTTAAAAGTTGATTTTTCATTCATGTATTTAGCTTCTATACAGTCTAAACCTCTTCATGCTCTTTAGTTTCATGTGGGCCATATCAATCAATAAATACATTTATTAAGCTCCTACTATGTACCTGGCACTGTGCTAAACATTGGGGATACAAAAAGAGGCAAAAGATAGTCCTTGCCATCAAGGAGCTTACAATCTAATAGGGGAGACAATACGCTACACACACACACACACACACACACACACACACACACACAGAGAGAACAAGCAAAATATACAGGATAAATAGGAAATAATTAACAGAAGGAAGCCACTGAAAATAATAGGGAATAAGGAAGGCTTTCTGTAGAAGGAGGGATTTTAATTGGGACTTAAAGGAAGCTAGGGAAGTGACTAGGTAGAGCAGAGGAGAGAGAGCATTTCTAGATGCAAAGGACAGCCAGAGAAAATGCCCAGAGAGAAGAGATATAGGGTCTTGTTTACAAAACAACCCAGGAGGCAAGTGACACTGGATTGAAAAGTATGTGTGGGGAGGAATTGTAAGGAGACTGGAAAGGGAGGAGGCGGTTACCCCTCTCTAGGAACAGACAGATAATATATAGCTTGTACTATGGTATGCAATGGCACACATAGTTCAAGAAGTATGCATGTGGTGGAAAGAAGGAGTTCTTTTCTAGTAAAGTGTCAACTATTATTCTAATGATGTGATTCTAACTAATGTCATTCCCATCAGTAGCTTCAAGACACTGATGTAGAAGTGGTCTGAGCACAAACTGTTGTATTCATGGAGGTCAATTGGCAGGATGGGGGATAGAAAGAGGATTTTCTTCCTCACTCAATCACAGAATTGCCAGCCTTTACTGGTTTGAAAGAGAGAATTTGGCCTGAATATCCATACACTCCAATAATGAAAGCTGGCTTCTTATGTTCTTCTAAACTTAGTCTACTGTATAGGAGTTGGAATCAGGTTAGATCTAGGTTCAAATCCTACCCTTGACTAGTTGTCAGTCAACAAGCATTTATTAAGTACCTCCAGGTACTGTGTAAAAAATGCTGGGGGATGTTTATATTCTATTGTGGAAGAAATGGTAGACAAAGATGGGTATATGAAAAATAGAATTAAATTGATACATGGTAATTTGGGTGCCAGAATTTGAGAGATTTCATATAGAAGGTAGCACCTGAGCTGGGTCTTGAAGAAAACTAGAGGTTTTAAGAGATTGAGATAAGGGGACAGTACACTTAAGGTAAGGGAAACAGCTAATGAAAAGGCATGGAGATGAGCAATGGAGGATCAAGAATGAGGAGAAACAAGAGCCAGTTTTGCTAGATAGTGAATTGTGGGAAGGGGAATATCATGTAATAAAACTACAAAGATAGAATAAAGTCAAGTTACAAACATTTGTAAATGCCAAAGAGAAGAATTTATGTTTTGTACTAGAGATTCTAGGGAGTCACTTGGGTTTATTGAGCAGGAGGACAGGATCAGACCTCTGCTTAAGGAAAATCATTTTGGCATCTGTGCAGAGGATGGATTGTAGTAGAGATTTTAAGCCAAGAGAACTACAAATATACTGCAATATAAAAGGTAAGAAGCGGGGGAGAGGGGACTACAGTGATGATTGTTGCTTCAGTAGAAGGAGTCAGAGATTATATAAGAAGAAATAAGATGTGACAACTGTTTAGAAATGTGGGGTGAGAGTGAAAAGTCAAGGATAACTCTGATTCTTCAAGTTTGTATGAATGGAAGGAGGGTTTGGCCCTCAAAAGAAATAGGCAAGAATGAAAGGGGGTAGATTATAAAAAAAGGTGAGATCTGTTTTATACATAATGATTCAGAGATGCCTCCAGGAAGACAAGTCCTATAGGCAGTTGGTGACACAAAAGTGGAGTCATCTTAGCTATGTGACTGTGGGTCACTTAAGTCTCAGAGTTTCACTTTTCTTATCTGTAAAATTGGGTTAACAATACTTTTAATACCTAGCTCATAGTTTGTTGTAAAGTTCATGAATAACATTTGTAAAACAAATGTTAACATCTTAAAAGTATTATATAACACATTTTTAATCAATACAAATTATTACTTCATTCTCATCTTTTTTGATGGTTCAAAGAGAAATGATTCTGAGACAAGTGAACTTTCTTGCTAACTTTCTTCATATTCAATGGTCTATAAACTTGTACTTTTGGACAAGGAATCTTTTTTGTACTTAAAAAAGTATTAGGATATAAGATTATTCTGTGATTTCACTAAGAAAATCCTTGATACAACTCAGAAAGCAGACAGGACTATGAAGAATGATATGTATCTATACACATTGACTCCCTGATAGAATATAAGCTTTCTGAGTGCAGGAATTATTACCTTTTTATCTCTGTATCCCCAGTGCTTGACACACAGCAGATATTTAATAAATGTTTACTGATCGATCCTAAAAGTTAATGTTAAGATTCCTTTGTCTGTAATTCTATACTCTCCCACTATTATAAGGCTGGAAAAAGAAGTCTTATGTCATATTGATTCATAAATCTAGAGCTTGAAGTTGTTTCAGTGGCTACCTAATCTAATGCTCCGATTTTATAGAAACTAATGGTGTTTAAAAAAAATAATTTATAGTATAAAACATGAATTTGCATAATAGTATAAGAAAGATGATTGCACATGAAACTGCAAATATACTATGTATGATTTGATATTCCTTTAAAATATATAAAAAAGTTATCGTTAAATTTCTTTCTTTTTTTCTTCTACCCTTCCTCCCCACTCTAAAGATGGTTACCATTAGACACAACTAGGCATGTGTATAATATAATGTGTGTGTGTAAAATTATTCTATACATACTTCTATTTATCAGTTCTTTCTCTGAATGCAGTACTCTAAAAAACGAACCCGGACTATGCTTTGTCTCCAGTAAACACTCTAAGCTTTCCTCTGAATTCTGCCAATACATTTCCTTATAATTGGAATTTTGTACTACACCCCTTCAAATTCCAGCATCTCCCTCCAGAAGTGTTCCCTGATTGTCTCTAGCCAATAATGACTTTTCTCCCCTTAAATTTCACACAACATTTTCATATATTCATGCATAATTTTGCATTCAGTTATTTGTATGTATGCTATATAATCTCCATTGGACTATAAGCTGCATGAGGGCAGGGACTGTGTTTGTAGTTCCCTGAATAGTGCTTTAGGCATTTTAGGAGGCAGTGTGACACATTGCATGAAGTGTCATACTTCTACCTAGGTTCTAATCTAATCTTAGATTATTCTAGGCAAGTCACTTGAACTCTCTCAGCCTTGGTTATCTTATCAGTAAAATAACAGAAGCATTATTAAATGCTTGTAGCTTTTTCTTTCTGAGGAGACCAAATATGATCATGCATAAAATTCTTTGCAAACGTTAAAGGCTATGTAAGTGTCAGCTCTTCTAAATGTTAGTTAATTTGAATGGAATTAGTTTTGTCACTTCTATGGCATTCGCATGTTACCAAGAACAAAATGACAATGAAATGTTTTCATTCTATTTAGTGAAGGTCAGATATGGTAAATGGCAAATGTGTTAGTTAGTGGATTGGGGTTTGAATTCTAGTCTTGCCACTTAGAAGCTTTGTGATTTTAGGTAAGTCACTTAACATTTCTGATCATTTGGACCAAATGATCTCAAAGGTTCTCTTCAGCTCCAAGTCTGTGAGCTCAGGAATCTCTTTTTAAAAGATAAAGAACCTGAACTTCTAGGCAAGGGATATTTCCATAAACACTTTACTACTGTTGAAATATTTATGGAATGCTATTAGTGAAGTATATTTCAGATTCCTAATTACTTTTCATAGGAAACTGTAAAGCATTCTAGTAAGAATTTAAACCTTTCAGGAAAGGGTCTAGTTTACCAGGATTTACAAAAATGAAATTACATTAGCTCCTATTTGTAAATTTCTTTACACACTTCAAAGTCACATATATTCATTAAAAAAAAAAAAAATCTTCCTATCAACCCTGTGAGTAGAGAAGCAGACTTTATCTCCGTTTTACAAGTGAGGAAACTGAGACTGCTAGGAAAAGTTAGACTGGAATCAAGATATTCATCCCACTATTCCAAACTGCTGGCCTGCAACTTGTGATGAGAATTAACTCATGTAAAGCTTTTGCAAATATGAAAATTTGAGAGGATGCATTTAAACAAAACCACTCAGCCTAGGAAATCTCAGTGCTATAGAAACTGAGAAACCACTCCCACTACTACTGAAATTGTAGTCATCTCCAGGGTGGAATATGACATTTCCCTAGCAGTGAAAATAATAATACTCACAGAGGGAGAAAGAAAGGAGATAATCATGGGTGAGGATAATTTCCCCAGTGAATTTAGACTGGAAAATGGAGTGACTTTGACTTTGAATTTGGCCAGAATATGCAACTTACTGTGGTGGGACAGGAAGAGGCAGAGCAGGGAGATGGCTGGTGATTACACAGCCATTCCAGAGAAGTGTCACTTAAGGCTCATTGGCAAGCTCAGGGGGAAAGAGTGCCACTTCCTGGATTACCAACTAAAATGTCATGTAGGACTCAGGAGTTCCTGGCCCACAAGGCACTTTCTTCAAATGTTGAAAAGTAACAGGTGGCAGCTTGGTAGATTTTGGTGTGGTGCCAAATTGTGTAGGATCAGCCAACTCCCCACTCTGCCCCAATCCCTGACAAATGATGAGGTCAGGGGAGAAGAGGTATCTTACATGTAGAAAATGACCTTTTAAAAAAAATTAGCAACAGAATTCTGCTTTTACTATTCAGGTAGATCCATTTAGAATTTTGTATATAAACCAAATTGAATCTAAATGCAATTAGTACACACATGTATAACCTATATCTGACTTCTTACAGTCTCAAGGAGGGGTGAGGGGAAGGAGGAAGGGAGGGACAGAATTTAGAATTCAAAACTTTAAATAACATTGCTTCAAAATGCAATTAGTAAAGGATGTTTGGGGAAGTGTTGTCAGCTGCAGCATGTGATAAATAAAGAACTATGAAGAAAAGGAGTAAAGAATGCCATCAGTGAAAAATAATTCTTTTGTAAAAGAAGATAAGTGGTCATGTGGATGGTAAGGATGAGAGTTGGACAGCCCATGGGCTCCAATGATAGAATAAAGAGCACTGGCTCTGCAGAGAACTTGGCTTCAAATCTTGCTTTTGACATTTACTACTTTTGAGACCTTGGGCAAGTCACTTAGCTTCCCTGGATCTCAATTTCCTCCTCTTGAAGGCCTTTGAGAACTCTTTCAACTCTAGATTTAGCATCCTATCATCCTACC
Source organism: Pseudochirops corinnae (assembly GCA_028646515.1). Classification (NCBI taxonomy): domain Eukaryota; kingdom Metazoa; phylum Chordata; class Mammalia; order Diprotodontia; family Pseudocheiridae; genus Pseudochirops; species Pseudochirops corinnae. Next base: position 91,471,590 of record CM053586.1, read on the forward strand.
CTAGTAATGATAAGATAAAGGGAGGATGGAATGAAGTATGTGGACAGTGGACCTGTGGGAGTACACAGACAAGAGTTACACAGGATTGCCAGGTTATGATAGACCTCAATGTAAGGACCATTCTCATTTGTGATATAGATCACAGGTCCATTTGGATATTCACTTATTTATTTATTTATTTATTTATTCATTCATTCATTCATTTATTTATTTATTTATTTATTTATTTATTTATTTATTTCCCTCTGAGGACTGTTTTATTTATTTATTTATTTATTTTTAAAATTTTATTATAGTTTGCATCATTCATTTCCACAAGATTTTGAGTTACATATTTTCTCCCCCTCTTTCTCCCCCCCACCCCAAAACAGCCATCCCAGTGTGTCCCCCCTCCCCCAATATATTCTCTCCTATGTCACTTTTCGGTAGGGCAAGATGGATCTCCCAACCACAGTGCCTGTGTATCTCAAGTTCCAGTTGGATGTAGTCA
>CM053586.1:91472579-91485903 GCA_028646515.1 Pseudochirops corinnae
GGAATCTAGGGTTTGGGAGCTGTTCTTACTTTGCTTCTTATGCTTATTCTTACTCATGGTTGTTCAGACCGTGAATTTTTTTAAAAAAATCTCTGTGGGGCTCTGCTTCCAGAAGGAAAAGCTCTGTCCCAAATCCTGGGGTCCTCCCGGCTGCCGTAGACTTCCGGCTAACTGGATAATGAAGACTCCAAGACCGAGGCCCAAGACGACGATCCGGATCCAGGCCACTCAACGCGAGAGCCCTGGCCTGAAAACAATCGCTCAGTCCTCCTGCTGTCTGCAGGCCGCAGGTGGGAAGCTACAAAGTGGAGGCGGGTGCACAACCTCTGCCTTTCGCTTTTCAGCTCTGGAGACCTTTTAGGCCAGACTACTTATCTCCCCCTTTCACAATCCCCACTCGCAGCTGGTACTAATCTCACCTGAGAAGCTTCTCCCGCCCAGCCGCCCCTGGGGCACAGCCGCGGCTTCAGGCCAGGCTGGTTTCGGTTCGCAGTGCTGATATGGTTCCTTGTAGCCGAGCTGACTTTAGTGGGAAGTATCCTTGTGTGCATTTTGGGGTTCTAGGATTGGTTTAGAGTCCTATTTTATGGGTATTTTGGGGTGGCTATGTGAGAGCTGCAATATGTTGCTGCTGCTACGCCGCAACCTTGGCTCCACCCCCCCTCCATTTGGATATTTAAATTTAATAAATAATTCAGCATGAGCTTGGGATTCTTCCACATTTTAATCCAAAATGCAAACTAAAGACTTACATATGCATAGTGGAGACATTTATTTTCTAATTTACCTATCCTTCAACTCTCATGCAAGGCCAACTTTGTGCACTGGAACAACAGAGAGAAGTCTTAGTGGTCTGATGGGAAGGATACGACAAGAATCTATGTGATTCAAATGTGTCTTTCAACTCTTCACGACAGATGGAAATGAATAATGATACTTATTGTGTGACTGTACAAGTCACTTATCCTCACCTGGGAAATGGTCATAAAATAGTGCCTGTTTCATAGGGTTTTCTTGTGAGAATCAAAAGATGTAATACATATAAAACACTTTGCAAACTGTAAGCCACTTTATAAATGCTGGCTGCTAATATTATCGTTGTTATTATTATAATTAATATTACATAATACAAAATGTTCAGATATTTTTATGTCCACATTCTGGACCAAGCTTTTACAATTTTGTTTGTTTGAAGTTGTAGATATAGTATTTTTATTTATTTATTTCTGCAGTAGATATACATCACCTATGAGAGGGCTAGGTAAATAGTGGACCCTTACAAATGATTGATGCAGATGATGCACATGTGAGTATGTAAGCAGGGTTTTGCTTTGAGCATGCCAGATCTAAGATGGAGGGACCAGCTTCTGCACATGCAAAGCCAACCATTGATTATATGTGAAAGTGAAGTATGTGTTTATCTATCTATCTATCTATCTATCTATCTATCTATATCTATTTTGCAGTAATTATATCTATCAATTCCCACGTGTGTGTATGATTTATGTAGCAATATTATCTAAGAAATTTGGAACCAAAATGTTTTGGATTTCTATGATTTATGGTGCAGGGATTAAATAGATAAATCACCAAGGAAAATCTGTTACTAGACAGTATACATGTAACCGAAGGTTATGACAATTTTTCAACCTTTTGACCAATTTGAGATAGCTTCTGTTCCACTATAATCTGGTCTATGTATTAAATGAAAAAAAACCCACCAACTTTGTATTCCTCAAAGCTTGAAGTTCAGGCTATAGCAGTAATGGCACAAAATTAATAGTTTTAAAAAGAATAGTTTGCTTTATTTATTACATACTTCCATTTATCTTTAGTTAAAAAAACACCTTCTATACTTTTAGATTCTCATATGCAAATAAAATATCTACACAATGGCAGTTTTGTAAGTATTTTTAACTAAAGTCCTTCTAATGATTGTAATCACGTAGTTCCTAAGACCCTCTGTATTGGGCAGTGATAATTTACAAACTTAACTTCTTTTATTTATAGATAGAAAATGCTACTCATGTCCACTTTTTTTATTTATGAAGAAATGGGCTGTGATATTTATTGATATTTTTAAAAAGAGTTGTTGCTTATTCTAAGTTCAATTTCATTGGGGAAAATGAAAGTCAATTGAACAAAAGTCATACAGGGGATAGAATCCTTTGGAGTCAGGAAGATCAGAATTGGAATTCTACCTCAGATGCTTATTAGCTGAGTGATTCTGGGCAAATCACTTAATATCTAGTCCCTGTTCTTTCATTTGTAAAATGAGACTAATAAATAAGAACATCTATTTCACAGGGTTGCTCAAATAAGACGATAATACATGTAAAATGCTGAGCGACTCTTGAACTGTTATATAAATGTTGAGCTCATGAAATCTTCAGTAGATTTCTAATTTATCTAATATTATCTAATTTATCTAATATTATAAGTTATTATCTCACAGTATAGTTGTGAGGGTAAAATGAGACATAGGAAACAGCTTACAAAGTTTACAGCATTGATGCCATTATTATTATAATCTACTATATGCAGGCATGAAAAATCTTATGCTGGTCACTGAGGGGGATATAGTAGACTGTAGCCTTAAGGCAGCGAGTGTCTTCCATTTTGTTTCTGTACCTTTAGTGCCTAGCACTGTGCTTTGCACAAAGTAAGTGTTCAATGAATGCTTGTTGAATTGAACTTAATGACTAAACTATAGACCATGAACCCTTCAGATGAAAAAAGACCCAACATATGTGAAATAAATTGAATAGCTATAGTGCTAACTAGCATGCATGGCATTATTATTTTAATTTCTATCATTGCTGAGGTGAATTTCTTCAAAAGTAATCCAAAATGAACAAGGACACACCAAATTAAGAAACAAATACTACTCAGAAAGAGAAATACAAGCACTTTCAGCAGTGTTGTGACCCAAGTATCATGTTACCCAAAGAAAAAAGGCATCAGAAACCATCTGGCAGCCATCCAAGAAATATGAGAATAAAGAGAATCGTTTAAAGAATATGGTTTAAAATGGTTTTAAAATGGAGAAATGGTTTAAAAAATATCCTTTTCTAGAGATGCCCCAAATCCTCTGGTAGAAAATGATGGGAAAACAAGGAATACTAGCAGCTAACAGTTCTTAATCCATAATCTGAGAACTTCTAGTTGCTGTTATTGTTTTAATATTTTGATAAGTATATTTCAATATAATTGGCTTCCTTTGTAATTCTAAGTATTTTATTTTATTCATTTAAAAACATTATTCTGAGAAGGGCTCTATAGGCTTCACTAGACTGCCACAGGGAGCACCATGTGTTCATAATACAAATATGGTTAGCAATCCCTGCTAGAAGTTCTAATAATTAGATTCTTTTATTGGAGATAAAGGTATTTGAGAGAATGTTATTCACAACAGCCCAACTAATGCTATTTCTTCTATAGTAGGTGGTCATTTTTAACTTTAACTGGAAACACTGAGTGAAGTTTGATTTCAAGGTTATTTTTTTTTTCCAGACCAGGAAATGTACTGATGCAAGTAAACATGGAAATTATTCTTCACAAACCATCAGTTCAGAAATAATCTGAAGTGAAGTATTTTATAGCCAAAATTTTTTTGATTAGGTAAACTCAGACTAAAAACTGTGCTACAATTTAGATGTCATAAGAAATTTGCTTTTCTTTATAAATTTAAGTGCCACTTTGAAAAAGATTGATAGCTACTTAAAGAATTCATATATATCCATATATGTACTTTATATATACACATATAAATAAACTATTTAAAGGCAATTAAATATTTCCTTAAAATGTTTAAGATAAAAAATAAATTCAGAATTGTAAGTTCACTTTATAATTACCAAAGTAATACATTTTTTAAAATAAAAAAGCACAATTCATTTATACATACAGAAAAGAGGGAATAGAATTTTTTGACATTAACATCCTATTTTCCTTTACACACACACACACACACACACACACCACCCATAACATAATTTAGTAACTGGATACCAAAATAATGACATAGATAAGTCTTGTAACTTACTTATTAGATGGTATGTTTAATGGGCAGGCACAAGGCTGGCAGTCATCAGTTGTCCCTTTAGTAGGATCACCATAGAAACCAGGAAGACATCTATTGCAATATGGACCACCTGTGTGGTCTTTGCATCCCTGAAGGGGAAAAATGTGTTAGAGTTTATAATATAGGTGGCAAAAGCCATCAAACTAGAGTTCTGGATGGACCTATTAAATCACTTCATCTGCCAGGGAAAAAATTAATTATTATGTATTTAATAGTTAAAACTCTAGCAGTAAAAAAGTGCAGACACGAAAAATAATATTCGACTTGAAAATGATAATTTTGTCATAAGGATACCTTTTTCTTAAGAAAATTATATAAATTCATTATTTTCTTCCATCATACAAATTTCCATTTTACTCAGTTTTGATCATTTATATTAAGGCAATGAATTGGTTACATATAGACTTGAACAGAACATTTATTTAGATTATAATTGCATGTTATAATGATTATTTCACTTATGTTTAGGCAGCTAAGTGGTACAGTGAATAGAGCTCTGGGATTGGAATCAGGAAGACTGATTTTCACGAGTTGACATCTGACCTCAGACGTTTTCTAGCTCTGTGATCGTGGGAAAATCCCTTTACTCTGTTTGCCTCACTTTCCTCATCTGTAAAATGAGTTGGAGAAGGAAATGGCAAACCACTCTAGTATCTTTGTCAAGAAAACCCCAAATGGAGTCATGAAGTATAGGACACCACTGAACCATAACAAAAACAATGTTTTAATTGACAATTGAAGTGCAGACTATATGCCTATATAAACTAAGTTTCTAGAGAAGTGGTACTTTGTATTACCTATGTGAAAGTAAACAAGCATTTATTAAGTCCTTATTATGTTCCAGGCACTGTGATAAATGCTGGAAGCATCATTACCTTTTTTATCCTAAGTATGCTTAGTTAGCAATGCTTTAACATACTGAAGAGGGAAGAGAAAATTTTACTTGAGGAAACAGAAAATTTTAGATACTTATGAAAAAATAAGGTGGCAATGTGTAAATAATGATGGAATATTGGAGTCAGAGTCAGGACATGGCAGAGATCAGTAAATTTTCTTAAGAAGCTAAATGAAAGCGTCATGTTATGGTTCAATTTTGGCAGAAATTGATGACTTTCTGTGGTATTTGAGGTGATATATTTTAGAATCTGTATAAATCCTATAAAGAAATAAGAATTTTGTATGTTCTTAGTGGATATCAAAATGTGTGTGTTTTTGATAGTGCATAGTCTTCAACTTGAGGTCACTAATGTACTCATTATTCAAGGTAAGAGAATTTCTAAAGTAAAAGCATCTTTTAAAAATTTAATGCCATATATAGAGGTGCTTCCAAAGTTAAATTACAGTGCTGTATAATAAATTGTGTTTAGATTAAGGTTGACACCACCTCAGTATTTAATTAGACTATATGTATCTAGAAACACTTCTGACATTGAAGCTGTCTGGGTATTTAGGAGATAGAAAGGCCGTCTACCATTTTTAGTGTTGAAAAGTTTATTCTTGACTCATTCATCTCCACACTTAGGTTGGGAATTTATGGCTCCTGGTTCACTGGGTATACCATTATGGCAATAGACGGGGGCGGGGAGAAGCTTTTTCTTTTTAGATTTGTACCTTCTTACCTCCTTTTCAAGTGTTCAAAATTAGCACTTATGTCTAGGGCAAAAGCCGATAAACATGTAAGAGAGAATGGACACTTAGGGACAATATTATTAGAATATTTTTGAAGAGTTGCATTATATTTATCACTAAATCTATATGAACCTATTTTAAAATTGATACTAGAGAGATTTTACACTAACTTCATCTCTATTGGTTTTCACATTTAATTATTTATTTAGCTTGTTCAAGTTAAGATGACTAAGTACAGATAATAACAAGCATTTATTACATGACTACTCTGGGCTAGGTACTGGGGCATAGAGACAACACTGAGAGAAATTCTGCCCTTGAGGAACTTATATTACTCTAGGCTAGGGAAGAAAAATCATGCACAAAGAATCAGATTTTTAAAAATTCTATGCCAAAAAAATGCAAAGTAATTTTGGTGCATGGTGGGTAACATTTGGGTGATCAAGAAAGGCTTTCTGTTAGGGAGCTCCTGAGCTGCTCATTGAAGGGTGCTAGAGACTCCAAAGTGGAGCTATGGAGAGAGAGAGAGAGAGAGAGAGAGAGAGAGAGAGAGAGAGAGAGAGAGAGAGAGAGAAAGGAACAGAGACAAAGACAGACAGAGACAGACAGAGAAAGAGAGAGAGAGATCATTCTCAGAATGTAGGGCAACCTCTGCAAAGTAAGAGGCAGGAGGAGTGCTGTCTAGGTGGAATAGCAAGTAGGCGTGTGTGTGTGTGTGTGTGTGTGTGTGTGTGTGTGTGTGTGTGATGTGTATTCAGCCTCAAAAGATAGGATGCAGCAGGATCGTAAAAGTCTACTGATGTTTCTTGATCAGTTAGACCTGTGTTTTCAGAATATGAGTTTATTAGTTAAGGATGGATTGTAAAGAGTAGAGACTGCATAGTCTCTGAAGGCAGAGTAGAGACAGGATGCAGGGAAACTAATTAGTAGGTTATTGTAGTACTCCAGGTGATAAGTGGTGATGATACTGAAATATTTGGGTGGAAGGCAGTGGAATAGGGGTAACATTTAGGGAGAGTATTGTTCAGAGTACTCTGAAGCTCTATCCTTTGACCGGTAGGAATTGGGATAATTTTATTTACCTCCAAATGTAATAATTTATTTTGATAATTAGATGAGTCCATACACAGGTCCATACTCTTTATAAGAGATGTAGATATAAGCTTATGTTGAGGTAAACCCTCCTGGAGAGTCATGGGCACCAATATTTATGTTTCATAATTTTTGTAGCATGTTAGTGAATTTGTTCCTGAAAGTGACTGTAGAGGCCATTTAGTCCAGCTCCCCCATTCTATAGCTGATGAAAATGAATCCCTTCCAAGGTTAAATTATTTGCCCAAGGTCACATGAGTAGTGACAGAACTGAGGTTCAAACCCAGGTCCTCTGACTTCAAGTCCAACACTCCTTGCAGTTCAGTGTAACTAGTAAATCAAAAGGGTTATAGAGTCCTAATGGGGTCTTTTGAAAGGGGTCATTGGAATCAAGAGAATACTTTCTCTGCTTTTGCTGTTATTCAGTCATTTCAGTCATGTCCAGCTCTTTGTGACCCCATTTGCGATTTTCTTGGAAAACATGATGAAGTGGTTTGGATCTTCCTTCTCCAGCTCATTTTGTAGATGAGGAACTGAGGCAAACAGGGTCCAGGGCTCTATTTGATGAGCCACCTAACTGCCTACTTTTCTCTGCTTTAAGTGGTTCAGTTTTAAAGCTCAGTTGAAAACTTGCCTAATTGAGAGTCCCAGTTTATTTTGTATCCGTTTCACTTCTAATTATGAAATCAGGTAAATGGGGGGATAGCATAAATCAACTGCTCAGATCCTCTGAATGCCATACTATAAGCAATGGAGATAATGTAGAAACAATCTAGAAAATTCAATTTTCCTTGTGATCGCAGCAATAATGTAGTGACCTGCTCCTACTGAAATAAACATCAATACTGGAAAAGGATGAATTGCTAACCAAACCTCAGGCAAAAGTCATTTCTACATCTCCCCAGACCTATCAAAATGTCCATCACACACATCAAGGGAAGAATGAGAAGTGATATTATCATCTTCCTGTGTGGATAGTTTGAAACTCTGAAAGCATCCTCTGAGTTACTTTGTGATAGTAGTTAAAATGATTTTTTTATATGGGCCTGATCTGGGCTTTGATCTTAAGTCATGAGTATATTTTAGTTCGTCTCCAAACATATTTCAAAGGGGGGAAAAAGCAGTCTATCAGTAAAATGTCTCTCTATCACTGAAAAAGCCACTGTGAATAATAATAAGAATCCAAAAGGCTGTGTAAATCTTGACAGTAAGAATACCTTTGATGTGAAACATTTCTTTTTTTGAGTATTCAAACACTGGCCTCTTTGTGGATCACACCAGAAATCTAATGATCCAAATAGAATAGCAGCATTTAGCTAGGCAGAATGAATTCTCTCCACCTTCATTTTACTTAAAGGGCACTTAAAAGTCATAAGAAAATACCCTAGATGAACCACTCCTTGCTTTCTTTCTCTGTATAACATGATCAATTTTCCCATGCATGCTAGACTTCCATTTCTATTTTCAATCATGACTTTCCTTGGAGTTTGACCCTCTTCTATGGGGTTACCAATTGTAGGTGGCATTACTAGCCATTGGTCTAGGTCTCAGCAAGAGAACTCTTGCTGTGTTTTCTTGATGAACACTTTTTCTTTCTAAACAATGGACTCCAACAATTTCTTAACTACGAAATCCAATGGCTTTCTCTCATTCTACTCGTTCTACTTAGCCTGTCTTCAGTTTTATCCCTATTGATCATCCTTTTCTCCTAGTACCTTTCTCTTCCCTTGACTTCCATGATACCAATCTCTCTTTCTCAGTTCTCTATATACTTTTCTGATTATTTCTTTTCAATCTTTTTTCCTCTATCATCATTCTTATCTCACCCATTAATTGTGCACATCTCTGAAGGCTCTGTATTGAGACCTTTTTTTTCTTGACATACTCTCCCTTGGTTATTTCTGCTGCACCTAAAGGTTCAATTATTATATCTATGTTTGAAACTCCTGACATATATATACATATATATGTATATATATATATGTATACATATATATATTAGAATTATATTTGGTAATATAATACTTATATTTTTGTGAGGCAGCATGGGGAGATGGACATATTGCAGGGCTTGGAGGCAAGAGATCTGAGTTCAAATTATGGCTCTGGAACTTACTAGTTTTGTGGCAATAGAAAAGCAATAGGATCATTATTTTAGGACTGAGAGGAAGCTCAGAGATCACCTAGTACAACTTCATCATTTTATAAATGAGAATTCTGAGGCCTATAAGGGCCAAGTGACCTGTCTAGATTCATAAGGTAATGCATATCTGAGGCTTGTTCAATTCCAGGTTCTCTGACTCCAGATTCAAATTTCTACCATGATCTTCTCTGAACCTCATACTCCTCATCTATAAAATGGAGACAATTATGGTTATACTTTCTATATTAAGATGTTGTGAGGAAGGTGCTTGCCCCATAAACATTGAAGTACTATAGAAATGTTAGTAATTCTAATTCTTTGTAGGTTAGGAATGGGTATTTCCTATTGCATTTAAATGAAGCATTTAAAGGTAAATCTCAGACTATTTTTCTCCTAAGGTATGTTTTAAAGACTTGCAGTATAATTAAAGTGAGAATGATTTAACATTTCTATTCATGAAAAACCTACTGATCGACAAATTAAGAGGATCTTGTTTTATACTGCAAGGCAATTAAACATAATCTTGTATGGGGAGACATAGGAAGAGCATCAATAAACTTGTATGCCAAATTACATTTCAGAACCTCTGAATTTTCATTTTGGACTTTTCCCAGCAGTTTTACTTTAAGTGAGAGAGCAGGGGGAAAATGCTAGAGAAAGAGAGAACATTAAGAAATACAGACAATACAGAGACTGCCTGAAATTCTGCAGGGAAATGAGAGTATGATATCTTGCTAAATTGGCACTGGCTCAAATTGTGTTTCTGCAAGACTAATGAAATGAGAAATGTTGTTTCAAGCTTCATGCCATGTCAGACAATATAAAACTAAAATGCCCTTGAGTTAATCAGAGCAGTCTATTCAGCGTAATTCACCAAACCAAAAGGCTTCTTAGTGGGATAGAAAGAGCTCAGTCCTGGGTGGAATTTTTCTGGTAATGGCATGAACTTAATTGTTGAATAAGTAGGCAGCTAGTGTGAATATACATTAGATTTTTGGAAAAAACCAACAACAACAAATTATGTTTCTCTGTATTTAGTTCAGTCTTCAAGTTTTTAATAAAAAACAACAACAAAATAACCAACACAGCAGACCCTAATTAAGCATATTTATCAATCTGGTTCATAAAAATATCACTCAGTAATACCAGTTTCAATGATTATATTTTCCTGTCATCACAGGGTACAAGAGATGACTTACCACTTCAGTAGAATATATGGTACACAGACCAGTTGAGGAAGGGAATGAAATCTTACATTCAAACCTTAGGTATATGTCCCTGCCATCATTCATGTTATCTCCATTTCTGTTTATGCTGTTTCAATACTTGAGACTAATATGAATAAACTCTTCTTGCTTATTTGTCAAACCAACTACATCCTGATACAAGACCATTCTTAACTTGCAAAACGGTTTGATATAAAGATCTTTCCTGTCAAAACACTTCTTTCCTCAAGTACTTGAGGTCCCAAAGGTGGTCATTCAATTGCAGGGGTATATTGAGCAGATCTCAGACCTGTCAGTCAGAGTCTCTAAAGGCAGAAACACTTACCACACATTCTCCTGTGATGTCATCACATGCCTCTGCATGACCAAAGCATTGACATGGTTCACAGATACCACCGAAAATAGTACCATTAACTCGCCTGTGCCCAGGCCAACAAGACTATGAGAAAAAAAGAGACAATATCTCGTCAAGCTGATGGCTACAAAGAATTTTTGTTTTGTTAAATACCAAGAAATTTTTAGCAACCCAATTCAGCAAACAGACTTGTCAGGTGGAAGCAGTTATTGAATCATGACTATAAAGCTATTTCTCCTGATTTCAAGGCTTTGTACTGACCTTAGTTTTATTGGCAGGTGTGAAATTAGAGGAAGCATTAGCATGAATTCTCTTCTGAAATGATAAAGTAAAGCAGAGAAATGAGGAATGGAAGTATGACAGTTTCAAGGCAAGAGGTACAGACTAGTAAAGAATCAGAAGACAAAATACTGATAGAGCAGGGTGGAAAAATAATTCAACTAAAGACTCTCTGAGAGTCTCACTAAAAATCGAATACAATGAACCTCGGTCTCTGAGACTGACCTTCTGTTCTTCTCCCTCTCAAGATTGATTCTTTTTAAAATGTACATGTTTTTAATCAGCAAAAATTTGCCTTCTCTCTCTCACTTCCCCCTACCCAATTGAGAAAGAAAATTTAAAAAAAAATGTATATTCAAGGAAAACAAATGACTATATTGACCATGTCTGACGGCATGTTTTACTTTAAAAATTAGTTGTGCCTTCCCATCTTACTTTCTTCATTTCAAGAACACCTAGAATTCCTTCTCTTGGAATTCTCTTTGTTTATTTGTAGAAAACTGGACCTTCCCTCATCCTGTGCTTCTCCCTCCTACAACTGTGTTCTGAAGATGAATCTCCCCTCTTCATTCACTACTCTGTTTTGATTGTTCATATACCAGAGATAGATTTTCTTCATTCTATACATCTAGTTCAAAGAAAATCACATACGGTGTTTCTTACCTAATCTTTTATATATTTGTTCTCAACCACTTTACTCATTTTAGATCAGAACTCTAAAAGATCTATATTAATGATATTGACACCTCACACCGCAAAATGTACGTAATAAGTGTTTTAATAAGGGCAGTGAGCTTTTAGTTTTTTACTCTAGAATAGCCATGGTCATATTGCATTACCTAGGAAGCTTTTTCTTGTGCATACAGAATGTTTTCCGGGCTTACCTATTCCTTCTTTCTCTATCCCCTCTAGGGTTCTCAGAGACTTTAGTATTTAAAACAAATTATTGATGTCTTTTGTATTTATGTCACAGTCATTTTTAGAAGAAGAATTTCTCTTCCCCCAAATCCAGATAGAATACACAAACATTTTAAATTAAGAAACACCTGCTATGGTGAATATATCTGACAATGCAGAGAATATTCCATCTTAGCCTCTTCTAATCTCTTTGCCACGAGGAAGGTTGTATGTTTTATTTTATTTTCTCGAATGTCATTCCTAGTTTTGAGGTTACACAGAGTAACCTGCAGCTAGGTGACACAGAGGATAAAATACTGAGCCTGGAGTCAGGGGAAGACTTCTTCACACATTATTAGTGGTGTGAACCAGGATAAGTCACTTAACCCTGTTTGCCTCAGTTTCCTCATCTATAAAAAGAGCTAGAGAAGGAAATTGCAAACCAGTGCAGTGTATCTGCCAAGAAAACCCAAATGGGGTCACACAAAGAGTCAGACGTGACTGAAAAATGACTCAACAACAGAGTGCCACTTCCCTTTAGCACTCAAAAATTTTATTTTAAATGGAGACCCTAACTCAAATCCTTGCCCATTTTTCATGAAATAAATTTATCCTTTAGCTTCGATTTAGAAAATAAAACCCATATTTTTTTCCATAATTATAAGGGATATACCTGGCAACAGCCTTTTTGATTATATATACCTATATTTATATGTATTCCCAGAGAGTATTATGGACAATATATATTTCAGAGATTTTTCTTAGGCCATAAGGAATCTGAATACTTCAAATGACCAGTATGTATACAAGTGCTTTGACACAAAGAATTCTTATTCTACACAAGTTTTATAATAACAGAGATTAATACTGTAAGCATCTTTTCTCATGTCTACCATACAGGCCATTTGATTCTCCTAAAATCATTTTTTCACCTGAGAGATATTGCTAATTATTATCACATCCATGGGGAAGACATAACAACTTGGAATGTTCTTTAGAAATGAGGTATTTTCTATGGGGAAAAAATTGGAAGAGAATACTAAAGGATGTTTTTAATTTCAGAATGTGTTCATCAAAGTGAACTATGTAGACATTATCCTGTCAGAAGTGTTTCTTTTACTGTGTGAAATGTTTGAAGCTATGACTCAGAGGCTTTGCATTACCATTTTATTTTTGTATTAATCTCTTGTATTCTTGTCCTTTTTTCATCTTTTCTTTTTGTAGAAGAGTAGGCAACCTTTTTGTCTTCCCCTGTTAAATACTGAATTTGATTAAAATAACTTGACCCTAACTTACCTTTATAGCCTTATGACACATTAATCTCCTTTACCTCTTCTTGCCCAGGACAGACTGACCTTCACATTATTACTATACATGACATTAGATTGTTACTATACATGACACTCCATACCTCATCTCCATGGCTTTGTAAGGGCTGCTCTCGCTCACTCCCTTGCACCTCTTAGAATTCTGCTCAGTTCAAGGGCCAATTTCTAAATTGTATCTATTGTATCTATTTTTGTTTATCTTGAATATGTATATACATATTTGTCTCACCCAACTGAACATAAGTTCCTTGAGGAGAAGGGCTGCTTCACTTTGTTTTTATCTCCTATTAT
>CM053586.1:91495566-91517367 GCA_028646515.1 Pseudochirops corinnae
GGGCACAGCCGTGGCTTCAGGCCAGGCTGGTTTCCATTTGCAGTGCTGATATGGTTCCTTGTAGCCCTGACTTTAGTGGGAAGTATCTTTGTGTGCGTTTTGGAGTTCTAGGATTGGTTTAGAGTCCTATTTTATGGGTATTTTGGGGTGGCTATGTGAGAGCTGCGATATGTTGCTGCTGCTATGCTGCAATCTTGGTTCTGCCCCCCCAGGTTGGTTTATTTTTAAAACTTAAAAACAAATTTGAGATTCTTCCTGAAATTCTTTGGGGGAAGTTGGTCCAGGAGGCATGGAAGATGCTCAAAGATGAAATTCTGAATATAGAAAGAGAAAAAATTCCATTGGCAGGTAACTTATCAACCAACTTAGACTGTACTTCTGTACAAACTGGACAGAAGAGGGCAGGAAGGCCAGGTAGCAGAGGATAAAGATAAGATAATGGCTGACAGGTAGAAGGCTCTTAGTGTTTGCTTAACTAACAATAGATTGAATAAGGTCAACAAAAGGCATACTCTTTTAAGCTTTTGGGGGAGAAAAAAGAATGATCAAAGAAGAGAGGAATTTTGCTCATCGTGGAAGGAATGATAACTGACAGAAGACTTAGATGCTTGATTGTTATCTTCCCTTTTTTTTTCCTTTGTCAAGGAAAATGATTTTTGTCTTGGAAATGTCAGAACAAAAATGACTAATAAGAAGTTGATAACCAAATGAAATAAAGATCTAGAAAGCAAGTACTGATTTGTTCTTGATGAATTCAAGTCACCTGGCCCAGATGAACTATATCCTTAAGGATTGAAAGAACTGGTGACTGTGATTGCTGAGACAATTGTCAGTGATATTTAACTGATCATGGGAAACAGTGAAGGATTAGAAAAGGGCAAACGTACAATTAAAAAAAATAAGAGAGAACAGTATGCAGATCTTGTCTAGTGAGAGTGTTTATTGTTGAATGTGTTTATTGACTAACGTCCAGAAAAGAAAGTGGTGATCATAAACACTCAGCGTGGCATCATCAAGAACAGGTCATGCCAGGCTAACCTTATTTTCATTTTTGACAGGATTATTAAAATAGTAGATATGTAGAGTGCTGTGAAAATTGTTTAAGTTTTAACAAAAAATGTTTATAAAGTATTTCAGACTATTATTGTAGAAGAATATGGATTAGATAATAAAATGAGAAGGATTTAGAACTGTTTGGATGGCTGGAGTCAGAGAATAGTCAGAAGACCCATGTTCAAATTCTATCTCTGATGTTCATTATGTGTAAATTTGGGTAAGTTGCTTCAGCTCCTTGGGCCTCAGTTTCCTTACCTGTAAAATGAAGAATTTAGACTTTTGGCTGTAAATTTATGATTTCCTGATTACGGTGGTTCAATCTCAATGTAGTAGAAAGTATCCCATAGAGTACCCATGGAATCTCTTCCCAGCCAGATAAAAAACTATCATCCTTTTTTAATGTTTTTGTTATTGACAGATAACAAATTAAAATATTATTGAATTAAAAATCTGTTCAAATTTTCAGGTTATACAAGATTAGGAAGGACAGGGATAAATTCAGTGTCTTATATTTGACCACGAAAATCAGTTTTACAAATTTAAGATAGTAGATGCAGGATTCTATAGCAGTTCTGAAGAAAAAAGTGGGTTTTGGTAGACCACAAGCTCATTTTGAGTCAGATGTCCAGGTTCTTGTTTTGCTCATTACTTTCAGGTAATCCACTGATTCTTAAATGATCTCTACTTTACCTGTTTTCCAGGTCTATTATTTTTAGCATTGTGATATCTTATATTTTCTTCTAATTTTTAGTCTTTTGTCTTTGTTTTAGTGTATCTGATTGTCTTATTGAGTCATTAATGTCTATTTTTTATGTCTTTGTTGGAGTAGATACAGAAAAAACTATACTATACTGCTTCTTCCTGCTCTGCCATCTTTTGATGCTCTCCAGAGAAATCCTTTATTTGGCTCTCCCAGGAAAAATAGCTCACAAGTTATTAATCCATTTAGTTTCTTTTTATTTTTATCCTTGGGATTAATTTATAGTGAGAATGTCAAAATTCAGTTCCTGTCATCTTCATGTCTGCATTTTTTCCAGGGTGATCATTCCTTACTCTCCAGACTTTCTTAACCCAGGAAGTTCACTTTAACTCTGGACTTCCCACACTAGAAGTACCCTCTTTCCCTATGGCCCCTTCCTCTGACTGGCTGGTTCCTTCCAGAGCTTTTGTTTTAAGGAGGATGCTGAGGCCAACCATGTCTTCATTCCTCTCTAGGTTATATTAATGACTGACTGGATTTTCTTTATGATCTCCCATGCAGGGATACTTCTTACTCCTTCCTGAGTTCTTTGAAGGTAGAAGGTAGGTTTGCATTTCTTTGTATCCCTAGCATTTGGCACAATGTCAGGTGAATAATAAATGTTCAATAAATGCTGGCTGAATTGCCTTGACTACAGTTTACATTGTAGGTTATGGGCCAAACATTTTACTTTAGAATACTAATAGCTAAATTGATGTTGATAGGAAAATTTAAAAACAACAATCTTGGCACTCTCTTCTCCTTTTTCTATCACTTTTTCCACCATAACACTAGAACTAGAAGGGGAAAAACTTTAGGACTCACTCTAATTTATAGTTTTATTAATTTCATGACTTACCATGTCTAAAGAAACTGTCATGAAATTGTCAAACTACTATTGATGAGAATCTCCATCTTTAGTTAAACCGGTACTTTAAAAGCAGACCAAGTCCATTACTCAAGAGGTAACACAAAACCAACAAAAATGTATTCAATTCTTGCCTTCTAGAACCTTATCATCTATTAGGATGTAGAATATGGCATACACACAGGAAAGTATAGTAAAGGTAATATGTGGTAGAGAAAAGTAGGTTACTAGACAAAATGCTTCAGTAATATTTAATGATAGGTCACTTTGAGGTTGGAGAGTCAAAGGCAGCACCCAAGAATAACAAAATGCCTAATATACTAAATAAGAGATACTCTCCAATGTATATTGTATATATTGACACAAGAAGACAAAATGAGGCAAATTAAAGATAAATTTGTATGACATAGCAAAGTAAACTTGCTTAAATATTAGGGAAACCTGAGAAGCCCTAAGAATTTATTCTTAAGAAGGAACTATTGATTTCTTGGTGTCCTTATAGAATCACTACCTTAAATGCCCATAATGAATGGTCACATGCTCCATGTCATGGTCAAGTTTGGGGCATTTTTATGGTCAAATTCAATTGCTTCACACTCCATTTAATTAATTACCATAACAACTGTGACATGAGCAAAATAAAGTCAAATTGAACATGAGGCATCCAATTTGGTCAGGCCTCTTAGATATAATCCTATAATTTTGGAGGATATATAATTGGTGAGCATTAAAACTAAAGAAAAAAATAAATTTATGTTAGGCTATAGAACCAAATCTGTGCCGGAAATGTTAGGAATTTCCCAAGCTGTTAACAATGGAAATCCAAGGCATTGTCAACAAATTAATAATTTTTCATCTTATAAAATCTCCATAAAATAGAGAAAGATGCTACATGGACTGGAAGACCATGATATTGCCCCTAGGCAATGAGCTTAACCGAGAAAAGAAGGGGACTATTTATATCTCTACAGAGAAGGTAAGAAAAATCATTCATTCAGAAAAAAGATTAAAATCTAAATGCCATTCCAAGAAGAAGGTATGAAAGGAAGGTCTGAAAAATGTTCAGATCTGCCCTTGTCCAGAAGCAAGGTGAATACAGAAAGGTCCCCAAAACTCAAACCTTCAGAATGACACCTGCTGCTTTTACAAATGAGTGGCAGCATGAAGTAGTAGACAGAAAGATGCTCTTGAAGCCAGGAATATCTAGGTTCAAGTCCTGCCTCTGACACATATTGGCTGTATGACCAAGTCATTAAACCTCTCACTGTTTTAGGCTCTAAAAACTCTAAAAACTCACTGTTTTAATCTCTAAGATATATACTATGGAGAAAGTATTAACGTGCCATTGGTAAAGGGATTTTCTTTACTCAGTCTCTATCCCTAACCCTTTTGGATATATGAGTCATGTAGAAGCATGATCAAAGTCAAATAATTAAAGAAAGAAAAATTTAAGAAAACATTTAAAATAAAGATCCATAAGGAAAACTACCACTAGCAAACTGCCAAATTTCATTTGCTCTTGAACAGATGTTCCTTTCCTTACTCTTACAATCATTTTGAACAATGAGAAATTTCTATACACAAACATCTTATCCAGTAATATTCCACATTTGCATTTCCAGTGTTCCATTTGAATTTCCAGTGTTCATTAGGTTCTGCTATTTAGTAAATGTGATTTTAATGTGTTTAACAATTTTAAGTGTTACCCGTTGAAGAAAACTGTAGTTTATTTTTTTTCCCCTCTCAATGTGGTCATTTCCATTCCTCTTTGTCAGACTACCATCATTTAAATCCATAATGTTGACAGTAATGGTGCCCTGAATTCTGGAAATGAACAAACTATCCAAGTCTTGTCAACTAAGGCAAATACATAAGCTAACTATTACTGTTTCTGACTTCCAAATACAAACAAGATCTATTTATATGATGATGTGAAAGGGCAAAGAGACACTAGCTAACATGGCAAGAATTGGAGCTAGATTGAATGGCCTGATATCATGCCCTGAGACTGGAGTGAAGATTACTTGCAACTTTTTCCTTACAGAATCCTTCACAGGATATTGATTTCTACTGATTAGTCAATCAACAAATGTATATTAAGTACTTACTATGTGCCAAGTACTTTGCAAATTTCTGGCAATATAAAGGCAAAAAGAAAACACTTCCTACCCCCAAAGACCTTACAGTCTAGCAGGGTAAGCTAGCACAGGTGTTATATAGCTACATGTAAAATATAGCTAGGCAGTGATTTTGCGAGGAAGGCACCAGTAGCTGGAGGCATCAGGAAAGGCTTTTTGTAAAAAGTTGTGCATTATGTAAAACTTGAAGGAATCATAGGAAGTCAAGAGAGCATATTCCAGGCATGGCAGGGGGATTGCCTGTGGAATACACCCAAGTAGGAAATGCAATATCATGTATGAGGAATGGAAAAAAAAAAAGCCAACAGGCAGACTGTGATGTGCATGGAGGAGAGTACTGCACAACGAGGCCTGAAGGGTAGGTTGAGATAAGGGTATTAAGGACTTCAAATGCCATAAAAGAAGTTAACATTTTATCCCAGAAGTACCTGGAAACCACTTGCTTTTATTGAATGGAAGAATAGCATGGTTAGATTTGCACTTTAGGAAAATCATTTTCCACTAGTATTTGTTCTGTTCAATACCACAAGTTCCCTTGATATTTGGCTCTTAGTGAAACTTAAAAAAAAAAATCCTATTTCCATTCATTATTGGTACTCATTATTTTGTGTTCCATTTCAAAACCCACCACTTATCATTAGATCCCACAGTAATGCTAAAGGAGTAAAGACAAGAAGCATTATGGTGGAAAGCTTTTCTAGGTCAAAGATTACCCATCTTGGCTACTGGACAATGCTTTAATAATATTTAATTTGGAAACCTCATAGAGTCCAAAAAGGACCTCAGAGTCCTCCCCCAAACAAGAATGTCTATACAATATCCCTGACAACTTGGCAACAGTGTGCCACATTAGCTGGCCAAGTTGATGATTCTAGTATTTCAGCATTAAAAGGGAGGAGAGCTATAGTGTGATAACTAATGGAAACAAAAGGGTCAAATAATGCTTCCCCACCACCACCAAGATGGGGGTGTTACACGCTTGTTTATAGGCAAAGAAGCCAAAATGAGGATGAAAGAAATGTATGATTGATAGTTGCAGCTACTAAAGGAGATAAAAGAGGGTGAGAGCAAAGGCACAGAAAGACTAGTTCATTTGGACAAGGAGAATAGCTATCTCTTCCTCAAAAATATATTAGAAATGTGGGTAGAAGTGGCAGAGAATCCAGGCCATGACCCAGTCTTCAAGTGTTGTCCTGTATTCAGATAAAGATGGTGCAGTGGACAGAATGCAGAACCTGGAGACAGGAAGACATGACTTTGAATATGATCTCAGAAACTTACTAGCTGCGTGACCCTGGGCAAGACCCTTAACCTTTGGCTTAATTTCCATATCTATAAAATGGGGATAATAACGACACCCATGCCCAAGCTTAACATGAAGATAAAATGACATGTGTTTATGAAGCATATTGAAAATCCTGAAACACTATATAAATGCTAGCTATTAACTCCGATTTGCATGCTCTCACCACCATTCATTTTTGAATCCCTTCAGTCTGGTATCACTATTGAAATCTCTCTCTCAGTTGCTAAATCCACACAATGGCCATGTCTCAGCCTTCATTTTCCTTGGCCATTCTGTAGATTTCATACTTCTGACTACCCTGTCCTTCTTAATACTCTCTTTTCTTCATTTTAATGACATGGTTCTTGCTTAGCTCTTTTATGCCATCAGATTGGTTATTCTCATTTTCTATTCCCTCGTCATTTGCTGTCCTTCCATTCCCTATCCTCATCCCATATTCTCTGTCTACACTCTTCCCCTTGTTGATCTTAGTAGCTGCCATGAATTTAAATATCATTTCAATGTAAAATGAGGATAAATCTCACATCTCTATGTCCAGCCATAACCTCTTCCCCGGACTCTAGTCCTATACTATCTAAGCACTAAAATGTCAGTGATCATCATGATCAAGACATCAGCATCATAATTATTTCCGTCTTTTCTTTCAAATCACCACCTTCTATTTCAGGCAGTCATGATTTCTCCCCTGGACTATTGTTAAACTCCCTAATTGGCCTCCCTAGTTTCATTCTTCTCCTTCTAAATAGCTGCCAAATAACTTTCCTAATGTACAGATCTTATTAAGGCACATGCCACATCTCTACTCAAGAAGCTTCCATGCCTTGAGAATAAAATACAAATTCTAAGCTAGGTATTTAAGGGCTTCTATAATCCAGCTCCAACTGACATTTGCAGTCTTATTTCATTTAGTTCCCCTTCAAAAACTATGTTATGGCTGGTTAGACTGCTGGCATTTCTCTAAACTTGACATTCCATCTCCCAGCTTCATGCCTTTGCAGAGACAATTTTCCACGCCAGCATGGTGCTTTGTCCTCATCTCTGCCTCTCAGAATCATAATCTTCCTTCCTACCTCAACTTAGGTGCTAAGTCTTCCATGAAACCTTTCCTCATCCCATCCCTTGTTGTTAATGCTCTCTTTTTCTCCAAATTATCTAATATCATATTTGCATATATGTAAGCTCTTTGAGGACCAGGACTCATTCACTTTTACCTTCCAATCTCCAGCTCCTAGCAATATACCTTGTTCATATTAGGTCCTTAATAAATTTTTATTGAATAAGTGACTAAAAAAACTTTAAAAACCCAACAAGTTATATGTCATAAAGATTCATGGTTTCTTCTACGATCTTCCCACCCTCATTCTCTGCATTTAAAACTACTTGTATTTGTTAGTGTTTGTCAAACTGACAATAAAAATTTTGGAAAAAATATTTTTTAGGTACTACTATATACAAAACACTGTGCTAGATTCTGAGAAAACAAATAGAAAAGTAGGACCATACCCAGACTCAAGAGACAGTGAATTTAAAGCAACAATAGTCAGGAAAGGGAATTTTCATTTGGAGAGTCACAGGGATTGAGAAAAATCATAGGGCAGTTGCTTTTCATACCTTTTCTAACAACAATGGCATTGATGATTACCAATCCCAGAATATAGGTAGGAAGGTGGAGAGGGTAAGTTTAGGTGGAAGGGTACATATAGGGTAACATGATAGATGGTAAAATGCTCAGAACGAGATGTGAAGTATGTTCTGAGATTGGCCAGGAATAGTGAAATATCTAAGTCTGTGCTTATTTACTCTCCAGTAAGAGCAATTCAAAACCCAGGGTATGGTATAAAGATGAATGAATTCAAACCCAATTTCTCCATCTACAATGCTCCATTTGGGGAAGTTCCTTACCCTATTTGGGTCTTAGTTTTCTTATGTGAAGAAATATAGGAACCAGATGGGAAAGCATGGTGAAGAGTATTTGGATAATAATCAACAAAGGGAGAAACAAGCTATTTTATCCAAAGAGTACATAAGAGCAGTGGTGTCAAACTGAAATAGAAAGGGGGGCCACTGAACCATACAAAAGGATCCCTATAGGTGTATATTGACTTAGAAAGCCATATATTAACTGTTTATGTTTTATTGAATTTTTGTCTATTTTGTTATATTTCTCAATTACATTTTAATCTGGTTTTGGCCACATTCAGGTATATTATAGGCTACATGTGGCCCATGGGCTGTGTGTTTGACAGCTATGTAATAGAAACCATCTCAATCTGACACTGAGGTGAGGTGGCAGTCAGGGAAGGCTAAATGAAGTCACAGATGGCATTGTTATTTCTATACACATTTTAGGAAGACATTTGCAAGCTGGAGTCCATTCAGAGGATGATAGCCAGGATATTGATGGAACTGGAGAAAAATACTCGTACAAATATCAACTGAAAGAATTGGGGATGGTTAGCCCATAGAAGAAAGGATTTGGAAGTAGAGTAAATATTACAATTATTTGAAGGGGTGTTCTATGGATTTGCCAATCTGGCTCCAGAGAGAGGTGAGAACTGTAGTGACAACACTG
Organism: Pseudochirops corinnae; assembly: GCA_028646515.1. Lineage (NCBI taxonomy): Eukaryota > Metazoa > Chordata > Mammalia > Diprotodontia > Pseudocheiridae > Pseudochirops > Pseudochirops corinnae. The sequence goes on from CM053586.1 coordinate 91,504,246, forward strand.
GATTGAATCTGCTGTGGCAGATATTGGCTTGACAAAAGTATTAACTTCCTAATAATTGAAACTATTCCAAAGTAGAGCAGACCAGTTTTGGGAGGTAATAAATTCACTACCTCTGGAGATTTCCACAAGTGGTGTGGTGGATAGAACACTGGACCTGGAGTCAGGAAGATTCATCTTCTTGAGCTCAAATCTGTTCTCCAGCATTTACTAGATGTGTGACTCTGACTTGCCCATGACTGTTGACAGGATTCTCTTTTGGATATGAAGCAAACTGGATGTAGTATAGTGTACTGAAAAGAACACTGGTTTGGGAGTTGGGGTGCTGGGTTTGAATACTGGCTTTGACATTTATTATGTGATCTCAGATCCTCTTTTGGTCTCAGCTTCTGTATCTGAAAAAAATGGCCACTTAAGTTATCGTCTAGCTCTACACCTGATTCCTATGACCTTTGAGAAGGTTATGAGAGTCTATGATTCTACTGAATAATCAGATGTGGCAGTGTGTTAAGTAGGTTGTTTTATTTTGTTTTTCAAGACAGAAGAGCTCTATAAAGTTTCTAATGAAGTAGCAGAGAGTGGATATTTGGAGATATTGGAGACAGAGGGGATGAGGGAGGGAGGAAAGAAGGTTCTAGAAAAGGAAGGCTAAGCACCTATAAGGAAATGAAGAGGAGCCCATTTTCTTTGGAACAGTATGAAAGTAAGAGAGGACAAGTAGTCATGTTTGATAAAAAGTAAGTTGTTGAGGGGAGAAGATGAGCGATGCCTATTTTCTGAGCAAATTAGGCACATGTTGATTGTAAAAGGTGGGGCAGGAGAGAGGTAGTTCTTATATTTGCTTTGTAGTCTCCAAACAAATAGAAACCAATTCAGTTGGAGTATTAAAACTTAGAAAAAAATTGCTATTAGATTGGGTCAAAGCAAGCTTTTTGATCAAAAACATATCAGTGCAAAAGACTAAATAGCTTTCTTTTTGAAAATGAATTCTTCCAAAGGAACAACGGATATCAGACTCCATAATGTTTCACCTGGTACTTCTCCCAAGTACTTTTACCTAATGTGAATGTTTTCCCACCTTGAAACTTAGTGATGATAGGAAAGAAAGTACATAGGGAATGGAACAATCAGTCAATCAACAAGAATGTCTAAGGAATCATGCTATGGATGAAGATCCAAACACAAAGAATGAAATAACCCCTACTCTCAAGGTGCTTACATCACAGCAGTAATGGAAGACTGATCATCATGAGAGATTGCAGTGCACGTGTTGGAAGGGAGGGTAATGTACAGAAAATGAATGTTTCATGGGAATGGAAAACTTAACAATCAAAATTTTTTCTTGCCTAGTGAGCCAAGAATTGTCTTAAAGTCAGTGTGGGGTACTAGAAAGAGCACTGAGTTGGAATCAGAGTTGTGAACTCTTTAAAGCCTGTATTTGCTAGTTTATACTTCTATGATCTTGAGCAAAGAAGGAAGGAAATAATCGTTTGTTAAGTGACTCCTAAGGGCTAGGCATTGTGCTAGGCACTTTTGGCTTATCTCATTTGATATAACAAACCTGGGAAGTAGGTGCTATTATTACCTCCATTTATAGTTGTATAAACAGAGAGAGATTATGGGTCAGTATGAGTGACTATTTTCCTTACTCTAGGTCTAGAACTCTATCCACTGTACCAGCCAGTTGCCTCTAGGATAAATCATTGAACCTCTCTAGGACTTTGTTTCCTCATCTGTAAAATGAAGAGAATGGATTAGAAAATCTATAAGGTCTGCTTTTGTTCCAAATCTTAGGTTCCTATGACCTGGCAAATCTACTTTCCACGTATCAAGCATAAGAATGACATGGGTATTCCCCAAATTTAAGCAATGAGTGAAGGCTCATTATATCACTGTCAATGAAGAAGACCTAAAAGATGAGAGGATTATGCTCCGTGAGCTCATGAGTGTTGTCCTTTACTTGCTATTCTCTGAACTCTATGGATTGCACTTAGTTATTCATTCATTCATTTTTGTCAGGGAGAGGTACATAAGATCCATATCTTATAAGTACTCCCTATGTGGGAAATTCTTTCCACTCATGCAGATCAGCAACTCAACTCTAGTTTATCGTCTAAGAGAGGCACTGAGAGGCTACCTGACTGGCCCATGGTCACCTACACAGGACTTGAACCCAACTCCTCCTTATCCAAAGACTGGCCATGTCACTTCACAAAGATATCACTGATGTATTGCTAAAAAAAAAAAGCATCCTTCACCATCCTGACAATCCAATATTAATACTGTGTACATGAAGGATACCTATATAATACTTTGTGACAACATATTAGTTCTTTTACTCCATGGTATTTCAGATCAACAGTAACTTACACATAGGTCACTCTCAAAGACACTATTGAACAGATTAGTATAAACACTCTAATCAGAATATGTCACAACTATTAAGAGAATGATGGAAATTATCCAGATAGTATGACCTTTCTTTAAAGCACATTATTAATTGGCAGAATATTACATAAAAATATAACGACCAATATTGAACAGTATGCTTATCTGCATTCATTGACCTGATGCAAACAAATTACTTCCTCAACAAATCTAAATTTGGGGAGATACTAGGATAATTTTTATTTTTCTGAGGTCATAAATAACAATTTGTTAAGTTACGTTGGAATTGATAGCACTATCCAATCACTCCCCATCACTACTAGGCTGATGCTTAACATTTCCAGTCTTGTTCAATAAATTTAACCCTGTCTCATCACTGTTTCTCATAGTCAGTGTAAGAAAAATAAGCCCACTAGGCCATTTTGAGTCTTACTTTTTTTTTTGGAGGGAGGAATGCAAGGCAATTGGGGTTAAGTGACTTGCCTAAGGTCACACAGCTGGTTAAGTGTCTAGTGTCTGAGGCCACATTTGAACTCAGGTCCTCCTGACTTCAGGGCCAGTGCTCTATTCACTATGCCACCTAGCCGCCCCTGATTCTTACTTTGAAAGGTCTATTGGGTACATTATGAGATGTTAGGCTCTTTATAATGTATGTTCCTGACCAGTTTGGGCTGACTTAAAGATCATTTTCTAGTTATATTTTCTATGCATGTTACTGTTGTTTGAGTTACATAATCTTGAACAAATTGTGACTTCTCAAATGGCAAGGGACAGTCAAGTGATTTTATTGCACTATTAAAGGGATGGAAGAGTAAGTGGGCATATTTTCTCAATAAGAAGAAAGCTTTTCCTATAGGCTCCCTAGGCATTTTTAGTTTGATGCTTTTTCCTACTCACATTACCTGAAACCCAATCTTGTATTAATAAAAATGTTCAGATACAAGAACACACCTGGCAATATTCATATGAGAATAGGATTTGAAAGTTCAATTTCTTTCTAGAGTTTGAAAAATATAAAATGGGTTTAATTGTTATAATTAATCTGGGTCACCACACACTTAAGGGCTTTAATGTATTCCAAAAAAGACTCAGAAATAGCCCATCAAACTGCCATTCCTGGTCTCAGATCTCTTCATTATACATAGATATTAAAGATATTGGGCACTGTATCAAATTCTTGTCATTTATAGACACAACATATGGCCTGATTAGAAACTTCGGACAAACACAGGCTATGCGTACCAATGTGCTTTCCCACATTCATTTGCAGGTCTGCACAAATACACATATGCACACACACATTTATAATATAATTTATTTTAGTATAAGCTAAATGAATTTTTTTTAAAAACCCTCTTTTAGGCTTTGGAACAACTCCAAACTACATTATTAATTTTGCTTTTATAGTTCTTCAAAGAAGTAAAAGAAAAAACTACCAAGAATGACTACTCAAGTAATACAGGTGACTAATTTTCTTTTAATCATCATTATCTATATATGAGTATTGTCACTGATAATAGTGGCATAAGTCAGTCAAAAGCATTTTGAAAGTGCAAAGCACTGTGCAAAGTGCTGGAGATACAAAGAAAGCCAAAAGACAGTCCAGTTTTGAAGATTTGAAGTTAACTTTGCAGTGAAAGTAGTTGAAGGAAATTATTGCTTTAATAGAATTATCCCAAAAGAGTATAGAATATTTACTAACACTATTCTGATGATGGTTAACCATTTAGGCTTATTGCACATTACTCTTCTGTAGGCCCTCTTGGCTTCAACCAAACTAGCTTTCCTTGCAGTTCCTTGTATAGGACAATCTGACTCTTATCTCTATTGCTTTATACCTGCTGCTGACCTACTCCCTCATTCTATCTTCATTCTATCCTCCCCTCCAACTCCTTTGTGACCTCTGTCTCTTAGAATTTCTAGCTTCCTTCAAAGTTCAGACAAAGCATCACCTGCTACATTAATTTTCTTTCTTCACTAGTTAGTGCCTCCCCCCAATTATTTTTTATATATTAGTTTACATGTTTCTTCTTCCCTCTCCTTCAATAAAAAAGTAAGCTCTTGGAGGACAAGGAATTGTTTCATTTTTGTCTCTGTATGTAAGTACCAGGCTTTATCTTGAATGAATGAATTCATGCCTATTTCGTTTGGATGACATGTATTTTGAATAAACATTTGTCAGAATAATCTGTGAATGTGAAGCTCATTTTTTTTGTGCTCGTGCAAAATTCCATTAAGGCAACATGGTACAACAGAAAGAACGGTTCTAGAGACCAAAGATGTCAGTTCAAATCCTGGTCTCCATCCTTTGCTAGCTGTGTGACCTTGGGAAAACCACTTAACCTTACTGTGTCTCAGTTTCCTTATCTACTAAATTGGGGTGAGGACAGTATAGACTGCTGGACCTAGAGTCAAGAAAACCCAAATTCAACTGTGAACTCAGCCTCTTACTAGCTGTGATACCATGGGAAAATCACTTAAGCTCTGCCTGCCTTAGTTTCTTAAACTATAAAAAGTGAGGAATACAGTCATCTCTTCCACATAGCAACTTTTCTCATTAGTGGTTTCAATATTTTTCCAGCTGGCATAAGAAATTAAATAGGAATTTGGAGGGAGTTTTGTGGAAGCTGCAGATGACACAGAGTCTATGACCAAATATTTTACCCAAATTTTACAATAAGATACTATCAATACCCCCTAAAAAAGAGGGCAAAAATTAGAATTCTCTGGTACAAAGGGAAGGGCAAACATTTTAACAGATTTTCCAGATGGAGGGCTGGGGTGGGCACAGCATGTCTTGTTCCTAACCCCAGAGACACAAAAGGGCTAAGTGTAGCACTTACTTTCCAGGGTTGTTGTAAGGATCAAACATGAAAATATTTGTAAAGCATTTAGCACATGCTTGACGCACAATAAGCTCTTAATAAATGCTTTCTTCCTTCTTGCCTCTCTCCCTCCCTTCTGCCTTTTCCCTTAAAGTATAAATCCTAAATTTATGATTCTGTGATAAGCTAGTTGACCATTTTCTGAGGTTTCTTCTTTGAAACCATTTTAGAGTTATTTTCAAACAGTGAAGATCAGCATGGGACTAAGAGAGAGCAAACTACAGAGTCCCCAGAACAGGAGGAGCTCTATCCATACTTTTTGGAATAACCAGGCACGAGATGCATTTCAAGACTCAAAGGTAAATGTTATTTTCAAGGTATAAGGAAGGAGTAATGGAGTCTGGGTTTGTTCTTTTACTATAACATCAGAATGAAGAGTTGTCTTCATTTTATTATTTAAGAAAGTGTTGGTGAAACCAGTTAAGCTTCCTGCTCAGGGTTAAAATTCTGGAAAGGGATAAGAATGAAAAATGTCAGAGAGGTAGGTACCTTGAATGTTTGTAATGTGCCTAACAGTACAAGGAGGAAACACTTCTAGGAATGCTATATGTTGGTTTCACTAGTTTACCTAATGATTCTATCAGGAGGAATACAAGTACCTTTCTAGGTAGAGGTTTAAAGAGGGGGCTCACAGGTACACTAATTCTTCTTGAGCTCTTTTCATATACTTGTGTTTTCACAGAACTCTGCAGCAAGTCAGAAGCCTACTGTGCAGAAGAAGCTGCAATCACTTCAAGAGATATTTTACAAATATGACTCAATTCGCCCAGCATATCAGAGATAAATAAAATATAACAAGTCTGCCACAATGGGAGCCAGGCTGCCTCTCAGCTCACCTCAAGTGGGTAGCAGTTTCAAAACTTGATGTTTCATTTTTATAACTGGTGCTCCAGACGTACCATTTGGTAACAGGAATGGCACAAAGGAATCATCTATCTGGCTTGTCTTTAGGGGCTACCTTGTATAACCAACTTTGGTGAGTAAATCATTCACCTAATGGGGAGACAGCTCCAAGAAAACCATGACTTTTAAGTGTTGTCTGACAAAAAAATTTAAGTGCTCTCAATGCATTCCCTCCACCCCCACACCAACCACTTTTTGTCCATATACTTGTCATTCACTTTTGAACCTGAAAGACTCACCTTTGTATGGCCAGGAAATGCTAACATTCTCTATTCCCTAAATGGAAAACACATAATTAATTCCTAAGTGTTTCTTCTCCTCCTCTTGGTTTTCAGCCAAGCTCTTAATACAACCACCTACTACAGAACAGTTCATTGGGAGTGGTCTTACCAATGAATTTGCAGTTCTCTTCTTAGGAAGAGCAGAATGATGATCAGGCCAAGCAGAAATATTAGAAATGAAGAGGAAACCCAGGGAGTACAGGCAGGGAAATGATATCAGGAAAGTCTCTTACAGAAGAATAAGTATTAGAAAGACATTAAAGTTATTGTGTGACTTTCATGTATAGAGAGGATGAGTCATCAACTTTTGGCCATCACTGATTATGTGTTTTGCTTTGATTTAGAACACAGAGTGGTCAATAGATCTTTTCACATCTACTAAAAGTCAGGGATCCAATTAGGGGAAGGGATCCAATTAGGACTCAGTTCAAATTCAAAATTTTGCAACAAAAATATGATTCTAAAACTGGAAAGCAAAGTCAATCACACTTTACAGGGTTCCTTAAAAAGAAACAGGCAATTGGTAGAGCATTCTTACATTTTCATAAAGGGATTAGAAGATTTAAAATTAGAAAATCTTCTATGTCTCATTGTGGACTACAGGTTGCAAGAAAGAATTTTTTTTTCTTTTTGGAAGGGAGAAGGCAGGGCAATTGGGATTAAGTGACTTTCCCAAGGTCACATGGCCAGTGTTAAGTGTCTGAGGCCGGATTTGAACTCAGGTCCTCCTGACTCCAGGGCCAGTGCTCTATTCACTGTACCACCTAGATGCCCCAAAGCAGAAACTTTTGACCTGGCAAATAGCAAAATACAATTTTTAAACCATTAAACATAAATATGCCCCATTGCACCAGTGACTCTCATACTACATGAATGCACCCTATAGAAAGATATTGCTTCTCAATATAGTAGTTCTCAGCCTAGGAATTGACTACTGGTGGATTCCAAAAGAATAAGAAGGAGTTATGACACAAATTAGAAGCAATTCTGGGAAATTACCTTAAAAAAGTTTAACAGAAGTACCTTCCTGCAATCCCATCCACCATTTAAAAATATTTCACAAACACACATGGACATAACAAACAAGTCCTGAATGGCCCCACTGATGCACTGTTTAAAACAGCTTGCACATAAAATTGTACCCATGGCAAGGCTGTAGTTTCTGCTTTTACCTGAAGATGGCATCCATCCCAAGGATGTATGTGGCTTGTATGAGAAGTCTCTTTATATTTGCCAGGACGGTCAGAAATTCCTTTCTACTGACTCGAGATCCAGTGCTATGCACAGTAAATAATTCTGAGCTGAGCAACACAACATGAGTATACTCTTCAGATGGTGACAGGTAGATTTCCTCCTGGGCTGTACTAAGTTGTAAGCCATTTCCCTAAAAAATACATGCAAGAATGAATCTAGAGTAGAACGGCAAAAACATCATTGACTTAAACAGATAGTTTATGAATAGTTCCATTTGTGGTCTAGTGAAAGGAATATAGGTTGGAGTTATAGGGCCTAGACTCAGGTGTCAGCTTTGCCACTTTTAAGTTGTATGACCTTTTTAAAATGGGTTTGACCTCTCAGGTCCTCATCTATAATGAAAAAATATACTCCCATGATCCATTCCAGTTCTAACTCTATGTTCCACCTTGTGTATTTTCATCCCAGAATGGTTTTTCCACATTTACTCAATAGACATCTTGTCTTTCTCCCCTACCATTAATTGGCACATGTGCAGTGAATGTCAAAATAATTTTGATTTAAGCCTAAGCAACACACAATGACAAAGACTGATGTATATGTTGAAGGGCGGAGTTAAAAGTAATTCCAAAGCATTTAATTTTTGATTATACAGGCTATCATTTCCTTATGCTTATGTAGAACATAGAGAACAAGTTTCATTCATAGGAGTTGAGTAGGAAGTTAGCTTATTATCAAACAAGCATGCACAAAATATATCCTTCAGATCTTCCTGCTTTCTTCATGTGGAAAGGTAGAGAGGTCATAATGACTTTCTACAGGGAAAAATCTAGGGGATCACCAAGAGTCCAATGTTCACAGTATGTTAATGGCATTAACAAGAAAAAATACTTTGACTAACCAATCAATTTAGGTATTTCTCTTAATATGTTAATAAACCATCATTTCAAAATTTTATACCTAAAGAGCTCCTTTTATCTAAAAGGAAGTCAAGAAAGAGTAGTAAAGAGAATATTTTCGTGGAAACCTAGAAATTCAGAGCTAGAAAAACTCTCAGAAGTCATCTAAGTGTAACTTCCTCATTTCAGAGATGAGAAAACAGGCCCAAAGAGGTGGAACAATTTGCCCAATTTCAAATAGCTAACTCATAAGCAGAGCTAAGTAGAGGAACCAGCTCTCCCAATTTCTAATTCATTGGTTGTTCCACCATCCTACAGTATAACAATTGGCCTAGAAAAAAAATCTTAGGAATCATGGTCCTAAATCAACACTTATTACTGTGTATATCAACACAGTTTGGTACAATAGGAAAAAAAAAACAAAAAAACCAAAAAACATTGGTTCTGGAGTCAGAGGGCCTGGATTCAAGTCCCAGTTCAGATCCCCAGTAGCTGGTGACGTTGGACAAGTCACTTAAATTCCTCAGTCCTTCATTTCCTCAGTTACAAAATAAGAAGCTTGGATCAGATGGCCTCTTATATCCTTATCAACTTCATATCTTTTATCATCCATGATTCTATAACTTTAAGACTACATCTGAATGTATGAGGGGCAGAGGAGGGAAGGTACATGGAGGTAATTTGATATAATGGGAAAGTGCTGTATTTGGAATCAGAGGAGCTTGGATGTGCAAGTGACCTAGGTTAGGAAAGTTACTTTACTTCTCTTTGCTTAAATTTCCTTATCTATAAAATGAAGGATTTGGAGATGACCTATAAAGTGTTCTTCAGCTCTGAATACTATGTGCACATGAGAGCTGGGGATATCTAAGCCCAGTGATGCACTAGTAAATGTTTAACAACTAGCTCTTGGGAAAAAAGTACACGATAACTTTAAAATTCACTCTGCATCATTAACATTTTACACCAATTTCTTTAGTCTAGAAGATCAACAAAACAGTAAATCAAGCCCTGACTTAAAGTGATTTTTAAGGAATAAGTGCTCACGATGAAAATTTAATAATTAGCTAGTTCAAGCGGACTTCAGAACACTCTTGTATAAGCCTACAAATGGTTTTAAGCCTTGGAGACAGCAACGGTCCACCTACATTCATCACACCCAATTAAGAATTTTAGCCGTCAAATCTTTGTCCTCATCCTAATGGTAAAGCCCACTTTTCGTTGATTCTAGTACATTTCAAATCAGAAAGTGAAAGAACCAAAAGAAGGTAGAGGGGAAGAATATCATTATTCAAATTAGAATTTGCCCAGACACTGGTAACTAACACTTGAGTTCTCACAAAAAATTTGCATACAGTTTTAATGACTATAATTTGTCAACTGCCGCATGTCTTAGCCTAAAGATCTTCTGTTACAAGGAGGACCTTAGCACTCTGTCTAGCATCTTAAGTCTGTGTCATAGAGATATATTACAGGAGGAAAAAAACAACCTTCACCGTGCATGACATTTCTTGTTGGTTTGCAGCTTCACATCACGTTTACCATGTTAAAATTAACATAAGAGAATTGCTTAAACTACTAAATGAGCTGATAGACAGAAAACAATTATATTGCATCAATGGCACTCAGTATCTTTACCTCTAGGATGATCATGAAGTGCAATACATTTTCTAGATCTTCTTCTTCTCCTATGAGATCATAAGAAATAGTAAATTTCAATTGTCCTCCAGCTGCTGTCACCTGTAAGAAATGAAAGAAAAAAAAACATTTATTAAGTACTTGCTATGTGAAATGAAGGCAGTTTGTTAGAGCAGTGGATAGAGCATTGGGCCTGGAATTGGGAAGACTCACTTTCCTGAGTTCAAATCTATTCTCAGACATTTACTAGCTTGTGTGGCCCTGGGCAAGTCATTTAACTCTATTTGCCTCAGTTTCCTCATCTATGAAATGAGTTAGAGAAGGAAATGGCAAACCACTCCGGTATCTTTGCCAAGAAAACTCCAAATAGGGACACGAAGAGTTGGACACAACTGAAATGACTCAATGACAAATGTGGGAAGTATAGATCATTGTTTTTATTTTTATTTATTTTCTTTTTAATTTATGGAATAAAACAAACATTTCCATAACATAATATAATTTTAAAAAATGATTGCACATTAAACTTCAAATTTAAAAAAAATTCCTATTTTGCCTAGGTTGAAAGGGCAGTGGCTGCTCTTGAGCCTGATACTTCCGCTGATAGAAGTAGGAGCTTTGATCTGCTGGGTTCGCAATATAGCTTAGTCTACCCTCTCTTAGGGTAGCCTGGTACCCAGTAGCCCCAGCCACTTCCATCACTCTACCGATGTTGCACTTAGGAATTATTTTACACACGTAATCTTTGCTCTTTCTACAGCTCAGAACTCCTGAGATCAAGCAATCCAGCAGCAGGGATTAGAGGTTCTGCCTCTGCATTCAGCTTATTATATTCAATAGTAATAATAATCTAACAAACACTTATTATGAACATATTATCTCTGCCCTCACGAAACTTAAAACATAACAAGGAAGTTTCAAATAATTATATGGCTGAGTATGATAAAAGAAAAGAAACTGCAGCTCATTACTTTTCCCCTATGCTTAATTTTCCTATTAGAAGCAGCACTGTATATAGTGGAGAGCACTGGACTTGGATTTGGAGGATCTAGGTTTGAATCCCAAGTCCATTATTTACCATTTGTGTGACCTTGGGCAAGTCACTATTTCTCTGTAGGCCCTAGTTTCCTCATTTCTAAAATAAGAGGGTTAGATTAGATAACACTCGAGGTGTCTTTCAACTGTAAATCTATGGTCCTCTAGAATTAGGTGGCACAGTGAATAGAGCACTGGATCTGGAGTCAGGAAAACCAAAGTTCAAATATGACCTCAGATTCTTGCAAATCACTTAACCTCTAACTCTTCAATTTTCTCATCTGTAAAATGGGGTAATGATAGTACCCGTCTCTCAGGGTCATTGGGAAGGTAAAACGAAATCATATTTGTAATGTGTTTTGCCAGCCTTAAAGTGCTACATAAATGCTGGTTATTATTATCATAGCTTTGTACAAAGGTGAGGGGATAGGTTGTGAAAACATTTGAATTTTGTTTTAAAATATTTTTTTTGAAAATATTCTATTTTAAGGGAAAGTCATTTTGAGAAAAGAAGACTGAGGAAATTAGAAATGTGGATGAAAATAATTTCTTTATGTGGACTCTCTACTGAACAATTCTAATCATGATACACACACAAAATGTATTATTTTCTCTGGAATCAGAGAATTGTTGAAATAAGTTAAATGCTAAGAAACAGAACAGCGATCTTCTTAATCTCTTGTTATTCTACAGGTTTAGTTTTGGAATTTCCTATCAGAGAAGTGACTGTGTCAACACTGGGGTATGAGAAGAAGAAGAATTCTACCAATTCCTGAGGGTCACTGCCTCTCTCTGTATGGGTGAATTTATTCAAGGAAAACATCCATCTACTCACTCGACAGGTAGCTTACATAGATCATAAGTTGGGAAATACTAGAGGTCAAGAAAGGATGAAAATGCAGCAGTGAATTTTATATTATGAGAAACTTCCATCAAAAGAGCAAAATGGAATAATCTCTCCTCTACCATAGTCAAAGGAATTTAGTTCAAGTGACACGGTTTCTTCCCTTTCATAATGCTGCTTAGTATCTTCTCTTGCCCTTGACAACTGTACACCTTCCTTTACCCTTTCTCTACCCTGAAAATGACCTCATCCTAAAAAAAAAATCATTTTAGCACAGGAATCCAGACTGTAATCATGGAAGACAAAGTTCCATGTAAATGAGGAAATGTAGCTTTGTTTATTTCAGTACAATAAAGTCAATAAAGTTGTTGATAAAATGAAGCTGATTTGTATTCTAGGGTTTGTTCCATGCTCTTCTTTGAGACACAGATCTATGGTAGCTGCCTTGCTGACTTTTCAAAACACACTGCTGGCCAGGGAGCACCGTGGGTGGAAGGGGAAAGCCTTGATTGTTTTCAATGTTGATCCACAGAGACTGATATATAGTATCTTATGGCTTATTAAAAAGGACTTTTACACACCAAAAATAACAATATATTGGAATGATTCTGAGTGCTCATTATATGAAGTTCTAATATGGCTGTCAAAGTCAGAGAATTTTTCTTTCCCCATTCTTCAGAGAAACGCTCTTACTGTAATTTTCTACTGTATCTAAAGTGATAAATATCTGCTGGGTGGTTGTACTCAGCATTATTGTGAGTAATGAGGGGAGACCCTTTACGCAAAGTTCAGTTCTATTAGTATAAGCCTCCCAAATTTCAAACCATGGACTTGTTCAATTGGCTGAGCATTCTTGCTCAGTAATGCTGTATTGGAAAAGAGAAGCTCAAAGCTGTTCTTTTTTTTTTTTAATTTTTTTAAATTTTATTTTAGTTTGCATTATTCATTTTCACAAGATTTTGAGTTACATATTTTCTCCCCCTCTTTCCCCCACCCACTGCCCCAAAACAGCCATCCCAGTGTGTCCCCCCTCCCCCAGTCTATTCTCTCCTATGTCA
>CM053586.1:91517867-91539546 GCA_028646515.1 Pseudochirops corinnae
TAAATTTTTATTTAATTTCCAATATTTAAATTTATGATATGTTTTTGGTTTTTTTCTCTATTCTTTATATGTGTCCTAACATTTGAGTCTAATATAAAATTTTGGAAAAAAATAAATATATACAGATACACATATATATGCATATATATGTATATGTATACATACATATAACTTATGTGGTTTTAGAGACAAGTGGACAAGATAATACAATAATAATGTTTTTTTTTCTAATTCTAATGTTCTGTATTACAACTGCTTCAATATAAGAAGGTCCATCTACACAAATATTGTTTCAATTGAATAATGTAGTTAACCAAATGTTTATTTTGTGATTATACTCAATAAGGAAATGTGAAATCAAATTATATTTTTGTTGAGTTAAACCTTATTTATGTGACCAAATCAAAGCAAATGTTCTTTTCATTAATTGTGGGGCTTATTTGTCCTAGCTAGAAATTCAATTACACAGATAGTCCTGGAAATATTCAGTGAATAAAAAAACTACATGATACAATAGGGGACATGACGCTGGTGATGTAAGATAGTGACTTTATAACTATGGCAAACCAAATGCAGGTTGGAAAATATGTCTACTGGTTTACATTGCATTACCTTGGCATCATACCACTAGCTAAAATGGTGCTTCTGGAAACAAAAGGTGCCTAATGCAGGCTGAATTGAATTGTTGAAATGAATGAACTACCTCTACCTCCACATACATAGCGTTTCCTGCATCCACCCCCTTCCTCCCATCAGGCTGCCATAGCTCTTCTTTAGGCCTTCATCACCTTTCACCTAATCTACTAGAAAAGCTTCTTAATTTGTCTACAACCTATATTCACTTCTCTCTCCACTCCTTACTCTACCCAGCTGTTAAACTGATATTCCTGAAATACAGATCCCACCTTGTTACTCCCTCTCTCAGAAATTCAAAGGCTTTCTACTGCCTCGGAGATCAAATACAATCTCTTCAGGCTGGGATTTAGTGTCCTTCATAATTTGCCTCTAGTCTGCTTTTCCAGATTTCTTACATATTGATCCCTTTACACACTCCTTCCATTTATTGGATGCTTCCTTCCTCTTTGACATTACCCTTCATTTACTTCTTGCATATCTTGTGTGTACCTAGTTATTTACATGTTGTTTCCCCCATTACAAGATGAACTCCTTGAGGGAAGGATCTGTTTTTGTCTTTCATTGTGTCCCAGGTTTGCAGCTCAGGGCCTAGCAATAGTATTGTTGTTGTGGTTGTTGCTTGTCCTCTACTTTCAAAGAGGACCAGTGACATCATGGGGTGTTGTCTTGATTCAAGAGTGAATTAGATTTCAGTGAGGCAGAGTTGTACAGTCAGCCTTACTTTTTCTTCCTGAACTTTCGTTGATGTTCAGTGGCAGGACAAAAGTCAAAATGACTGGTTGTGGCCCAGGATGAAATGGATGACCTTGGTGCTTTTGATGCTTGACCTAATTCTAAGTGCTCCACGGTGCCTGCTTTAGCTGCCTTCATGGCCTTTGGAACAAATTGTTCTCATCTGCCTATTTCACCAAAGAAGCTCTTCATGTACCTGGGGTAGACATCCCTCTAGTACACTGATGAGTTTGAGGCCTGCTAGTTATCCTCAAACTGGTTTAGCCCATCTGCTAAGACAATTTACTAGGGTGTGGCCATTCCCTATCCTGTAGCTTCTTGGAACCACAGTTGAAAGTTGAGTGCCATGTGGACACGAAAGGTGGATGAGCAGCCCTGAAAAAGACTCAGTAAGCCCTCACACCAGAATTGCAAGTCTTCCTGACTACCCCATACATCCCCAGTACGTAATAAGAGCACAGTAAATACTTGCTAACTTTCTAAATTCCAATCAAACTTTTCCTCATAGATGCCCTCTCCTACCGCCATATCTGGAACGATCTCCCTATTCATCTCCACATCTTATAATCTCTAGCTTCCATCATATCTCAGGTCAGATGTCACCTTTTATACGGACCTTTCTGATACTCCCAGATGCTGCTGCCCCAAACGCTTTCTTTGTATTTCCTTTATGTATATTTTAATAAAAGACATACATGTCATTTCCCCTAATAGAATATAAACTCCTTCAGTGCAGGAGCTATTTTTTTTTTTTTGGCTCCATATTTCGAGAAACTAAGACACTACCTAGAACATAGTAGGTATTTAATAAATGTTTGTTAGATGCATGAATGCTCCAATTTTATGAGGTCCTATCTAGTTTTTTTTAGATACATAGATGTAATCAACTCAAATACCACACTTGTTAATAAAATAAAATAAAAATAATATTGTAATTGCACTCAATAAGGAAATGTGAAATTAAATGACATTTTTGTTTAGTTAAACCTTATTGATGTGATAACATCAAAAAAAACATTCAGTAAAGTTTGATGATACTATTTAGGCACTTTTCATACTTTTTAAGTAGCTTGCATTTTGATTTTATGTATAACAGAACTAAACCAGTGACTTTGGGATCACGGACTCAAATAGAGAGAAAAATAATATGATATAGTCTTACTGTGTACAGTATGAAGCATATCAGTTATCACCACTACCACCATCATCATCATCATCATCCACATTCTATAGTACTGTAAGGTTCACAAAGCACTTTCCTTGAGCAGTCTGGCAAAGTACGTGGGCACCAGCCAATCATCATGCTAACCACAGTTTTCTTTCAGTGCTGTTTTGGGAGGTCTACGTGTTCTTGTAAGAATTTATGCCATACAGCCCTCCATTGTTTACCTGTTAGTCCTCCCAATCAGAGTAAGATGAGAATTCTCTCAGGAGTTTAGTCCTTCTTCAAGTTGTCAAACCTGGATATAAAGAGCAATTACTTGCTGATAATTAACCATTAGCTTCTGAGCCCTTTTTTCCTTCTCTTTTCCCTACACTAGATATGACTGCCATTAGACACAATTGTGTGTGTGTGTGTGTGTGTGTGTGTGTGTGTGTGTAAAAACATTCCATACATTTATTTATCAGTTCTTTCTCTGGATACAGATGGCATCTTCCTTCTAAGGGCCTTTGTAGTTAATTTGGGTTTTTATAATAGTCAAAACCTCACTTAAGCAAAGAGGACCAACCAGCATTATCATCAGAATTATGTCCAGTAGAGAAGGATGGTGATTGTTATTCCCTGAAATCATCAGATAAGGTTATTCAGAATATAAAAGTACAAGTTAGTCATCAATGGAGAAAAGATGCCTAAAGAGAATATGATATTTTCCTTTTTTTCTCTGTTACTTAATTCCCAATAATTGTACAAGACTAGAAAATTAACTCAGCCCCTAGCCAAACAATGTATAACTGGTAAAAATAGGTTTGATTTAGGAAGGAGATACTGATCTAGAGGAGTTCATTGGCGAATGATCATAGATTTTGAGCAAGATGGGACCTCAGTTTTTCTAGTCCAACTCACTGTCTATGAAGTAACCGCGTACAATAGTGGAATGCTTCCAAATGATCATTAGCCTATGAATTCTTTCAGGAAAAAAGGTTTAATTCATGGATTAACTCAAAGATAAGTTTTTGCTCTTCCTTGATTGGAAAGATGGTGGCTGTTAAAGGCCTCCCCACCCCCAAAACTCAGTTTATGGAGATTAAAACAGGAAGGTAATGACATTGCTTTGACGATTTCTAAGCAAAGAGTATGTTGTACTGAAATGATAGTCTGACAACGAACACATATGTATATGGCACCATTTTGATGCAAGTCAGTAATTAGTACAGATAGTCTTCTGTATATACCTGTAACACTAATGACATAAAGCCAGAGGGAGTCAGTGTAGTACAGTGGAAATTTGAAAATTGGAAATTGGAAAATTGACTTTGGTTTCAGTTCTTCCTCAGACACTTATTACTTGTGTGAACTTGAACAAGTCGCCTTAACTAGTACAAGTTACTCAGATTCCTCTACTACAGAATGAGGGAGTTGGAATTGATGGTCTCTTAGGTTCCTTCCAGTTCTTAAGTATACAGTTCTATGATCCTCTGAGTACCATATAGCTATAATAACAGCATGTGTATAGCACCTATGTAGATTTGCAATATAGGTTTGCAAAATGCTTTACATGGGCTCTCTCCATAGGTCAGACATAGCTGGTATGTCATTTTTATAAATATCTAGTTTAAAGAATAAAAATCTGTTAAAACAATAATGTAAATATGCAGAAACTTCAATGGAAGTAGTATAGTGACAGAAAAAGGGAAGGGACAGAGACTTTAAATTAATTTAAGATAAATGCTATTATCTGTAACTTCTAGTTTATAATTTGATATTTATGATGTAAAATAATTATCCATCATGTGAGCACAACAACAGATAGTCTATATGGATTGTAAGTAAAGTTGAAAGAGAAAAGAGAGCTAGTAACCTCTAATAATAAAAAAGTATTCAGAAATGGTACATAAGATAAAACTAATTATATGTCATAAAAAAGCACAGGAAAATGGGAAGAACCACAAAGTATGTGCATTATTCCTAGGCATATAAGATTGCTTGACTGGTGTGAGATTACATGAGAAAGTAAGGGTCTAAAGCTGCATAAATATTTGTACCACCCAAGAGAGTGGGAGTGTAGTTGTTTTATGTTCTGATGGCTATTCATCACTTTCATGCCAAGCTTTGACCTTAAGCAAGAACTTTGAAGTATCCTTGGGGCTTGTGTTTATATGACAGAGACTTTATTTTCTTAGAAAATAGTTAAGAATGTCATTCATTCTCACTTTGTGTTTTTTTTAAGGCTAACATTATTTAAGAGAAATTTTAAATATATAGAAAGTCATAAACATCCTTATCTCTTTCATGAGAAATACCTCTATTTACTATAAAATTAGAGGAATTATTTTTTCTTTACTAAGGAAATGTTCACCATAAACTAAGAATGCCTAACATTTGAACTACCAATAGTTTATGAGTGACAAAATTTTAAAATTTTCCTGTGGGCTAATAGTTACAATGATTGAACCAGTGGGAAGAGAGAAGATGTGTAAAGTGATAGGGACTAGACTTATGACTTCCTTAGTATTTCACCCTGCAGGTGAGCAAATGCCTTCTGCCAATGTAGGTCAGTACTTCTGCTGAAAGAGGAAAGTTCTTAGAGAACTGCTTAATAATCATAATCATAATTAGCATTGATCTGGCAGCTACTATGTGCCAGACACTGTGCTAAGCATTTTACAAATATCTCATTTGATCTTAACAACCCTAGGAAGAAGGTGCTATTATTACTTCCATTTTGTAGTTGAGGAAAGATTCAGTGACTTAGCCAGAGTGACATATCTTTGAATTCAGGTTTTACTGATTCCAGACCCAGTGCTCTATCCACTCTACCACCTCATCATCTTACTAAAAGTCACACAGTCAGTGTGCATGAGAGTCAAGACTGTGTTTTATCTTTGGATTGCTTCAGATTTAAACGATTTTGGAGCTACCATATAAGTAGACTTAGAGCTTATCTGATCCAACACCTTCATTTTACAGATAAGAAAAAGAATCCAAAGAAGTTCTATGTTTTGTAAAGATATCACATAGGGCTGGGGTATCACATGTGGCCTTGAGATCACATGTGGCCCTCTAGGTCCTCAAGTGTGGCCCTTTGACTGAATCCAAACTTCATAGAGGGTCACATGTGGCCTCCAGGCTGCAGGTTCCCCACCCCTGGCATAATTATTAAGTAGTGGCACTTATTGACTTTGTTCATCTGCTTTGCTATTTAGTGGATAATCCACAATAAGAACTTTTCTGTCTCCTTGTCTTATGCTTTTCCCACGATAGTCTGCCATTTTGAATTCTTCTAAACAAATCTAAAAAGCACTTCACAGAAAATTTTACAAGTTTTAAAATCAAAATTAACTTTGTGCAGATAACAATCTTTATATCCCACTCAGTAGCTTAAAAAGTATATCAAATATATGATAGAGGCAGCTGGGTGGCACACTGAATAGAGCACTGGCCCTGGAGTCAGGAGGACTGAGTTCAAATCTGGTCTCACACTTGACACACTTACTTGCTGTTTGACCTTGGGCAAGTTACTTAATCCCAATTTCCTTGCCTTCCCTCCTCAAAAAAAAAAGTATACGGTAGATACATATTAAATGTCTGTTGAATTTAATTGAAAATTAAAAGTAGTTTCTGTTAATCAGTCAAAATTCCCCTCTAATATTGGTCTTTTAGTCTTTTTTTCTGTTCTCTGGAGTTCCACAGAATAAGACTAATCACTTCTTCCACATAATAATCTTTCCAATATTTGAAAACAGCTATCATGTCTTAAGTCTTCACTTCTCCATGTCAAGTATTTCATTTCCTTCAGTTAGTTCTCGTGTAACAAATGAGAATCCTGCCATCATTCTGATTGCCTTCCTTGAAAAGGTTCTATTTCACATGTGCTACTTGCTAAGTCAAGTTTCCCCTGTCCTAAACTTGTGCACTTGTTTTGTGAACCTATATGCATCAGTTTACTCCTACATACAGGTGTTTTTACTTCTAATACATTTCAACTTGGTGGATTCTTACCATAATTGCACCTCATCGATTTTTGATATGCTAATTCTGTCATCCATCATATTTCCTGCCCCTCCCAACTTGGTATTATCCACAAATTTGATAATCAGACCATTTACATCAAAATTCAAGCCTGATAAACGCATCAAAAGAGCTTAGACACCTCTCCATCCTGTCATCAATTCATTAATCAATATGTTAACATTCATTCAACTGTATTATTATCCAGTTCAGTGAAATTATCAAATGTATGGCAGAAATCAAGTTATACTATATCCACAGCATTTCTATGATGTCTAGCTTTCCTGTAAAAAAAAAAAAAAAAAAAAAGGAAAAAAAGAAAAATAAGAGTCATTCAACATAATTTAGGAACAACAGATATTAAAATTGAAGGAATTAGAAATTACTATAACCCCTGTTAGTTTCAAAGTGGAAACAGCCACAAAGATGAAGAACCTTCCCCAAGTTCCATAAGGGGCAAGATTTAAACCTAGCTTTTCTGATTCCAAATTTAAGGTTGTTTCCATTCTACTCTTCTAGTCCTCTGGCATTTCTTCCATTCATGATCCTCAAAGATTCCCAACAACAATTCAGAGATAGCAGCTAGGAATTGTTTCAGTAGTCTGAGATGTGTTTTTCTTAGACAGATTATTTCATCCTATTCAGAGGCAATGTGGTGCTTTTTTTTTTTAGCATCTCCTCACTATTTTGTCCTTTATTTCTGTTTCACTTATGATTGTTTTACCCTAGTCTGAATCCTTCTCCTTGATGGAGAGGATTGTAGAGAATCAAAAGACATGAGAAATTACCTTCCTTAGTTCTCTATAAATGTTATACAATCTATTCTAAACAGTGGGTCTATCTTTTCTTTTTCTGATTGCTCTGCAACTAGCCACCACCCCACTCTCCCTCAAAAAAATGAAAAAGAAAAGAATCCTTTTTTGCTAACTAGTACTCTTCATTAAGAACTTTTCCCCCTTTATTAGGAAAATGTTTCTAGTAAACTAGGAAGGCTATAGTCTAAGCCAATGATAGTTTATGCCTAATGAAATTTCTAAATGCCAGGGTGATTAATGATTCTAAACGATTGAAAAACAGCAAAGCTGAACAGGTAAAGACACAGCTTTGGAGGCAGAGAAAGTTGAGATCCAGCCTTCCCCCTGACACATATTGGCTGTGGGCACATGATCATATCATGTAATCTCTCAGATCCTAGATGCAGTGCTAACATTCTAACTCAGTTATGGAGATTCCCACAGAGGTCCACAACATTAAAAATAATCAGCAGTAGCATCACAATTACTTACATTTATGTAGGATTTTATGGCTTAACATGTTTCCCATGGCACTTTGTAAAGAAGGCAGTAGAACCTGAGAACAAGAAAAGACCTTGGGTCATCTGGTCTAAAAACCCACACCATGTAGAAACCAGAACCGATTCTACAACATCCTTGACATAACATTCCCTAGCTTCTACTCAGACTTCTCTTGCTTAACTATCTCATGAGGCAGCCCATTCCATTCCCAAAAGACTTTAGGAATCAGAAAGTAATTTTTTTTATATTCTACAATGTATATCCCTAGGTTTCTTTCATCCTTTAGCTCTCATTCATAATCTGAAGGAACAGAGAATTGAACATTCTTCTCTTGAGTTTTACAGTAGATAGAATCCTGGGTCTGGAAGGCCAGAGTTCCAATCCAGCATGAGACACTATTAACTGTATGACCCTGGGCAAGTCACTTAACTTCTGTTTGCCTCAGTTTCCTCAAATGTAAAATAGCAACAATAATAACCCCTACATCCCAGGGTTATTATGAGTATCAAATGAGATAATATTAAGGTGCTTACTTAGCCCATTGTCTGGCACAGAACAGGCACTTAATAAATGCCTCTTTCTTTCCTTCATGTATGAGATCTCTCTAAATATTTTAACAGTTGCCATATTTCTCTTTAGCCTTATATTCAAAGAAATTTGCCACAGTATTTCAATTGTTCTTTTTATGTTGTGGCTTACAATATCCTCATCAATCCAATCATCCTCCATTGGCACACCTCTAGTTGGCCAGTGTCTCGTTTATAATTTGACCTCCTCAGTTAAACACAATATTTCAGATGTGGTTTAACCAGCACAGAGTGTAGGGTAAGATCATGATGAAGACTGGAACTTTATATTTCAATGTGCAGCTTCTGACCACCTAAGTCTTTTACATCTGTATCACACAATTGATTTATATTAAAGTAAAACTAAATCCTACATATATTTCAAATGAATTGCTTCTAAGCCTGGTCATTCCCAACCTATATTGATACAATTGATTTTTTTTAAATTAAGAACTTAACATGTATTGCTATTACAACTATTTTTAAACTTAGAATTATAGTACATTGAGATAATCATAAATCTTGATTCTGGTATCCTACAATTATCTATGCCTTTTATCTCTATGTCATCCGCAGATTTAATAAACATGTTCCTCAAGTGATTTCTTAAAAATTTTTTTTAAAAGAATACAGTCAAGGATATACCTTGTGATACTCCACTAAAATCTAACTTTAACAGGAAACTTCACTTGTCATCGATAAGTACCCTATTATGACTCTACTTAACAGTACCCTAGGTTCAAATTTTACAGTCTTGTCCATAAGAATATTGTGGAAGATGCTGCCAAATCTTTATTATTTCCATTTCTCATAAATGATCCATTTTTCTTACCTTAGTTTATTGATTAACCTACAAAATAAATACAGAAGCCACTTAATGCAGATAATCTAATCCAAGGCAAATTTTAAACTCAATCAATAAGCATTTTTTTTTTGCACTGTTATAGGTAAAACACTGTGCTTACTGCTATGAGAGAACAAAAAGATTCAGGAAAATTAATTTCTGCTGTGAAAGACTTTTCATTCTAGTTCAGGATAAAAGACACATACTCATAAAATTAGTTAAATTTTTGGTAATATATTTTGAAAATATAATCTGGGGGAGGAGGGAGAGTCATCTGTACAAAGATTTTCGTAATAGTAAATGTAACAACCCTTCTGGACTAACTTTCCCATTTCCCATTTGATTACTATTCCCCTTAAGGCTCTGGGGATAAACTTGATGGTATGGCAGTTTCTAGTACTGTCTTTCACTCATGAGCCC
The DNA here is from genome assembly GCA_028646515.1 of Pseudochirops corinnae. NCBI lineage: Eukaryota > Metazoa > Chordata > Mammalia > Diprotodontia > Pseudocheiridae > Pseudochirops > Pseudochirops corinnae. The sequence goes on from CM053586.1 coordinate 91,527,531, forward strand.
CAGTTGGTGTGTTTCTCATTGATTATCAGGCACCTAGACTTAATTAACTTTAAGAAAAGCATATTTTAGAAGAAAGTATAGTAAGAATAGTGGTTTACAACTTTCCCCAAATATCTGAGACATAATCTCTCACAAATACACAAAAGCATATGGGAAAATGATTTCTAACTGTAAAGTAACATGTGTGGTCACAGGTAAACTCACAAGTCCTGTTTAATGGAATCCCTTTTCTGTTTTCTTGGGTGTCTCATAGAGTTTCCTTATCATGAGGCTTTCTTTCCTAATTTGTCCTTTTATATCTCAAATACCAGTTGAATATGTTGTCTTCTATAGGTCTAGTCTCTAGTTGCTCAGATTTCATGGTCATTGGGGGTGTTGGGAAGAAAGAAGAGAAGCTTTCTTCTCCCAAGAGCATTTTCCTTTTAGAGGCTAGGCAAGAAAGGGAATGCTCACCTGCAGAATTGAAATCTTGCATCACAGTACTGGAACCCCTCTCAACTCAGCTAATGGATGGATTAACTGCTATTTTATGCAGAGGCTCAATGGATGTGACTAATCCTCTAAGCAAATAAATTGCTTTCTTTCTTGAATGAAAGGAGAGCTAGGTAGCCTAGTAGAAAGTGATAGACTTGGATTCAGAGAGACCTGAATTCAAATGCTACCACATATGCCTACTAGCTATATGATCCTGAGAAAATCACTTAACCCTCTTCTGCATCAGGTTCTTAATCTGTAAAATGAGGATGCTAACAACACTTACCTCACTTACTTATTGTGAGGCTTAAGCTAATAAATATAAAGCACTTTGCAAACCTTAAAGTGCCATATGTTAGTTAGTGGTAGTAGTAGTAGGAGTAATAAGAGGAGGAGGAGGAGGAGGAGGAGGAGCAGCAGCAGCAGCAGTAGGAATAATAATAACAAAAATAAACAACCAGGGAAATTCACACTTTGTGAATAGATCACAAGGTATAAACCATGTTTTATGCATTTAAAATTTTAGCTTGTGCACTGATTGATTTATAGATTCATTAGGGTGACAAAATAATCCCACCCTTAAACATATACACACACACACACACACACACACACACACACCTAGAAACAATTAGAATATTAAAAAAATAGAGGAATGGTTAAACAAATGACTATAGAAATGTAATGACATGCTATGGTACATTTAAGGATGACAGGCATAAAAATTATAGAGAAAACAGAAAGACCTTTATAAAATAATGCAAAGAAAAAATAACAGAATCAGAATAACAGAAAGCACATTAACTATGGACATCAATGAGAGGGGAGGTTGTGTGAGAATGAATTGATAGAGAATCCTGATGAAGCCTTTGAGGGAATGACTAAAAAGTTCATTTGACACTTTATGCATTGGAGTTCCTTTAATCAGAAATAATTGCAGAACAAATTCAGTTTTATTAGCATTTAAAATTAAGTTTATAAAAACCATTTAAAAAATTAAAACAGAAACTGTCAACAGAAGCTTGATAATATATCATTAGTGCCCAGTGAATAATAGAGTCAGTAGTTGAAGTGAGAATTCACAGAGAAGGTAGAATTTGAACTGGGCTTTAAAAATCATTAAAGGGGTAGAAAACATGGTAGGAAAATGGACCAGTATTCCAGGCTCTTTGAAGATCAGGGATTATGTAAGGAGAGACATTGTAGGAGATAAAGTTGGAAATTTTTATTTTGGGCCATGTTGTCCAGAGCCTTGAATTCCAGCTTAAAAAACCAGGACTTCATCCTATAGGCAATGGATAGCCATTAAACTTTTTTTTGTTTGTTTGTTTCATTTACTGTGGATTCTTGTGATATTGAAGAGAGCTTATCATGTGAAACAAATATCCTTTTCCCTTATCGATTTTACATTCTTTTGGTTAAAACTAAGTTAATATGGGATCTTGTTAATTATTTAAGAGCAACATTAAGGGGGACCATCTACTTGGTTATTCATAATTTCCTTTATAAAAGCCCAATTGAACTTTTTCTTTGCTGCTTATCTATTATTCAAAGCAAAGCTATAACATACATAGTCAAAAGAGGGAAGAAAATATTCTAGGATAATTAATGTAAGTGTCTGTCACTACTGTCTTATTAAATGAATCATTTTATAATTATCTAGTTTCTGCAATATACATCTTAAGCCAAATGGAATTGTGGACTTCCTGGCATTTATGAGTGCAGAACATATTAATGGGTATTGAAGTTACACTGTTAATCCTATCATCTAGAAACTGATGAATGGCAGATCCTTATGCAGATTATATTTAACTGACCTTTAAAAGGACTGAAGTATTGATATTTTCCTTCAATACCAGATCATATCATTGAAGCTCCTTTAAAAATAATAAATATATTAATGTTTTGTCTAGAATTCATTCTGCTGGAAAACTCAAATTATCAGGGTACTTTTTGTTCCCTTTTTATGAGAGGCAAAGTGACCATTAATGAAATCTGGCTATAACTTAGTTGATGTCTTCAGGGGTTGACTGAGGTTTAGACAAGTAAAGTGACTTAACTAGGGGAAACATAGCTACTAAATGTCAGTGAGGTCTTCCTTCTTCATTATCCTTTACCCTGTCACACCAAGCTAACATGAGAAACAAAAGGGAAGTATAAAAGGTTAAAGTTTTTTTAAAACAATTTTCAGGTTATGTTATAGAAACTGTACCAATTCAGCCATTCTGTTCTACATAGGTCAACAGCACTGCAATGACCATGGATTTTCATGATAATCACTGTCATTGTTAGATCCCAAAGTTTTGAAGAAATCTTATGTTCAGAATTGAGCATAACATGTAGATTACCACAGTCCCATTCTTTGGATATGAATAATTCATGGTATTTTCATGGTAGCTCAATTAAGCAGAATATTCAACATTGACCTAAGAGTCAGGTGCCTTATATTTCTATTCTTCTTCCTCAGGATTGTCTGGTTTTCCTAAGAGATTTAGGGAGTAGACTTTGCCATTGGCTGAGGCTCCCATCAATTGTGTTTCCTTAGTTTACGGGATCCCTAGCATTCCACTTCAGTTGAACAGTTAGATTAGCTTTTACAAAAGGTATAGCAAGAGCAAACATACAGACATCTCCACCAAATATGTAGAGGTGGGGGATAATCCCCCTATACCACTTCAGTCTCTGGGGAGTAGAATGTCATTAGTTTCACAATTTAACTCAGTTCCTATATAGAATAATCCTACCAAGTTCTAAATCCAAAATTTACTGAACTTCTGTTCCAAAACCCTGGCTTAACAGGTCTTCCTTACTTAACTGGCAGCAACATCTGGCCTGAAATCATGACCCCAAGGTCACCATGGCTCAAGCTCCTACATATTAGACTTCATTCCCTGTATCTAGACAAAAGAGGACAAAAAACACCATTTTGGGGGGGCCACAAGACCTGAACTCAGATTAGTATATGGTGCCCATTCTGTGGGTGCAGAGAGTCAGAGACAGACAGACATTCTCTCAATCTGGGAGTTTTAAAGACACAACCAGTCCTGGCAATACAGCCAATGGAAAAAGTCTGCTTCCACCCATGTGGTAGAACAACACAGAATGCCTTCTCCTGGAAGCAAAGCCCTACTGTCTCCCTTGTGTATGTATTTTACGTGATCTGGACATACACTAGAGCTGGTTCACATCACCACACACCATTCCTCAGGGATTCTGGATGAAGAGGATCATTTTGTACTTGCCTTTAAAGAATAGAGCATCTCTCAAGTACAGTCTAGTGATTCTTCTCTTTAGTGTGACAATTTCAATCACTGCTCTCAGAATCAGGGATTTTTATTCGTGATTCCTAGAAAACATGACAGAGAAAGACTTTTAAGATATGCAAGTAGAGAAAAAATGAAGGGAAGATAGATCATTACCATTTTAAAAATGGATTGAAATAATTCTTTTTAAAAAACACTGATATTTGCATTTGTACAAAGTGGGTTTGACCACATTTTTAGCAATGCAGAAATTGAATTAAGGTAGTTTCAAATTAATTGAACTCACAGTACTCATTCCCTATGCTCTCTCATGTACCCCATGCATAAGCAGTGGGTCAGCAGCAAGAGAGATGTAGTAAGTCCTTATACTACACTCTAATTTTCCCCTTCACAATATGAAGGCTATAACTAGACATTTATCCTAGGGAATGAATTCTTGTGGAAGACAAATGTTTTAAACAACGAAGTTGGGTTTGAGGGGGAGTGAACTATAATTTCCATTCATATAGAAACTAGTAATGCTTGTGCCTTCTCTTATCTACAAACATTAATACATTCTCAACAAGGACTATATATATTATTTCAATTCAATTGCCTTTTATGTAAAAAGAGTTAAGTCTGTTTCTCTTTTAAACAATTGTGTTTCTATATCAATGTTGTAGATAAGCAAGATACTAGTTTGCTGTTTTTTGGCAAGGAAACTTATTGAATTTGTTGTTTGAAAAAAAGTATTTAGTACAGTATTTAAGCCTTATTAAATAAAAGATCTGCTTATGTATTCACAGCTTTTGTCTGTGTTTTTTTGGAGTTGTACATACACTAATTTATATGTATATATTTTTGGTGAGGAGGAGGTAGGGCAGACCTAGGATCTCATTGGTACAGAGAACTCCCAGAAGGAAAAAAAAAATCCCTCTACCATTTCAGACCAACAGCTATTCTATAACTTATAGTCAGACTGTTGCCTGTGGCATTGGGAGGTTATTTGCCCAGCATCACCGTTAGTATATAGCAGAAGCAAGGCTTGAACCCATGTCTTCCTGTCTTTGTGGCTCTCTCCATTTTTCTATGTTCATTGTGTATGCATAGAATTACACACATGATCCTTATATTTTGAGAAAGTATTGCCTAAGTAATCCATGTAGGTGCTACCGGAGAACTACATACATAGTGCATACTCATATCCAGCATCTTCCTAGATTTCTAATGGAATGATCATTTTAAATGCAAACACATGAGATAATGTGATGATACATTGAATAGAGGGCTGGATCTGTAGTCAGAAAGACCCAAGTTCACAAAGACCCTCATATAATTACTGGCTATGTGATCTTGGGTAAGACACAATCTCTGTCTTTCCCATTTCCTCATCCGCAAAAATGAAAATAATAGTATCTTCCTCCCAAGATTGATATAAGGAGAAAATAAGATAATATCTGTCAAGTAATTTGCAGTCTTAAAGTATTATATGAATGTTAGTTATTATTATTATCATAACTAACAACATAGAACAGGTAGCAGTTACAATGACTTTATTTCTGAATCCATGTTTTATAAATACAGAAAAGGTTCACAAGACTCTTATCTGCTCCCATTTATTCCCATTTGTTGAGATGGCACAATTTTAATTCACTATTTATAACAAATTCCTGTCACAAAATATTAACTACCAAGCAATGGTGGCCTTTACTTGGGAGTTTCTTTGATACTTTTAAGCACCATTTTCCCACATGATGGGTCTTTTTTGATGTCATGGTTACTGATTTTTTGTTTAGCAAATATTGGGAAATGATTGAAGGAATAGAAATAACAAAATAATTCATTTGGTTGAGTACAAAATTTACATGGGAACTCCTGAAAACAATATAGATCAAAGTGTGATAAGCATGTTAGCTAATTGTATATTCATCCCAAAAAGTAGGTGTAGAATAAGTGCTAAATAAATACTTATTATAGAAATCTGTATCTTTAAGAGATCTTCATGTTCAATTACTTTTATTTGGACCACCCTGGTAACAAGGCAGAAGTGGTTTATCCTGGGTATAGAAGAAGTTGGGGAGGGGGGGGTAGTGCAATTTCTGAAACTAAAAGACTTCATGGAGTCTTCAAGAAGAGGCCTGTGTTCCTATCCAGGAGTCTATCCAAATTATCATTGAAAGGTGCCCAGTGATCATAGAAAAATGTAGAATTTGTCACAGAGGAGATCTTGGTGAGTATTACTGATTTATGTGACATCTAACTGCTCTAAAAATGGTGTCTGAGAAAAGGTTAAGAAAAAGATTTAAGAAATACTCAATGTCAAGACATCTTAGGCACTTCTTTTTTAACAGTATTTTTTCCCCAATGTCACGACATGTCTAGACAATTTTTAGCATTCATTTTTACAAGATTTTGAGTTCCAAATTTTCATCCCTCCTTCCCTCTTCTCCCTTCTTCTCTTCCTAAAATGGTAAGACAATTTGATATAGGTTATATATGTGCTATCACATAGAACATATTTCCATATTAGTCACATTTGTGAAAGAAGAAACAAATCAAAAGGAAAAAAACAGAAGAGAATAAAGTAATTGAAAAAAAGTATGTTTTGATCTGCATTCAGAGTCCATCAGTTCCTAATCTGGATGAGGATAGCATTTTCTTTAGTGATTCCTTTGTACTTGTCTTGGATCATTTTGTTGCTGAGCAGAGTTGAGTCATTCATAGTTGATCATCACACAATGTTGATGATACTTTGTACATGTTTTCCTGATTCTGCTCATTTTACTTTGCATCAGTTAATTCAAACCTTTCTAGGATTTTCTGAAATCTACATGTTCATCATTACTTATTGCACAGTAGTATTCCATTACATTCATACAGCACAGCTTGTTCCACCATTCCTCAATTGACTTACTGGAATTGGCTTACTGGGATTCCCCAATTGGCTTTCTGGGACACTTCATGTCCTGGACTGAGTATCCCTTCTGCTAAGTGAGACAGACCTTTCTTGGCAATCTTCAAGTTTTGGAGCTAAAAGATTGTTTCACCCTATCTTTTTGCTGGTTCTACTGATTCAGAATTTATTTGGGAGTGCTATTTCATGGGTATTTGGAGGTGAATATAGGAGAGTTACTGCAATTTACTGCTTACTCTGTCATTTTGGCTCCCAGAAATCAGTCCCACCTTATTCTAATAGCCTAGGCTTCATCTTAAGCATTTCTTAACCACTCTGTACTAGCTGTTCCCCAAACTTGAAAGTTCATCTCTCATCTCCTCACTTTCGCACAGGAAGTTCCCCCATGGTGGAAACATCTGTCTGACATCTAGGTGACTCAGTGGATAGAGTTCTGAGGCAGAAATAAGAAATATTCACCTTCCTAAATTCAAAATTATCCTCAGATACTTGTTGCAATGTGACCCTGGGTAAGTCATTTCATTCTGTTTGCCTCTTGTTTCTTCATCTGCAAAATAAGCTGGTAAAGGAAACAGCAAACCACTTTGGTATCTTGCTCAAGAAAATCCCAAATGGGGTCACAAAGAGTCAGACACAGCTGAATGACTGAACAACACCAACATTTTTGTCTCGTAGATTCCTGGATGTCCTTCAAGGCTCAGACCAGGTACTACTTTTCCTGATTCCCCTAGTTGTCAATGCTCTATCCCTTTAGAAATTACTCGCTACTAACTTATTCATTTACATAATATGGTATCTTTCTCTCTCACCCAGTAGAATATAAACTTCTTGAGGGCAAGGATGTTTTTACTTATCATTGTAAACCTATATCTAGCCTAAAAAAATTTCTTTCACATGGTAATGTTTAAATAATGTTTTTTTTTCATTTTATCTACCTTAGGTAATTTTATAACAGAAAGGTGTTGCTGAGTTCTGTTTGATTGTGTTCATGAAAACTAGTAGCTAAAAGTAAGCCAAAACCCATGTCAGTTTTCAAATTTCAGTTTCTTAATTTTAGTGGCTCCCCCTGATAACCATCCTGCAGTTAGCAATGTCTTCTGCATAGAAAGGTCCAGACTGTTCTCAAACTTACCTTCTCAGTGCACTCTGGACTGCACATATGACCTCTTAGCCAAACTCTTTACCTTCCAAACTTCATTGCTTCCTGCTTTTTAGTCTATATTCCTCGGCCTATGGCCCATTTTCTTGCTTCTACCTAAGTGATAATTTCTTAGGACTTCCCTATATAGAAAATGGATAAGTCCTTAAATTTAGCATCCCCTTTATCCGAACTCATTATAACTCTTAAGCTTTGTAGAGAGAAAATTACATGGAATTATATTATAAAGTATTTTAGTTATCTACTTTATAAGAATATATATGAGGATTAAGAGTATTGTTGTCCATTAAAGGGAGAGGCCCATGAATGTTCATTGTACCATATATCTTATAGGTAAAGTGATTATTTTTGTCTTTTAATGTTCTTTTTGCAGTATGAGTATCTCTTACCACATTTGTGATACTAAATTGAATTCAGTGTACTCGTTCCCCGTTGCATATAACCTCACTGTTTGATTAGAAGGTAACCTTGCTGAACCATTTTCTCTTTTAAGCAAAAACAAATAGAATGGTTTATATACAGCTTAGTTAAATAATAATTATGATAATCTAATAATAGTGGAGAATAAACTGATTTAGAATGATCTTATAAAAGGATTTCAACTCTATGTATTTTGTCTTACATAGTTAGACCTTTGCTTCACCCTTTAATTCATATTTCCTGGGCTAGTGAATAGAGACAGATAGCAAAAGAATAACCTAATGTTGGATTATTTTGCATTTCTTTCTTTTCTGTCCTACCTTTAGCCTTTTCCACAGATGAGGAAGAACTAGCCTGCCTCATTAAATCTTTAATGCAGTGTGTGGAATGAAAGCTATATTATTACATATGACATCAGATTATATTGCAGAGTAACTGAAAAGTTAGTTGCAAACAAGCTGTTTCTTTCCCCTGGAGGTAGAATTAAAAGAGATACTCCTGGGAAATAGCTACTTGTGTTGCTATTTTCTTAATTGGGTAAGTGTGATGATCATGAAAGTGAAGAATTTTAGAGCATTAACTGTCTCCAAGAATGGATGGGTGTCTTCTCAATTCTCGACCAGAATCTCCCTGAAGTAATACTTACTAATAACTATGGAAAAGAACGTGAAAGGGCAAGCTTTCTGTGCCCTTCCTGGAATGGCCTTTACTGACCAAATTGATTTTCATTTAGAACTGAAAGGAGATACAACTTTCATTCCTGGTAAGGATAATTGAGCTTTTCCACATAACTTAAGGATTACTTAAGAGTAAAATGAATTGAACTGGCATTTAAGCATGGAAAGTTTTGTTTTATTTCTTAATCCAATGTAGCCTTCTTTCTAAAATTTAATTTTTTCCCCAAAACAATAACAGCAACAATAACAAACTTCTATGTTTACATTGGGAGGCAGAAAGTTGGACTTGGAGTCAGGAAGATCTGAGTTCAAATCCTGATTGAGATACTTAATATTGTATGATCCTAAGCAAGCCACTCAGCCAATCTCATCATTAAAAGATAACAATAGCACCTCCTTTATAGGGGCAGTGTGAGAATCGAATGAGATAAAATGTCACTTTATAAACCTTAAAGATTTATATCAATGTCAGCTGGTGGTTCTTCTTACCACGCAATACTCTTATCATTGATCTGTACAGAGGAGAACTATATTTTTGTTCCAAAACACTTAGTCAAAGGAATGAAGCTCACTATAGTACTACTTAGTCACACAAATTGTGTCTGAGTTTTTTTTTAATGTATTTTATTTCATTAAATATTTCACAATTATATACAAAAATTTAACAATTTTTTAAAATTTGAGTTCCAAATTATCTCCCTGTCTCCTGCACCTAGTCCTTCCTTGAGAAGGCAAGCAATTTGATATCAAATACTTACATGAAGTCATGCAAAATATTTCCATATTAGCAATTCATGTTGAGAGAGAGAGAGAAGAAAAATAAAATTGCAAAAAATTTGCTTCAATCTGCCTTTTGAGTTGATCAGTTCTCTCTCTGGAAGTAGATATAATTTTTCCTAACAGGTCCTTTGCAATTATTTTGGATTGTTGTCTTGATCAGAGTAGATAACAGAGTAGATCACAGCTGATCATCATACAGTATTACTGTTACTGTGTACAGTGTGCATTTGGTTCTGCTCACTTCACTTTGTATCAGTTTACATGTTTTCCCAGGCTTTTTCTCAAACCATCCTGCTCATAATTTCTTATAGCACAATAATATTCAATCTCAATCATATACCACAACTTGTTTAGCCATTCCCCAATTAAGATCGTTCCCTTTATTTCTAATTCTCTGCCACTACAAAAAAGTGCTGCTATAAATATTTTTATTTTTTTCATTCTTTTGATTTTGTTCGATTCTTGATGTCTCATAGAGTCATTCTCGCTTCCACTTGCCCAATTCTAATTTTTAAGAATTATTTTCTTCAGTAAGCTTTTGTATCTCTTTTTCTCTTGGCCAATTTTTATTTATAAGGAGTTATTGTCATTGGTGAATTTTTGTGCCTTTTTTCCATTTGGCCAATTCTGTTTTTTATGTCGATATTTTCTTCAGTACTTTTTTGTGTGTGTGTCTCTCTCTCTCTTTTTTTTTTTACCAATGTGTGGGTTTTGAAAAAATAATTCTCTTCTTTTGCTCTCATTTCTTTACCTAATTTTTCCTCTGCCACTCTTATTTGATTTTGAAAAGTATTTTTTTTTTTTTAGCTCTTCTAGGAATTCTGGTTGCTTGTTTCCAATTCACATTTTTTTTCTCTGAGGCTTTGGTTGTTTTTGTTTGGATGTCATTGTCTTTTTTGGAGCTTGTTCCTGATCTTCATCACTATAGCAGCTTTTTATGATCATGTTATTTGTTGTTATTGTTATTTGCTCAATTTTCTACCTTAATTCTTAAATTTGAACTCTATGTTAAAGTAGGGCTCTGTTCCTGGTTGGGGGTAGCAGGGCACTGTTTCGAATTTTAGGCTTTTTAGCCCTGCTCTCTTCAGAGCTAATTCTAAGACTCTGAAAGTTTTTGTTGCTTCCAAGGTGGTGGGATCTGGGTTGGTAGACAGGAGATATGAGTTATAATTATCATTTTTCCATGTAGGAATGTGAATAGTTCAACTTTAATAAGTTCCTTATGATTTATTTTTCCTGTTTACCTTCACATGCTTCTCTTGCTTCTTGTATTTGAAAGTCAAGTTTTCTTTGCTTTTTGGGGGGCACTTGGGGTTAAGTGACTTGCCCAAAGTCACATGGCTAGTATATGTGTCAAGTGTCTAAGGCCGAATTTGAACTCTGGTCCTCCTGACTCTAGGGCTGGTGCTCTATTCACTGTGCCACCTAGCCCACCCCCAAAAGTCAAATTTTCCTTTCAGCTCTGGTTTTTTCATCAAGAATGCTTGAAAATCCTGTATTTCATTGAATGATCATATTTTCCCCTGAAGCATTATACTCAGTTTTGCTGGGTAGGTAATTTGTGGTTTTAGTCCTAGCTCCTTTGACGTCCAGACCCTTTGATCCCTTAACGTACAAGCTGCTAGGTCTTGTGTTATCCTGATTATGTTTCCACAATACTGAAATTGTTTCTTCCTGACTGCTTGTAGTATTTTCTCCTTGACCTGGGAACTGTGGAATTTGGCTATAATATTCCTAGGAGTTTTCTTTTGGGATCTTTTTCAAGAGGCGATGGGTAAATTCGTTCAATTTCTATTTTGCCCTCTGGTTCTAGAATCTCAGGGCAATTTTGCTTGATAATTTCTTGAAAGACGGTGTCTAGGCTTTTTTTTTTCTTATGGCTTTCAGGTAGTCCAATAATTTTTAAATTATCTGTCCTGAGTCTATTTTCCAGGTCAGTGGTTTTTCCAATGAGATATTTCACATTACCTTCTATTTTTTCATTGGATCTGTTTTGTAGTATCTCAATTTCTCATAAAGTCATTAGCTTCCAATTGCTCCAATCTAATTTTTAAGGAGTATTCTCTTCAGTGAATTTTTGAAATTCCTTTTCCATCTGGCAAATTTGGTTTTTTAAGGCATTCTTCTCCTCTTTAGCTTTTTGGGCCTCTTTTGCCATTTGAGTTAGTCTATTTTTTAAGGTGTTATTTCATTCAGTTTATTTTTTGGTCTCCTTTAGCAGGCTGTTGATTCGCTTTTTATGATTTTCCTGCATCATTATAATTTCTCTTCCCATTTTTTCCTCGACTTCTTGTTATGGGAATCTGAAGATCTTCCCTGCCCCTAGGCCCTTTGCTTAAATGGCTTAAGT
>CM053586.1:91540046-91582546 GCA_028646515.1 Pseudochirops corinnae
GGAGGGCTGATGAATGTTCACATTTTTGTAGAGGGACAGGGACAGGGTGGAGAGTGGATGGGGGGGGCAGGATAGAAAGAAGAGACATGTAATCAGATTCCCACAGTGTGCTCACTATGGAGAGGTTCTGCATAATTTCACATGTTCGGCCTGTATTTGATTGCTTATCCTTCCAGTTGGGGTGGGTGACGAGGGAGGAAGAGAAAGAATCTAGACTCTAAAGTTCCATAATCAAATGTTATAAATCTATATCTATATCTATCTATCTATATATGCAATTATTATTATTATTATTATTGACTACATCCAACTGGAACTTGAGATACACAGGCACTGTGTATGGGAGATCCATCCTGCCCTACCGAAAAGTGACATAGAAGAGAATAGACTGGGGGAGGGGGGACACACTGGGATGGCTGTTTTGGGGTGGTGGGTAGGGGAAAGAAGGGGAGAAGATATGTAACTCAAAATCTTGTGGAAATGAATGATGCAAACTAAAATAAAAATAAAAATTTAAAAAAAATTTTCAATTTAAGTTTAACCTAGTATCCATCTCCACTCTCCTACTTGATTCGGGCTTACAGAATATTAAAAAAAAAAAATTAAAGATTTTCCTGAATAGAATCTAATTGAGAATGTATTCTCTTTGGAGTTGCCCAAATTATACCTAATGCATCTATATTAAAACAGGATTTGTAGATTGTTCTTAACATTGCTCTATCCCATTAACAACAATATCAGTTAAATTTCCTACACTGCAATGTTATCCAGATGGAGCACCTAAGAATCTTTCATTTCAACATCTGTTTGTTATTTTAATTTTAATAATAAAGCAATTATCTAATATTATAATTAATATTACCATTGATATAATGCTAATGTGAGTTTCTGGCTTGTTTGAATGGAAAGTTAAGTGTAAATGAGGCTTTTTTTTAAGGAATTGAGTAGAGTTCTATGTGCCAGACTTTATAATTCAAATTATTTCTAATAAAATTAAAGTAAAAAGAAATGTAATAATTTACAGAAAAAAAATTAAAAGGCTTATTGTGAAGGACAAGAAAGAACTGATTTTTCTTCTTAAAAAATATTTACTTCATGACAGATAATCTATTTCCTATTAATTCACAGTATTGAACATTCTTGAGTAACAGCTTCATCTTTATAAAACTTGCACAAGTAAGAGTTCTACTCTTTTTCTAGAAAATAAATACTCTAAGGAAGCATTACAATTCTACTTTCTCTTTTCCCTGAAACAAACACACCTCAAACACTGACTTATTTATTTAAAACTCTAAAGAAAAAATGATAAGTGGAAAATAAACAGCAGAATATTTGGAAAATCAAAATTGTTTATTGAATTTTTTTGAAGTCTTCTGTGAAAATTTGCATTGTGGGAGTCTGGGCTGTTTCTGTTGTTGAGACAGTAGTTTTGGTTTTAATGACAAAAAATACAACTAAAATCATTTTAATGTCACATAATTGTTGTTCTTTGAAAATTATATCTATTTTAGTTTGTTGCAAAATTTCTTACAGGAATACTCAGTAACTCAGATTTTTCTTGCCTTGTCTAAGAATGGAATATGTTAGCTCTTTAACAAAATCTATGAAGTTAGTTACTACCTAGTACATAGTACATAGACTTATTCTTTTAAGAATTGCTGAAATCATATTTGTAGCTGGGAAGAGTGTCAGTGCCCATTGTCCTATTGATTTTATAAGTTTGTTTCCAAGGTAACTGGACCATAAACTATCCTGCAGGGTTTTTGGTTTTTAAATTTCCAGCCAAATGGAGAGCAAGTATGACATATTCTGACATATAATTGTTTTTGATTTTCATGCCCACTACAATGCTTTACAAATAACTTGAACCTTTTTTTTTCCTTTTAGAATGAGCAACAGGCTTACATGAAGGCAGCATTTGAAATGTCTATATTATTGAAAATGCTTTGTCCCTTCCAAACCATATATTCCTTCTTTGATGCTTTTCTTTCCCCAAATATTGTTTAATGGAATGGAAATTTTTCATATTTAAAGATGATGTGCGGGTGCCTAGGTGAATTTCAGTGAATAGAGCACCAGCTCTGGAGTCAGGAGAACCTGAGCTCAAATCCGGTCTCAGACACTTAACACAAAAACTAGCCCTGTGATCTTGGGCAAGTCACTTAATCCCAATTGCCCTGCCTTCCCCCCTCCAAAAAAAAAAAAAGCAAAAAAAAAGATGTGAGTAAATTCAGGAAAAAAAAGAAAAGGAAGATAGAGAATATTTGGGTGAAGAACAATGCAGTGAAAAATAAAAGAGATTTTGCCATTCCTCTATACTACAAGCTACCTGGACAAAAAGAAGAAACAGAAGAGTAGATCAGGAAACTGCTCATAAACTGCTCATTGGCTGTTCCCCTTGCTAGTAATGTTCTCCCTTCTCATATTTACCTTATGGTTTCTCCGGCTGTCTTTAAATCCTAGTTAAAAGTTCATCTTCTTCAGAAAGCTTTTCCCAATGCCTCTCAGTGCCTTCCCTCAGTTGAATATTTCCTATTTATTCTTTTTGGTTTTGATCTTAATTAATTAATTTTTAGTTTTAAACATTTACTTCCACAAGATTTTGAGTTCCAAATTTTCTGCCCATTTCTCCTTTCACCCAATACCAAGACAATGTGCATTCTGATTACCCTTTCCCCAATCTGCCCTCCCTTCTATCACCTGCCCTCCCCTTATTTTATCCCCTTCCCTTCTATTTTCCTGTAGGGCAAGATAGATTTCTATATCCCATTGCCTATATATCTTATATTTCCAAGTTGCATGTAAAAACAATTGTTAACATTTCTTTTTAAAACTCTGAGTTCCACATTCTCTCCCTTCCTCCCTTCCCACCCACCCTCATTGAGAAGGCATGCAATTTGATGTAGGTTATACATGTGTAGTCTTGCAAAACACTTCCATGATATTGATGTTGTGAAAGACTAACTACATTTCCCTTCATCCTATTCTGCCTCCCATTTATTTTATTCTCTCCTTTGACCCCACCTCAGACATGTTTGCTTTTGATTACCCCTCTTAACTGCCCTCTTTTCTACTACTTTGCTCTTATTGCTCCCTCCCCCCCCCACTTTCCTGCAGGGTAAGACAGATTTTCATACCTAATTGAATGTGTATGTTATTTCTTCCTTCCATCAAATTTGATGGAAGTAAAGTTCACTCATTCCCTCTCACCTCCCCCCTCTTCCCCTCTACTGTAAAAGCTTTTTCTTGCATCTTTTATGTGAGATAATTTGCTCCATTCTATCTCTCCCTTTCTCCTTCTTCCAGTCCTCTCTCTCACCCTTGGTTTTATTTTTTAGGTATTATCCCTTCATGTTCCACTCACCCTGTGCCTTCTGTGTGTATATGTATGTATACACACACACACACACACACACACACACACACACACACACACATATATATTCCCTCCAACTACCCTAATACTGGGAAAGGTCTCATGAGTTACAAATCATCTTCCCATGTAGGAATGTAAACTGTTCAATTTTAATAAGTCTTTTATGATTTCTCCTTCCTGTTTACCCTTTCATGCTTCTCCCAAATCTTATATTTGAAAGTCAAATTTTCTCTTCAGATCTGATCTTTTCATCAAGAATGCTTTTAAATCCTCTATTTCATTGAAAGTCTATTTTTCCCCTGAAGGACTATATTCAATTTTGCTGAGTAGATGATTCTTGATTTTAATTCTAGCTCCTTTGCTTTCTGGAATATCATATTCTAGGTTCTCTGATCTTGTAAAGTAGAAGTTGCTAAATCTTGTGTTATGCTGATTATGTTTACACAGTGCTTGCTTTGTTTCTTTCTGATTGCTGCAATATTTTCTCCTTGATCTGGGAACTTTGGAATTTGGCTACAATATTCCCAAGAGTTTTCTCTTTGGGATCTCTTTTAGGAAGTAATCAGTGCATTCTTTCAATATCTATTTAACCATATAGTTCTAGAATATCAGGGCAGTTTTCCTTGGTAATTTCTTGAAAGATGATGTCTAGGCTCTTTTTTTGATCATGGCTTTCAGGTAGTCAATTAATTTTTAAATTATCTCTGCTGGATCTATTTTCCAGGTCAGTTGTTTTGCCAATGAGATATTTCACATTGTCTTCTATTTTTTTCATTCTTTTGGTTTTGTTTTATAATTTCTTGATTTCTTATTGAGTCATTAGCTTCCATTTGCTCCATTCTAATTTTTAAGGAGTCATTTTCTTCAGTGAGCTTCTGGACCTCCTTTTCCATTTGTCCAATTCTGCTTTTTAAAGGCATTCTTCTCGTCATTGGCTTTTTGGACCTCTTTTGCCATTTAGATTAGTCTATTTTTTAAGGTGTTATTTTCTTCACTATTTTTGTGGTCTCCTTTAGCAAGGTGTTGACTCGTTTTTCATGATTTTCTTGCCTCACTCTCATTTATCTTCCCAAATTTTCCTCTGCTTCTCTTAATTGATTTTCAAAATTCTTTTTGAGCTTTTCATGGCCTGAGACCAATTCATATTTTTCTTGGACATTTTGGATTTAGAAGCTTTGACTTTTTTATGTTATTCCGGTCATATGTTTTGATCTTCCTTGTCACCAAAGAAAGATTCTATAGTCTGATTTTTCCCCTGTTTGCTCATTTTTCCCTGCCAATTACTTGACTTTTTAGTTCTTTGCTAAGGTAGGACTCTGCTTTCAGAGTGGAGAGTGTATGTTCCAAGGTTCAGGGGTTTTTCACAGCTATTTTCAGAGATATTTCTAGGCACTTGTACATTTTTACTTCTTCCAAAGCTGTATGATCAAAGAAGAGGCGTTTACTCTTCTCCTGGTGTGTGCTCTGGTCTATGAATGACCACAAGCACTCTTTTCTGCCTTAAACTGTAAGTAGTTATATGGGAATCAGCATGAGAGAGTTGGCAAATATTCAAGAAGTAAATTCTAAAGACATAAAGAGAAAAAAATATCTGATGAGAAGGAAAGAAAGTGGTCTGAAGAATCTGATGTGGGTGTGCAGTGACTTCACCAATCAAGTTAAAATTATTTTTAAAAATGTATTAAGAATGCAAAGCAAAGGAAGACATCAGATGAATAAAACATTATGGCATAGGTCTCTAAGAAAAGTATTAAGAGTCTAGAATGTCAAGGGAATTAATGAAAATGAATGCTAGGAAAAGTGCCTAGCCATACCAGATTGGATTATAAAAGCAGCAATCATCAAAGCTACTTGGTACTAAGAAACAGAGTGATGGATCAGTGGAATAGGTTAGGTACATAAGACACAGAAGTCATAGACTATAGTAATCTACTGTTTTATAAATCCAAAGACTCCAGCTTCTGGGATAAGAACTCACTATTTGACAAAAACTGCTGGGAAAATTGGAAAATAACATGGCAGAAAGTGAATATATACTAATACCTTACATTGCATACCAAAATAAAGTCAAAATGGGTACAAAATTTAGATATAAAGGCTGATCCTATAAGCAAAGTGGGAGAGCAAGGAATAGTTTACCTGTAAGATTTATGGAGAACAGAAGAATTTATGACCAAACAAGAGACAGAGAACATTATGAAATGCAAAATGATAATTTTGATTACATTAAATTGAAAAGTTTCTTTACAAACAAATAAAGTCAATGCAACCAAGATTAGGAGGGAAGCAGAAAACTGGGAAGGAATTTTTACAACCAGTATCTCTGCTAAAAGCCTCATTTCTATAATATACAGAGAACTGAGCCAAATTTTTAAGAATATAAGTCATTCCCAAATTGATAAATGGCCAAAGGATATGAACAGGCAGTTTTCAGAGGAAGAAATTAAAGATATCTATAGTCATATGAAAAAAAAATGCTCTGAATAACTTTTGATTAGAGAAATGCAAATCAAAACAACTCTGAGGTACCACATCCCACCTGTCAGATTGGCTAAGATGACAAAACAGAAAAATCATAAATGTTGGAGAAGATGTGGGAAAATTGGAACACTAATGTATTGTTGGTGGAGTTGTGAACTGATTCAACCATTTTGGAGAGCAATTTGGAACTATGGCCAAAGGGCTATAAAAATGTTCATTCCCTTTGACCCTGTAATACCATGTCTAGGGCTGTATCCCAAAGAGATCATACAAATTGGAAAAGAACACACATGTACAAAAATATTTGTATCAGCTCTTTTTGTGTTTACCAAGAATTGGAAATTGAGGGGATGCCTATCAATTGGGGAATGGCTGAACAAATTGTTGTATATGAATATAATAGAATACTATTGTGCACTGAGAAATGATGAGTAGGTAGAC
This sequence comes from Pseudochirops corinnae, assembly GCA_028646515.1. Classification (NCBI taxonomy): domain Eukaryota; kingdom Metazoa; phylum Chordata; class Mammalia; order Diprotodontia; family Pseudocheiridae; genus Pseudochirops; species Pseudochirops corinnae. The sequence continues at coordinate 91,546,345 of CM053586.1, forward strand.
TTCAGAAAAAACTGGAAAGACTTATATGAACTGATCCTGAGTGAGGGGAGCAGAACCAGGAGAACATTGTTCACAGTTACAAGCACATTGTGCAATGACTAACTTTGATAGACTGGGTTCTTCTCAGAAATGCAAGGTTCTAAGACAACTCCAAAAGTCTCATGATGTGAAATGGTATCCACACCCAGAGAAAGAATTATGGAGTCTGAATGCAGATTCAAGCATACTATTTGTTCTCCGTCTTTTTTGTTTAGTTTTGTTTCTTCTTTCTGATGGTTCATTCCATTGGTTATAATTCTTCTTCACAACATGACTAATGTGAAAATATGTCTAATGTGAATGTATGTGTAGCACCTATATTAGATCGCACACTGTGTTGGGGAAGGGGGAAAGAGTCAGGGCGAGAAAATTTAACATTCAAAAGTTTGTGGAACTGAAAGTTCCACTAAAAATAAATAAATGTTAAAAAGAAACCATACATAAAAATAATTGTTCTACAAATACTATTATCAATAATTAAAAAGAAGGCATTCTCTTAAACTTCTGTTATGAAACAATTATGTTCTCAATATCCAACCAATGAAGGTGAGAAAAATAGTATAAACCGATTTCATTAATGAATATTGATTCAAAATTTCTAAATAAAACTTTAACATAGAAACAATAGGAAAATTTTGTAAAAGCATCCTTTATTTTGATCAAGTTGGATTTATGCCAATGATGCAAGGATTTTGAAGACTGTATTATAAGACAAATTAATACGATTAATCATTGTTGCTATTTTTTTGTTGTTGTTGTTCGGTAAGGGGGCGTTTCTTTTGTTTTGCTTTGTTTTTACCAGACTTGTGATTTCTTCAATCTAGGTAACTTCCAATGAGGAACTTCCTCTACCAAGGCCAATTAACTCTTTGTCTGAAAAATTATAGATGTAGAGAATTGCCAGTGGCACTGAGAAGTTAAAATAATTTGCCCAGAGTCAGAGTCAATAAGTATTATATGTGAGACTTGGACCCAGTTTTATCCAGATTCTGAAGTCAACTTTTTATCTACTATACCTCTCAATTAACCATGTTATATTACACAGAAAAAAATCCATTGACAAAATACAGAGCTCAGTTGTATTGTTAAAAACAAAAACACAAAAGCCTCTGCCTAAAAGCAACCCTGGGAACTTTCCCTTCTTTCTGCTTGTATTTTTTACACAGTACTTGAATTGTTAGCTAAGCAAATGGAAAGAAATTAGAAAAATAAAAGCAAAATTATCCTTGCTTTTCAAAAGACATAACAGTTTATTTAGATAATTCCAGAGAATCAATGAAGGAACTAATAGATATTTTTAGTAGCTTTGGTAAATTAGGAGAATAGAAAATATACCTACAAAAATCATTAGCATTTCTATGCAATATTAACATAAAGAAATGTTATGAGTTTTATTCAAAATAATCACAAAATCTATAATGTCTGAAACATCCAATAAACAGTCTCAAAACTTACCTTCATATGAGTAAATACACTGATTTAAGAAATAAAGATTTAAATTTAAAAAAAAGAAAAGTTTTAAGAGTACTAACCAGAATGAATTGAATCTGGTGTAGAAGTCTATAATGGCAAGCAAAGTATGATTATTTATTTATTTGTTTGTTTGTTTGTTTTTGCTGTTTTTCTGGATTCAGTTTTAGCCAGTCAAGTGCCATTGATTGAATCAAGAGTCTTTCTTTGAATCAAGAGTCTTTTATTGGAGAGGACAGAGTAGAGAGAGGATCAGAGCTGAGAGAGAGAAGCATGCACAAGCAGGCTAAGGAAATTTGCTTGTGGGGAGGCCTAACAGAAAGAATGTTTGTGATGTTGGTGCTCTATCTGCTGATTTGTGTTAATTTCTCAGACAGATGCCTGTCTCTTGGTCTGTGTTAATCTCAGATAGAAGCCTTGTCTGTTAATCTATGCTAAAGTCTCAGATGGAAGCCCTGTCTGTTGGTCTTTATGAGTAAATTGAGCTGAAGAGTGAAGATTTGCATGGGAAGGAGGCTTAGCTTAAGTCCCTTTTCAAGAGCTTTTAAAGGGGGTCATTGAGATGATAGTGCTGGTAATGTGTATAAATATTGTTGTAGCCCTCTTAAGCTTTATTTTCCTAGAAACAAAAGCTATAGGCAGGAGTCCCTGGAGCTTGCTGTATGGCAGGAGACTGCAGTGGAGCAGTCCCTGTGAGCTGAGACATGGAGTAGGAGAAGAGAGCTGCCTACAAGTGAATCCAGGCAAGAGTGGTATGATTCCAGGTGGAAGTTGGGAGTAGTCAGCCCCCAGAAGAAGAGCCATGAGCTTAGGAAGTCAGCTTCCAGTCAAGATGAAAGAGGACTTTACTTGGACAATACTTGTGTATTGATTGAGGAGACTGTGACTTACTGTGACCTAGTGGTTGATGGTATTTGTATTTTCTGCTGCCCCTTAAGGATGATATGTTGTGCTAGGGAAGAACTTAGTCTGGGCCCCCCTAATTTGTGTAAACAAGTATTTTGGGGAATGTTACTGAATGCAGTGATATATCTATGTCCCATATGATATACTGAGTGTTTTGAGATTATTTGGTTGTTAAATTTTCAGTGTGAGAACTTATATCTTGGAAATTGGCAAATGCTACAAATCAGGGCTTGATATACCATTTTGATAATTTCTAGACAAGAAAATGGTGCAGAACATGTTAATAATGCAATTAAACTTAAAAATATATCCTGCATTTTTGGAGAGACAGTTGTTAAATGCTTACCTGCATACCCCTGTCCTAAATACCTTTGACAAATTCATTTAGTCCACATAAACTATATCCCTAGGATATGGAAATACAGGATAAATGGCTTATAATACTTGCTGGTTAGAGAGAGATATTCTCTAGCAATGAAATTCCTAGCCCAGAACCAGGAAGGTTCTTCACTATAAGTGTTCTGCCGGGTGGTTAAAACTATCACAACTGTTCCTGAGCTCTCCCAAACCATGACTGTAGGGACACAATGACCCACAAATATGGGTCAACTGTATTTTTAGAAAGGGCAAAGATCAGTATAAAGTAAACGGCTTAGCTTACAACATGAAACCATATTGTTTCCCCCAACAGAGTGTAAGCTCTGTTAGGACAGGAGCTTTTTTTTTTTTTTTTTTGATCTTTTTATCTCTAACACATAACACAGTGCTTGGCACATAGTTGTTACTTAGTAAATGTTTGCTGAATGATTGATTGGAATGCTCTATATTCATGGACATAACAAAAAGCCCTATGAAATAATTTGTTCAGAATCATTTGTATCATTAACAGCAGCTCTTATTGATACTTTATATTATTGGTTTTAGTTTAAAACAATGTGAAGACTCTCCAAATCAAGATGGGGGAGATGGGGGAACCCATTTCTGAGCTGACTAAAAAGACAACCAAAAATAGGGCTTCTTCCCCACCAAATCCCTGTTTATTTGATTTGATTCCAGGTTTTCTAGAGTTTCAACATAATAGACTAGGCCAAGCACATTTGACTTTGGAAAATGAGTTTGAAACTTGAGGCAGAAAGATTTAATGTAAAACATCCCTGTGCTTTTAACCAGAAGCTGTAGGTTTAGGTTGATGCACTTTCAGTTATCAACACTGCTAGGGCAAGTAATTTAACCCTTAAAATTTCAGTTTTCTCATTTATAAAATGGGAATATAACACTGTATTCCAGGATTTTAAGACACAAAACAAGACTTATAGAGCACTGGCCCAACCCTTGGTTTTTCTGATTGGATACAAACAGATCTGGTGGCCAAAGATAAGAGTAAGCATATACCTCAACTGCTTCACCTTTACCTAGGGTCATTTTGGTTATGGTTTTCAAAATATAGGCTATTTCCTGAACTCCAGGCCACCATCACCAAGTTTCTCTCGGACATCTCAAACTTGATGTCCCATAAGCATCTTGTACTCAATAGATCCAAAATGGAACTCATTACTTTCTCCTACAAATTTTTTTTTTGTGAAACTCCCTATTTCTACTGAATATAACATCATCCTTCCTGTTACCCAGATTTATAGCCTGAATAAGTGATTCTCCACTTCTCACTCTTAATCCAATATTATATATTGGATTATATCCATATATATCCAAATAGTTGTCAATCTTATTGGTTTTTTCTCCATGATACTACTTCAATTTGTCCTCTCCTCTCCTCTCTTACCCACGTAGTCATCACCTTAGTTGAGGCCTTCATTACCTCTTCTTTATATTACTGCAATAAATTCTAAATTGATCTCTCCACTAAAAGTTTCAGCCATTACCATGACACTGTTTTTGCTTGGATTTAAAATAAGCAAAGCAGTTGGGATTTATCTGGTTCAGAATTATGAAATTCCAAATTTGGCCAAAAGTCTTGAAGATATTAGAAAAGATGTGGATGTTGAAAAGAAACCCCCTCCTCCTTACAGTCAGCTCTAGTGAAGTACTCTCGCTGCTTTGAGAGGATACTCTCTTCTAGTTGAACCAAAAGATCCTATTCTCATCTGCAAGGCTTGGTGATTTTCTTCAGTCTGAGATATGCTGAGCTGTCTCTGAGCTAAAATGTATCAACCAAAACTACTCTTTACTACTTCCCTTAGACCCTTCTGACCCTTCTACTTGTTTGGGAAATTCTGAAATTTAAATCATCATGCTTAACTAGTAAATGATCATTTTGATTAGTGATCTATCCCTTTACCTCTTTAATTGTAAATTCCTTCAATCTATCCACCATACAGGTAAAAAGTCATTTCCTTAAGTGCAGATCTGACCAAGTCTATGCCCTAGTCAATAAGCTCTAGTGGATTCTTATTACATCTGGATTGAATATAAACTTCTCTGTCACTTGAAGCTCCTTCTAATATGGCCCCAGCCTATGCCTTTAGTCTTATTACCTACTTATAGGTCATGCTCAGGTTTTGTACAAGTCGCATTTAGGAAAAAAGTGTTGTCTATACTTAGTCCAATATACTCATTATTCCATTTCCTGAATTTTATTACAAATTATTTTTTAAAATTTTATTTTATTTATAATTTATGGAATAAAATAAGCACTTCCATAACAAAGTATAATAAAAAGATGATTGTACATGAAACTACAAATCTATTATACACAACTTGCTATTCCTTTTAAATACATAATAAAGTTATCACATAAATTTATTTTTTTTGTTCCCTCCTGCCCTCCCCCTCTATAGAGATGACTACCATTAGACACAAATGCGTGTGTATACGTATGTACGTGTGTGTATGTATACACATACATATTTGTGTGTCTATAAAATCATTCTATATATATACTTCTATTTATCAATTCTTTCTCTGGATGCAGATAGTATCTTTCTTCATAGGTCCTTTGTAGTTAATTTGGTCCTTTATAATAGTCAAAATTACTTAGCTGCTCCACAATTTTCTTAAAACAATATTGTTACTATATATGACATACTCTTGGTTCTGTTCATTTCACTCTTCATTATTTCATGCAAGTCTATTCTAAGGTCACTGAGCTCATTATTTCTTATAGCACAGTAGTATTATTTTACAAAATCAATATATGATTGCCTTACCCAAGTACCCACACTTACATGATACTATACTAGATGGCAATGAAAGGCAAGCAGAATATACATAGTAGACATCCTCTTGGCCAGGGATTCTTGCATCATGGATCCACCCTTCCTTCCTTCCCCCTTTCCTCTGGCAGTCTAGTGAAGTCTACAGAACTCTTCTCAAAGTAATATTTTCAATGCATAAAATAAAATACATAGGAAACCAATTATAATGAAACGTAGTTATCAAAATAATTTTTTTTTTAAACTCAGGTTCACAGATTCCAGATTAAGAACCCCTGCTTAGAGCTTATAATTTATAGGGATAGGGACAAGACCTGTGATTTCATTGGTCTAGGAAACTCTGGATGTGTGACTCTACCAGTGAAATTTAGTATATGATAACCTTAGAGAATTGTCCATAACACTGAGAAGTTAAGAGACTTGCCCAATGCTACACAATCAGTATGTGGAAATAGTGAGCATTAAAGGCAATCTTCAAGGCTTTGTGCCTAAGCATTACACCATGCTGCTTCTTTCAGTTACAATTTATAACAAAATCTAATGTGTTCCCAAGTGAAGCACCAAATGTGCTTTGTGGTTCATGCAATCACAAAGGTTTGAAAGGCTATATGAAAATCTGTCTAGGACAGTGGTTCTCAACCTTCCTAATGCAGTGACCCTTTAATACAGTTCCTCATGTTGTGGTGACCCCCAATAAAATTATTTTCTTTGCTACTTCATAACTGTAATTTTGCTACTATTATGAATTGTAATGTAAATATCTGATATGCAGGATGTATTTTCACTGTTACAAATTGAACATAACCCACAAGTTGAGAACCACTTGTCTAGGAAAAGAAAAGTAAGATAATATAGAGTCCAATATTTGTTAGCCTGAGTGATTCATCTTCACACCTCTAATCATATTTCTGGGCTTAACCTTCTACTAAATTTAGGAGAGGCAACATGATAAGGTGAATAGAGAACCACGTTTGGAGGGAGGAAGACTTGGGCTTAAGCTGTACCCTCCTTCCCTCTACAGTACATAACACACTAATTGGATGATCCGAGGGAAATTACTTATCCCCTTAATGCCTCAGATAATTCTCCAAGACCATAAATCTCAAAGTATATGATGATCTGGTTGGTATTTAGAATTGGAATTGGGAAAAATCCCTAGGGTCTCCTATCTAGTCTTTGACTATTATCCCAATGTAACTTTTGGCTTATGTGGTTATGGATCCAGACTTGGAAGAAATCTTAGAGGCCAGCTAGTCCAACCCACTCATTTAATACATGATAAGGTCATACAGGCAGGGCTTGAACCCAGGTTCTTTGGTGCCAGTGCTTTATCTCCTGAACAATGTTGAGAGTCACTCTTCTTATTGTTACCATCTCAAATACCTTAAACTTCTGGTTGGATTAAAATTCTTCAATATGAGAATAACAAACACTGAGTATGATGAGAAAGATAGCATGTCGAATTACTTTCTCCTTAGTGTGTTAGTAACTCACTGAAAGTAGCTTGTGTCAGATATTATATCAGACCACTGGGGATCATTTTGTTGTTGAGTCATTTTAGTCACATTTGATTCTTTGTGACCCCATTTGGGGTTTTCTTGATAGAGATACTAGAGCAATTTGCTGTTTCCTTCTCCAGCTCATTTTACAGATGAGGAAACCGAGGCAAACAAGGCTAAGTGACTTGCCCAGGGTCATGTAGCTAAAAGTGTCTGATGTCAGATTTGTATTCAGGAACATGAGTATTCCTGACTCCAGGGCTGGAACTCTACCCACTATGCAATTTAGTTGCCCTCAATTATACTATTAGCAGAACATTATTTCAATCCTGCAATTCAATACAATTTTTCACTAGTTATAGACTGGATTAAATGACCAATTTTCTTGTTACTTCACAACTCTACCCTGATGTATTTCCTACCTTCAAAAAACCCCCAGAAACATCTGAGAATTATTATCTATAGTGAATTTTGGAAGTGAAATTGTTCCTAATGATGTACTTCATGAGAATGCTTAATAAATTCTTATTGACCAACTAGAATTAGAGATGAAACAGAAATTTGGATTTTCATCAAGTATGCTCCTCTGATATTGGAGAGAGATTTCAATAATATAAGTAAAGTGCAGAATGAACAGAGGAGGCAACTTCTAGCTAAGAAAGGTCATTCCAAATATTAAAATAAACAATATAAAAATTAAGATTTGTTCTAATTAATTCATTCACTTTTTCATTACAGTACCTACAATTTTATAATTTCTGTTTTTATAAATAACTCAAGGATAATCTCCATGATATGCTCATATTTAAGATGTATTTAGGAAAGTAACTAAAATACCATAAACAAACAAATGTGAATTACTTTATATTATAAATTTAAATCATTATATAGAATTATCTAGAAATCAGAGACCATCACCTGACTTGTAAAACCTCACTATTCTCCAGTACTTCTTACTATTAGGCAATTCTCAGTGCTGACAGACTCAGCAGTGTCCCATTTGATGGAATTCTTACCATATCAGGAAATATTTGGACATAGGTGTTAAAGAGGATGAAAGAAAACATATGGCAATCTTCGTTATAACAGAGTACGCACAGCATGTCCACCTTATGTTAAAAGTAGCCTTGTAATCAAGGTCCTGAAACATGTTTGAAAACAAGGGCACACACATATTGAAAGAAGGTTGACAGTCTTCATACTTAGACTTTCTTTAAATAAAAGAATGAAGCATTTCAGCAAAAAGAAAGGCTAAGATACTGATGGCATACCCACAAACTAAAAGGCAGGGCTGCCTATAAAGTTCCCTCTTTGAGCAGATGACATACCCTCTGTCCTATGCTGCCAGCTATTCTAACTCAAACACTTAACAGTCATTGCTAAAGAAAGACTGACTTCATCTAGCTTCAACTTCTAAGGAAATGACTTTATTGAATTTACAAACAAGGACCTACACTATTCCATTTCCTTGGCAAGACACTAAATCACCCAAGCTAAGCATGCCATCATGACTGTAATTTATATGATGTGACATGACAGTTAAGATGTACTGCAGTAATTTGTGAATGCTTGCAGTATTATTGTAGTATCAAAAATTTATATGGTTCAGTTATTAAGGCAAATTGTTTCATTCATACTGAGCTGCCTGACAGTAAGCCACAAATGGCCTCCACGTTATGTTTAAAAATGTCTTCCATATTCAAACAATTTGCACACCCTGTTACCAGTGTTTTGTTGAGTGAATGGAAATTGGAGCACGGACAAGCCTTGGTTTTTGATGTGAAAATTATCTGTGTCAGAATATGAACTGGCTCATTGTGGGTGGTAACTAGAAGCAGGTCATCCAGGACAAAGGAAGTTATCTTTGGGAACGTAAAACCATGAACAGGATATACAAATTCTTTGGATGTGATCCTGCCAAATGTCTCACATGCTCACTTTCCTTCTGTTGGGTTGGTTTTCAGCCAATAGAAAGAAGCAGATATGCTTAAAGAAGCAATGTGAGAAAATATTGCCGAGCATGTTTCTATTATAAGCTACATTCAAATACATTTTGCTGCCATCAGAAAACTAAACTATCTGGAACCTATCAAATTCTGACCTAAACATGTTACCTCCAAATAGTGGAGATACTTTTCAGCCAAGTTTTTATATACTTTTTTGCCCTGGTTGGGGGGGAAGAAAGAGAGAGAGACAGAGAGAGAGACAAAGTCTGTGTCTATGATTAAAAATAAAAAGCTGAAGTGATTTCCTCACATCAAATGCACTTCAAATAATGTTTTAATTATGTTTCACGATATTGAATAAATGTTTACTAAATATACCTTGTACCTTTTGAATACATATCAACATATATGTGTGTATGTGTGTTTTCAGAGAGTTGTTTAAAAAGGAAAATATTACTCTGTGTTGTGACATTACTCAATACACTAAAATAGCTATTTCCCATTCAGTGAGCAACATGTGAATGCTTTCTCGGAGTTTATTTATTTTTTCAGATTCAGTACCAGACAAATGTATTGCACTCAAAATCTACCTTCAAGATACCTTTAAGCAAAATTTGATTTTTGTTTCATCAATTAAGATTTCTCCTAAAGCAATATTACATTAACTTAGTGGGAAACCAAGGTCAAAGCAGACTCAATTCATAATGGAGTTTTCTCTAACATAGTTGTGGGGTAAGTAGGTTCTAGAATTCAGATTTACAATTTACTGACAAGACATGAATGAATGAATAAATTAATTGACAAACACTGCTAAGCACTGAAGATAGAAATACAGAAGTAAAGACAGACCTTGGCCTCAAGAAGCTTACATTTTAATAGATGAACACCACACACATAGCAGGGTAGTGACAAGGAGGAGTATTTTGGTTTGGAGAATTATAGGAGTAGTGAATGGAACCATAAAGGAGTAGACTGAGACACTTTTTCTAGAAGCAATGGATGTATTGATTTGATCATGACGGAAGAGAAGGCAGAACAAATGCAGGTCTGGAGTTAATCTAGATATAGTGGGACATGTAAAGCACTTATCACTCAGGACAGAGCTCCAGGGTCAAGAATTCTAGAACTGAAAAGGTTATCTTCCAGGCATGGTCTTTACTAACAACTTTCACAAAGTGAGCAACTGTTTGCAATCTTTAAAATGAATAGACCAAATGCTTTTTTCAGGGAATTCTTGCAAAGTCAAACAAACACAAATATCTAAACAACAAAGCCCCTATGTACAGAGTTAATACATTCCAGAAATAGCTTGAGTCCTTGAGCCAGTTACATTTATTTATCTGTATGTTTTTATATACATGTGAGTGGGATTAAATCAAACACAAAACGTGTATTTATTCTATTCCTCCCCAAAGCCTTAGCAAAGGGGTTTTTTTAAACCTCAGTCAAATGTTAAAACAGACAGACAAGGTAATTCACCAGAAAAGACCTCTAACTAAGATGTGTAAAAAGTAGAACAAGTGGATTTCTTTTAATTTTTCTCAGCAAAACTGAGATCATGAAGTAAATAACCAATGAGTGCCCCACACCATTGTCTGACAATGCTTCAAAGGCAGTTAAAGGAAGCCAGTTTCTTTCTGGAGGAGAAAGGGGAGAGCAACACCCTGAAGGCAGCAAGGGCAAGGAGAAATATTACACCAAGGAATAAACATGAGTAGGTGGCCCCTCTATATTTGCAATTCAACACCCAGGGTGGTAGGCTGGAAATGCAACAAGCTACATACTCTAATCCAAGGCTCAAAGTGACGCAGGGCTCAAACTTTGAGGTTTAGATAAAGAGCTACTGTGGTACAAAAAGGAGACTTCTCTGTTATCTGTGGGGCAAAGCATTAGGAGTAATCTGGAACTTTGAATTCACAGTATTTTCTGAGTTGCTTAATAAACACTGAAGGCAGAGACCAAAGAAACTTAACTCTAAATCTGATACACCAAGCAAGTGGTTGGAAGGCCCAAAGTAGAGGTAATGCCTCATTTACAGGTCAGTTCAACCTTAGTGTACATGCCTCCTGGTCAAATTGGATTTCATAGGTTCATATCCCACTAGCTATCAATTACTCTAGGGAGTCATTCATTTACTCAATAATTTATTTATTCAAATGTATTTTCTGATGGCCAATTTCATGTAGGCCATTATGGTAGCCACTCTAAAGTCAACGTATCTTACTTCTACCTCTTTCTTAGTTTTCTAAATAATTATTTCTATTTCTAAATCTATCTTGTTCAACAAATCATAATTTTACCCCTTAATGAATCTGTGAGTACTCTTACCCCTTGGCCCAGCCTGTAAGCAACTCATCCATACCTTTTAACCTATGGAATTTTTGACTATGCCCATCCACAAATCCTCCATATGTAATCTACCTGATATATTAGTAACATTCCTCTCAGTCTTTAAATATTTCTTGAATACCAGCATAATATTTGAGGTATCCATCTGCTATGCCTCAGTCTTCCTGTATAAATGGCTCATTTCCTTTCCCATACATGTAAGTCATAGATGCTATCTTAACTGTCAAATAGATAACAATTTATATATTTCTTCAAGAAAACATACATATGTATTGCATATGTTTGATATTTAATTTATATAGAATTTGATATATTATAAACAATATTTCTTCATACAAGAAAATTTATACATTTCATTCATGATGAATTTATATATTTCTTTAAATAAGAACTATAAGAAAGAAAAAGAGTCCCTTAAATCAAATATACCAAAACAGAAAAGAACTTACTTTGTTGCCTAAATATGGTCCAGGTGCACTCCAGTAATAGATTTGTGGTAGTTCTCTTTTTGCATCTATGCTACTAATGCTGAGTTGCTGGGATTGACCAGAGTTGTCCTGATGAGGTACGACCCTCAGGAGACCAGCTACATCAGTAAGATACCAGCCATCCATTTCCTTTATCTTAAAAGGAATACACAAATAACATTAAATTAGTTGGTGTAGTAAATAGAGCTCTAGGCTTAGAGGAAGAAAGATGTAAGTTCAAATCCTGCCTCAGATACTTACTAGTTGTATGACCCTAGGCAAGTCATTTAACCTATCTCAGCTACATTTCCCTCATTGGTAAAATGAAAGAGATGGAATTAAGGACTTCTAAGGCCCCTTCTGGCTCTAAAAGTTATGATACTTGGAACCTTGATCTAAAGATTTATATCTACCGAAGTCTTCACTCTGCAATTGCCTTTGAAATAAAGTTTTGAGAAATTATAAAGATATATTTAAGAAAATAAAAAGTTAACAAAAATAGAGCTTATTAATCTCAGAGAAAAGTCACAGCTATAAGCCAGGTCTATTTGTAGGGAGCTGAATACCTACGTATTCTTTGGTCTTGAGGTTTTAGGACATTTGTTTCTAATTTTCTTTCTAAAGATTGAGATACCAGGCTCTCAGTCAGTGTTCTATTCTTGGGTCCCCATCCCTGTAATCCAAATCAGAGAGATAAGGCCTAGGACATTAGATTAGAAGGCAAGGAAGGTAGGTCCACCTTAACTCAGTAGAAATACACATCTATAGAGGATGCGCATTGTCTCCTCAACCTAATTCAAATACACAAATATTATCTTAACAGAACCAGGCTGTCTTTCTTTTAAATTAAGGTCATGACAGCAGATATGACAGCTTTCTAAGCATACAGATGATGGGAAATACCTATGGGAAAAACCGACTCCCCTGGGAGAGATCCTGGGTAGTGCTTACAACCTTACCCTTATTTTTGTCTCAACACTTCCCTGTCTTTTCTGAATTTATGTGGATTCATTTTCTGTGGCTGTATCTACTGTTTCCCCTCCCACTATCCCAATAATTGGTCTTTCTTTACCCTGCTAGCTGCAACCATGCCTTAGTTTACAACTGAACCCTAACTCATCCTGTCCAAACTCCCACTTGGATCTTTTAGAACTGGAACAGAAATGGATTGACCTGACCACCTCTGCATTAAAATCCATCCATTCCTGGTCTCCAATCCTGACACACTTTTAACATGTCCTTTGCCAAAAGTTTATAGCTTCACTCACTGCCTATCTGACAGCAAGGCCCGCTAAACCTACCTCTAAGGGTAAGGTAGAACTATGTAAGCAGATTAGTATATTAAAGTACGATTCCATTTATTAAAGGACAGTGATTCACTCAAAGTTACAATGTAACAGTTTTATCAAAGTTAAATAATTTGAATTTAAACATAACATTCTCCCTTTCTTCAACAATATTTTATATTGATTTTAGGGAAAAGCTACTTTAATTGGGTTGTAGGAATGAAAAAAAAAAAGATGCAAAGGAATGGAGGTGTAGATACATTGAAAGTGCTTGGAAACTTAGGATATCTTTTCCTGTCATCTTTCTAGCTTAATGCTTTCCAGCCCTTTGGGTCCAGAAAAGAAAGATCCGAAGCTGCTGGCAGAACAGGTCATCATGGTTATGTCTTCTGATATTGGATTGGCATTATAGCAGGAGATCAGGAGAAGGAAAAATGAGATGAGGAGTAAGAAGCCACCAGCTAGTAGAGAGGAGTGAGTGTTGATTAGAATGTTCTGGAAGTGATAGTGTCAAATTGTAAATGGTATGATTCATTTTGGGTGGTGAGCTGTGGCCTCTCTGAAGCACGTTAAAGCCAGCATTTATGAACTCAGTGAAATAAAGTAGAGTCAGTCATGTGCTATTTTATAATGAAATGTGAAGGCTATAAACCCACACAAAGAATGATTATGATGGACACCCCAGAGTTCCGTGTTGATAGGGAGGTTAAAGCATCAGAAAAATGAGACAGAATCAGTAATCAAAGGCAGCTTCTTCTCAGGAAAAAAAGACAATTATCTAAGAAACAAGGTAATTTGTTTAAATATGAACTTGCAAGTGGAAAAATTTCCCACTTGGCATAAATGAATTTAAAATGGAGAAAGTATGAAGGCATCTAAGAATTATAAACTTTTCTTAGAGAGCAAGAGCAAAGAAGTAACTAACTGACAATACAGGCAGACCTGGCTGCCATTATTATCACTAAATTGTCATATTACTATTAATATAATAGAAATGATACAAAATGGCCTTGGGGTAGGACATAAAAAGTTAACTTCAGAATCCTAAAGGCTGGTGTGCAGATTCTGCCAATGAGATGTACTGGTTGTATGTATAACCTTAGACAAATCACTTAAACTCTCAACACCCCAGGAAACTGCCTAAACCTACAAATCACCAGTTTGCATCAGCAGAGAGAATTTCCTCATTAAGAGGTTACTATATCAATAAAATAAAAGGTTGAGTAAAAAAAAACTATGAATTTCCAAACTAGAATAGAACTGAGGCTGAATCCTGCCTCAAATAATTATATGTGACCATGGATATGATCAGACTTTAGAATAAGAAGGAACCTTAACAATCATATAATCCAATCCCCATTTTACAGATAAAAAACTGTGGCTTATATAAATTAAATGAGTTATACTAAGATCACATAAATATAAAGGGGTAATGTCTGGGTTTGTTCACACTACTAAGTTGACACTTAACAATAAAAATAATAATAATTAGCAATTATGTAGGACTTTAAGTTTTGCAAGGTATTTTACAAATAACATCTCATTTGATCCTCACAACATCTTGGTAAGAAAGTGCTACTTTTATCCCCATTTTATTAATGAGAAAACTGAGGAAGAGAGAGGTTTAATGATTTGTCCAGGATCATAGAGTTACTAAGTGTCTAAAGCAATATTTGAACTCTGGTCTTTCTGACTCCAGGTCTAGTGCTATCCACTGAAACATGTAACTACTTCTTTGATTCTGAATTTCTGCATCTATAAATTGGGAATGAAAATTGTTTTTAAAAGATCAATCAACTGACACTCATTAGATATCCACTATGTGCTATATCCAGGGAATACAAACACAAACCTGAAATAATCCCTGACTTGAAGGATCTGAGATTTTACTATTAATACTGCCCTATTTCACAAGATTGTTCTTAGGACTAAATGAAATAAAAGGAGTAAAGAATATTTTTCAAAATCTTACAGTGCTATGAGATATTTGGAAAGTACTTAGCATAGAGCCTGACCTGTGCTAGGTATGTAGAAATTATAGCTATTACTGCAATTATCATTATCAATAATGTTGTTGTTGTATTTCTGATGTATGGATTATATCTCACTATGATCTTAAAAGAAGTAAAATTTCAAGTTATCTTAAAGGCAATATTAAATAAATGCATTTTTATTTTTGCTGAAAGGCAAAAAAAAAAAAACAGGGCTATGCTTAGTATCATGGGAGTAAAAAAAAAGGATTGAAAGCCATTTTCTCAGTCTAAGTGAAAAAGGTAGCTGTGTTCAAAGAGGAGCTGCTTAGGCATAGTCTAAGAAGCTCGAAAGACAAATATAACCTACATTTCAATGTGCCTTCTCTCTGACCAGCAAGCTACTGTTTTGAGGTTTAAATCACAGAAGAATTGAAGAAGTTCCTGAAGCAGTGCCCCCAATTTAAGAAAATTTTCTTCCTTATGGGAAAGCCATATAGTGCTGCAACTCAATAGAACACCAGTAGGTGGCAGCAAAGAGAAGCAGAGGGCCCATGGGGAGCAGCCTAGCCGGGGAGGAGCAGCACACGATAAAGAGGCAGAGAAGGCATCAACTCTGCAACCTACAACCAAAATACATTTCCTCACCAGCCAGAAAGGCAAACAAATCTATAGGGGTAGTAGCCAGCAATAGTGAGAGAAGCAAGTTCTCTTTGGTACAGTGTCCTAAGAATATGAGTGTCCCTACTAACATTGTAGAAATTTTTGGGAAAGTGCACTCCTGTGTATACAGAGTAAACTTTTATTTATTTCATTAAATGGTTTTTGCTTTGAACTAATATTCAAATTGCCTCATTGGTTTGGTAAAGAAACATTGCTGGAGCTTTATGAGCTATATTTTTAGGTACAAATTGACACAAAATGTGCCATGAACATGAGATAGGTATTCAGAGTTACCCTGTGGGAAGAGATCCTTGGGGTTACATCATAATTTATAGTACTCTGCCTCTTTAAAAGACACATATATGTTAGTATAAGAGAATCTCAGGGTTTTTTTTTTTAATAATAGTTAAATAGCATAGACAACAATTACAATTTAGCATTTTGAAATTTGTCTGGCTTCCAAATTTAGAGTAATATACCCTAAAGATCAAATACACATTCAAATTTTAACTGAGAAGGAATTATTAGCAAATATGTAAAGAAAGTTTTTTTTTCTTGCCCAGAATACTGAAATTAGTGGTGAATTAGAGAGCAGAATGTTCTATATAGCTAGCTAATGCTCTCTCAATTGAACCATGTTGCCGTTGGGTCGAACAGACTTCAATTCCACTAATGTTTTAGCTGACATCAATCACATCACTCCCTGAGGGCTTCATGCCAACTTGCTCCAAGAGATTCCATTCTCTCCAGAACCATGTACTAGGATATTTGTCACATTGTTTGTGAAATAGACTCAAAAGGTTCCAATCAAAGATTCACAAATAGCATCAACTACCATTTGAAAGAAAATCCAATTTCTTCTTCTTCCAGAAGAAGATACATGTAGAGAAAATTGCTTGAAGATTTTTACAAAAGAACAATAGTGTATTGCAATGTCAGAATGGAGAAGCTGCTACTTACGCTGCTATAAGTCCAGCGGGAGCTTTGACATCTATCTGACACTCCTGAGCAGAAGCATTCCTCACAGCCCTTGTGATTATTCTCTTGTAAATTGAAGAAGCCCACTTTGCAGCGACTGCAGTCTCTGCCTTCGACATTTTCCTGTAAACACAGGTGTGCATTAGCAAGGTTGTTCCAGAAAAAAAAAATCATATTCCAAAATTATGTCTTTCATAGGTCTATTCACAAGCAGAAATATACTTGCTGTCCATTTTTTAAACCTACTCTATCTACAGCATATTCTTCTCATTTTGATCTTTCCAATAATGTACATGGGGAAGTGCTTTGTGCTACCTATTTTAAAGTATTATAGGGGAAAATAATTGAAACCCTTATATGCCTAAATGCCTTGCTACATTTTGTATTTTCATCTACTGTGAAAATCCTAATTTGGGTCTTTCATGTCATCAAAATGTGGACTGAAGCATTTAGCAAACTCTTGAGACAATTATTACTGCATTGGTGGCCTGACAGACATACAATTAATCATTAAACACTTTCATTAAGTTTCTAATTGCTGTTGGGCTAGGAAACACTGAATAAAGAATACTATACATAGAGCCAGATCTATCTTCCTACTTTCTCTGTCTCTGTCTCTGTCTCCCTTTCTCTTTCACACACACACACACACACACACAGGAAATAAAAATGTTTTTCTAAATCATCAAATGAATGCATGAAACTTAATTCAGAAAGACTGAAAGTAAGAATCTTTCAGAGGAGGAGCACAAGAATAAATGTATAATGATAGTACATAATAAGGAAAGTTGTAATGGTAGTTTTGTCTCTAGATTAAATTTAGGAGGAATTTTTTCTCTGCTCAGTGTAGCTTCCCATTGTGAATCATCTTCCATAAGTTGACTTCACACATTGGCAAAATTTATCATCTAATAATAATTATGGTTGTAATGATAGTCAATCAATCACCAGATCTTTATTATGATAAAAATACTTGACATTTATACAGTGCTTTGTGGTTTGTGAAGAACTTTGAACACATCTCATTTGATTAAAGGAATGGCTTAAAGGGAGAGTGGTTTTCACCCAAAAGATATTCTCCAAAATGCTGTCTAGATAGTCTCATTAATCTTGGACCCAGTAACATAATAAGGAGCCAGCATGGTGAGATATAAAAAATATAGCATCTGGATTCAGGAGACCTGAGTTCTAACTGAAGTGCTTCTACTGAATGTGTTAACTCCTAGGGCTCAGTTTCTTCATCTGAAAAATGAGGAAACTGGACTAGATAATACATAAGGTCCCTTTCACTATGCAATACTAATATGAATGGGAGAGAAGAGTCAGTCCTGATATAACTACATGGAAATAAACACTGTTTTGTGGATACTGGAGAAAGATACTCTGAAATGCCACCATACAGAATAGGTGCTCAAAATACTTACTCATGTGAAGCTACAGAAGAAAGAGATGGGGGAAAATGTTGTATTTAGAAAAAAGAAATGAAAGAAGAGGAAAACACAGATAAGAAATAAAATGGGAGAAAAAGAGACACTGAGCTTGTCAAAATGAACAGTAATAAAGGGAAAAGATGCATTATCCAGGATGATATCTATTTGGGATCTTGTTAGTTACTGTTCATAATTTTCAGACTGAATTTCTACAACCAATTCTTCCAATTAGCAGTAGTGAAAAGAGCTTGCTGAAAGCAGACACCAACTCAATGGGTTGTCTAAATATGAAGTAATCTCTAGTATTATTTTCAATGATTAAGCTTTCAGTAACCTAGGATACATATGGAATATGAAATATTATCATTCAAATGTTTGTTAGTGGCTTTAAGTTTCAGTTCCCTCAGCATAATACAATTTAGTAAAACAAATTATGATGATTTCAAACCTATACTAATAAATCATTTCCAAGGGCACTGAAGGTGAGAGCTTGTCCTGAGAGCGCACAGGAAGTAGAGAGGGAACATAACTATTAGATAATTTAGACTCTCCTTTTGTCAGTGCTGGATGGATGTTCGGTACACTATGTTCCTGAGTGCTTGGTCTAATCTACTTTTCATTTTCTCTGATTTGAAAGATTCCAGTCCCCCTTTTCTGAAACCCAGACTGAGATCAACAATTACAACTTCTTTTTATGCCATTTAAATTTGTCTTTTCTTCATCCCCTTCTTATTCTATGTACAAGAATAATTACAACTCAAAATTTAACAGAACTTCTTTTATTCCTAGCATTAATAATGTTATGTCCAGCCTTTACAATAGGTTTAAAAAAGTTTATGTTTCCTATACAATTTATAAATAATTTTTATCCCTAGGGCAATCAAGACTGTGCAGGTCCTCAAGGACAATCTACTTCTGTCCTTTCTATGATGTAATGTTATTATATCCTGAGATATTTTACACAGAATTTATGCAATTTTAAAAAGTAATTTGGTTAATACCTTGGCCTAACTCTCCAGAGTCTACCTTACTGTAATTAGCATCTTCTTTCAAAGTCAATAACATTTTTATTTATACAAAATTTGCTTATTACTGTTATCTTCTATTTGCAGCTCTATAATTTTTCCATGAAGAGACTGTTTCATCCTCATCATTTCAGATCTCTATCCTCAGTGCCCACCATGGTGCCTAGCACATATTAGGTACTTAATACAGGCTTGGTGATTGGTTGAAAATATTCTAAACTATTATTCTGAAAATATCTTGGCACTCTTATGTCTAAGTTCATAAAGTCAAGAGGAAGAAACCTTTCTTGGATGAGTAGAAAGAGTTCCTTTATGGTCCAAGCTATTAATACTTCTTATAAGTTCCTAAGTAATAGTTTTTTGAAATTTCTCTTCCATCATTTATCCAGAGTCAGCCCAATTTGATTGACACAGACCTTTTTTATAGAATACTTTCTCTTGATACTAATATTTCCACAACTGTATGAACTACTTTGGCAAGAATACTAAATCTTCTTTATGGATGAGCCATTTAAACAGTGTAAATTTACTTTGTTAAACATTGCCAATTCATACCATATGCTGAAGATCTCTTTAAAGACTACTGTTCTCTGCTAACTTTTCCATTCCCTGTATTTTTGCTGTCTAACCCAAATATGATGGTGATGAGACAAAGGGTTTTTTGACTAGTAGAGATTTCTCATCCTCCTCAAGGGCAAGATTACAGGCTGGTCTTCTTCCATTAGGCATCTACATTGTTCTGCTGTGAAGGAAAAGGAAAAAGGCACAGTGGCTCTTGAGCCCTAGATAATAAGGAAGGCAGCCAAGAGAGGCCATTAAAGTACCAAAAAACCAATAAGGTTTTTTTTTAAACTTGAAAGTTCCTAAATGTTTTTTACTATTAAAACAAAAGTAAGTAAAACTCTCAAATAGTATAAATTTTCTATTTATTTTATTTCTTCTTTATTTGATTTTATTTCAAACTCACTGAAAGATTTCAGCTTCTACTATCATGGTGAGTCCCTCAGCTTTTAATGCACTCCTTCAAATATAAGTTGTCCTAAATATTTGATGATGATGATGATGATGATGTTGATGATGATGATGATATTAGTCTGCATGGACCAATATGAATGTTATTTTATTCATTGCTGACATTTCCCACTTCTCAGACTGAATTCTGCTTTATCTTTAATAAACTTCAAAAGCCTTGGAAATTAACAAGACAAATACACTTTACCAATAAAGATGTTCAACAAGATTGGCTCTAACCTATTTTTTTTTTCTCCCCCAAACATTTCTACAGGGCATCTTCTCTCAATTCAATAAGCTAATTTCTATCATTAATCTTTGTTTAGAACCCATTAGAGAGCCTTTCCAATTATAGTCTGGGTGAAAATTTTCATAATGAAGCTTGTAAAAAAATGGTAACGCTGAGAACACTTGAGACTTCCATTCTGAGGATTAATATTACTTCATATATCTCTGCTTTATATACACATATATGCAAATACATATGTGATGTGATTATTTAGATAGATGTGTGTGTGTGAGGGAGAAAGAGAGAGACAGAGAGAGGAAGAGAGATAGAGAGAGACAGAGAGAGAAAGAAAGAGAGAGAGATCACAGAACTGAGAAGATCAGAGCAAGTCATTTAATCACTTACTGTACTAACGATAATTCTGCAAGACAGTTAAGTTACCAAGAAGTATGAACATGCGGTGGTAGAAGTTCCTCTTCCAAGATATCCATACTAATGAAATCACAGGTCCAGCATACATACATACATATACACATACATATACACACATATAGACACAATACATACATACACATTTATAAATATATACACATATATACATCACAAATGTGTGTGTGCACACATGCGTCTTTCTCTGCCACTTGACCACTTATTGTCCAAAGAAATCCTCTGAGATAAAAAGTTACAAATCTTCATTGGAAGAGAGAATTGGCTCAACACAGGACATATCTAAACCAACAAAATCCCACAAAATCACAGAATCAGAACAAAAAATATATGTCTGTCTGTTATATGTATGTACACAACCATGGAGTATGTATGCATTATATATATATAGACACATATATATGTATATTATGTATATACACAATTTCCTAGGATTACTTCTACTCCCTGAGATGATCACTAAATTGATTAGATGAATAGAAATGAATTCTCCCTCATTCTTTACCTAAAAAGCACTTGAATTGTAGAGAGAAGCCCTTAGTTTGTATTCTGAGACCTTGGGTAATAGTTTCCTCCTTTTTAAAATGAGGGTCTTGGTTCCCTTATCCCCAAATATATAAGCAATCTTCCAGTTCCAAAGCTCAGGATAATATAATTCTATGATAAAATACACTTTATTTCCTTGTTTAATTTGATGATCTGAAGCTTCCTTCTGTCTCTGACACTTGCTAAAAGTAAACCTACGAACCAGTTATCCTTAGCTTCCTTGTTTATAAAATGGGGTTGTGGAGTTAAACTGAAATACAACATGTAAATGGAGTTTAAAAAAAAACCATAACCCCATTACTTCATTTTGTAGATGATTTGTTCACAGAATTTAATCAATTCATCTAATGTCCAGACCTATTTTAGTCTATGCAAAATATAGTAAAGTGATAGGCTTTCAGACTTTGCATGAAATGGAGCAAGCTTAGCAATCATGTCATTTATATTTTATCTTGATTATGCCATCCTATCCTTAAATACTCTTCTCTTCTTTCAAAGGTAAGTGAGAGAGGTCACTCTGAATTCTGTTTTTCTAAGATTTTTGAAGTTAGGTACCATATGACTTGACACCAAGTTTCTTTTTCCCCTATTATTTTCTTAGAGTAGTTGCTCTCTAGAGGAAATAAACAGCCACAATAGTTTCTCTGTTTTCTTTATTATGAAATTGCCCTCCTGTAAATTAGAAAATGTTTCTGAGGTACATGTTTAACTGTAATTGTTGCCCAACTGGGGCTTATATTGATAAAACCACCAGGGTACCTCCAGTGATTTTCAATCTCTTTCCTGCTGTAATTGTTTGAGGAATTTTTCAGTCATGCTTTCTTGGAGTTGTACTTGTAGTTGATTATTGATTTTCTCCCTGGCTTTTCATTCCTTGCACCTTTCTATTGAATCACAAAGATCACCCAAGAGGGTGATCTGTCAGTCAGTTAGTACTTATTGACTACCTACTCTATTCAGGGCACTATACTAGTTAGTATGGAGTGAGGATAAAAAGTAAATGGAAGATCATTACATTCTTACTCATCAAGAGTTCACGATCTAAGAGATATTTTTGAAGTGGGTATGTTGCTTACAGTGTAAACTCAGGCAACTCTGATTACTACAATAAAAATTGAAGAAGGTGTTTGCATGCATGATATCGAAATACAGACTTGGAGCTTGGTTTTGGTCCAGATTTTCTCATACACACATACACACACACACATGTTTGAAGATATGTGAGTGAACACATACACAGATGTATAAATTTATGCATTTACATATTGTGTATGTTTATATTTGCATATTTATATGCAAAATTGGTCTTTTCTAAAAAGACTACCTTATCAGTTTGCAATCAACCAATCAACAAGCATCATTAAACGTGATTATGTGACAAGTACTGTCTTCAGTACTTCCTGACTTCAAGAGGCTAATATCCAAATATGTTTATCAGCAAAAAGAAATGATAACTGAATTCATAGGAGAGGGTGAGATCACCAAGTGAAAGTTAAAAAAAAAGGACAAGAACTCTGTTAAAAATCCATACTAGGGTGTAGGATAAGGAAGAAAATCAGCAAGATGATCAGGAATGAAAGGTCAAAGGTAAAGGAAGGGTTACCAAAATGAGTAATGTCTACAAGCTAAAAAAAGGAGAAAGAATAGTCAGAAGAGGAAAGGTATGATAGAGAGCTAACCTCTTTTATTCCAAACCTCTCCTCAAACTATTAACTCTACCACTATCTCCTCCTCATCCAAATAATTGACCTCTCACCTCCTACTTAATTAAAAACAAAGATTGAGGTCATGCCAAATAAGCTCTCCTTCCCGGCTCTCCCCCCTCTCCCCCCCCCCCCCTCCCCGGACCAAACCTTAAACTGTCTCTCAAAAGAAGGTCTTCTCCTATATTCTCTTTTTTCCCCTTTTAATTTCAGAGGATGATTTAGCCTGCTGCCTTACAGTGCAAATGAAGGCTAGTTTGGCTGAATCACCAAGTATGGGAAGGGAATAATTTATTATGGAGTTAGGGTATGAAGGATTTAAAAAAAAAAACTAAACAGAAAATTTGATGTATTTCTCCTAGATACAATATGGAGCCCTTTGTATTGCTAATGGAATTTGGAGATGCCCCTGTATTGGCTTGGTTTTTGGGTTGAGTGTTAAAACCCAGAGCTTGTGAATCCCACTCGTGGGATGGTCTTGTTGACATAAAGAGAGAGGACTGAACTAGGAGGAGCTGTGAATTGGGAGAGAGGCCCAAGCCTAGAGAAGGCCAGAAGGACTTTGGGAGAGCAGTATCCAGAATTGTGGAGCCTGAGCTGCTGAGAGAAAGACTGCTGAGAGCCCATTGGAACTGCCCAGGACTTTTGAGAACTGCCACCTGGAACTGCCAAGGACTGAGGAGGCATGGCTGTGATGCCGCTATTTTGTCTATTTGTTTTGATATTGTTTTGCCAGATTCACCTGATGGTGAAGGACAGTGCTGCTGTTGTAGAGGTCCTGGAACCTGGCTGTTGATTCAAAAGCCCTGAAGGAGGATTTTCTTGTGGTACCTGTACAGAAAACCTGGAAGAGGGCCTTGCTGGTGTTTTCAGGGGTTCTGGGACTGTTCTATAGGCAGAGAGTGACTTGATGAGGACACTGGCTATGGCTTTGTTGAGCCTTGTCTCCCCAGGAACTGAGATTGCTGAGGGCTTGCCTGGGGTGAGGATGAAAGAAGGCCCTTTCCTTGGGTATTCAATGCTGAGCTTAACCTTGTAACTTAAGGGTGGATGGCCTTTTGTGCTCTCCTGCCCCTTTTGAGATTCAGGGGTGGGAAGCCTTTGAGTGATTGACCAAATGTATGTATTTTGTTTATAGTTGGAGACTAATCTCCACTTGAGAAGAGACTTTTGATTGATTAAATGAATGTACTGTCTAGGGGTGGAGTAGTACCTGGATTGAATTGAGAACTTGCTAAAGGAACAAGTTACACTGTATTTTTACTTTTTCTGTTCTGTGAATGTTTGCTGAATAAATGGGGTTTACTATGCTGGTAATCTGAACCTTGGAAGTTGCCTTTGCTTGGCATTACACCATTGTAGTTAATGAAGTACAGGAAGTTCTGCCAGTCAGATTTCAAAATCACTCTGGCAGCTCTGTGGAGCAAGGACTAGAGTGGGGAACAGTTTTTCTGTGGATAGACTGAAGAAGATAAAAAAGATGAAATAAATTCAATGGGTATATAAATTAAGAGAATATTGGTCCTTTGGAGAGGAGAATAGTTTCAGTAGGTTGAAAGCTGGATTGCAAGAAGTTGACTTACATGTGGGTGGTGAAGAAATGGAGATTAAAATATCTTCTACTACTCTCTCTAAAATTCTGACAATGAAAGGGAAGAATAAAATGGGAACATGACTTATGGAATTTTGAGGGTCAAGCAGAGGCTTTTTAGGATATAAGTAAGATGAATACAGTTGTAATCAAATGGGAAAAGTAAACAGTAGAGAGTCC
This sequence comes from Pseudochirops corinnae, assembly GCA_028646515.1. Taxonomy (NCBI): domain Eukaryota; kingdom Metazoa; phylum Chordata; class Mammalia; order Diprotodontia; family Pseudocheiridae; genus Pseudochirops; species Pseudochirops corinnae. Next base: position 91,571,250 of record CM053586.1, read on the forward strand.
ACACATGGAAGATGTGTGTGTGTGTGTGTGTGTGTGTGTGTGTGTGTGTGTGTGTGTGAGAGAGAGAGAGAGAGAGAGAGACATAGACCGAGAGGGAGAGAGAGTGTCTTTATTGCCACCTCTTTCAATAAAGTATGCTTTAGCAAGGTACTGGACAGATTGGAGTCAAGGGCACAATGAATGAATGAGAATTTATAAAACACTTACTATATGTCAGATACTGTGCTGTTTTATTGTCATATCATTTCCAGAAAAGATTATATTTTTTGATAACTGTTTCCAAAGGTAGTGGTGGAAAATAAAAGATTTGCATTGTTAAATAGAAGGATTAACTCATTATGTGAGAACAGAATAAAAGAATAGAGAATGAGTAAAGATCTTCTTTCTAAAGATTTTAACATGTAGTTGAAGGGCAAATAGTAAAGTAAGTTCATACTGGATAAACTCATTCTTCTTATAATATAATAGGAGTTGAGGTCATGGCTGAAAGAAAAAGGTGTTTTGGAGGTCTAGGCAGTTTGTAAAAGGATTAACATAACCACAGTAACACATGTTTTAGAAAATAAAGAAATGGTGAGTTAGAGGATTCCCCCAGCAGAACACAAGTTTCTCCTAGAATATAAACTCCTTAAGGACAGGAACTATTTGGATTATGTCTTTGGATTTTAAAAACCTATAGCAATATTGTTCCTTGAACATAGTAAATGCTTATTTAGTTGAATCAAAACATGGAGAACTTCCTGATTTCTCCCTCTTACTTGTCTGCACAGTCTCAGCCTTCTTTAAGGGCTCATCATCCATACTGTGCCCCTAAATTGTGGGTGTTCTTTAAAGTTCTATCCTGGTTCCTCCTTCCTGCCTATAAACTCTCTTGGTGACCTCATTAAGTTCTCATGGGTTTAATTATTATTTCTAAGAAGATGATTTATAGATCTATATATCCAGCCTCCAGTGTCTTGCATTTTAGTCCCAAATCATCAGCTAATTATTTAACACTTAAAATTGGATGTCCCAGAGACATCTCATAATTCCATAGATTTGGAGATTTATATCTATAAGGAGCCTCAGAAGACATCTAGCAATATCTTCATTTTTTGGTGAGGAAATTGATGACCAAAGAAATAAGTGACCTGTCCAAGATCACCTAAGTAGTAAATGGGAGAATTGAGACTTGAATCAGATACTCTCTGTCCAAATCCAGAGCTCTTTCGCATTGTATGATGTTGTCAACATATCAAAAATAGAACACCCTTTGCCAAATATTTCCTCTTCTATTTTCACAGCATCTCCAGCACCTATCCCATTCTCTCTTTTTATACAACCACTAGACTAGTTCATATCCTAAACTATTGCAACAGCTTCCTAATTGTTCTCCCTGCCTCAAATTTCTCCTCACTCTAGTGAATCCTCATAGTGAATGCAAAGTGATTTTCCTTAAGCATAGATCTGACCCTGTCAATATATCCTAGTAGCTCTCTATTGCATCTAGGAAAAGAAAATACAAAATCCTCTGTTTGGATTTCAAAATCCTTCACAATGTAGCCTCAGTGGAACATTTTGGCATCACTGTAAATGATTTCCCCTTCTACATTCTGTGGTCATATTTTGTGATTCAGCCAAGGCGGCCTGTTTTCTGCTTTTCAAACACAGCACCCCAACCCCTATCTCCCTGACTTTGCATTGGCCATTATTCATGCCTGATATACATTCCCTCTTCAATTCTAATAGAATTCTTCTTTTCCTTTAAGATACCACTCAATCACCACCTTCTCAATGAAGCCTTTCCTGATCTCCCAACTGTTAGTCCTTTCCCTCCTTAAAAACCTTGTATTTTTTGCCTTACTGTATTCCTTAAAAACTAATACATGTAATTATTATCTTCCTTAATAGAAGGTAAACTCCTGGAGAATAAGGCTTGTTTCATTCTTTGTATTTGTATCCCTATTACCTAATGATATATAGTAAATTCTTAATGTTTCTTTACCAATAATTGGTTGATTAATGTAATAGTAACATCCCAGAAAGATAACATAAATATGTAGTAGGCATTGGTCCCATGATTTCATTGCTTCCTGCAGCCATACTTGATGTTTTGGAAAAAGAAGAAAAAAAAGGTGATGTTTCTCTCGTGGTTGGAGATTAGTAGAATAAGAAGAGGAGAAGGCCAAGCAGATGAAGGTTTTAAGAAAGAAGGAACATGCACTGTTGAAGGAATTAGTCATAGAAGATCTCAAAGGAAGAAAATCAAAGCTAAAAAAGATCTGATAGATTAGATTATACAGAGAGATCAAGAATCTTCTCACCTGAACTCCATCCCTATATTTCTCATTATCAACTGGAGAGCCCCACTTGAGTGTTCTGCTGAACAACTTAAACTTAGCATATAGAGAAGCTGATCAAATCACATAATTTCACCATCTTCCTCCAGATTCTATCCCTTCCTCTACCTTTCCCATTTTTTGTAAACAGATTTATTAATTATCTACACAAGGGGAGAACTGGATGAAGAACATGCAAGCAAGTCTCATAGACATATTTCCCAGTGCAAATGGAGTATGACTAATCGATACATAGTCATATAACTAGGTTGATTAAATTGGTACCGAACAGTCTAGAAGCAAGAATGCTAATGCAAATCAAGTTGGTGCTTTCCATTGTGCTGAATGGGGACAGCAATTCTTTTTAGAATGGTAACATAGTTCTTCACAGTTGGCTTTTTTCAAGTCAATAAAACCTAGTTTTCCCATGGGTCTTTATAGAAATATAACAAAATAAAAAGTTCTAAGGTGTTGATTCTACATCCCCTGACTTTTCAGGGCTTCTAAAACAAAGAGGAAATCTAGCTATTGGTCTTTCTCTCCATCTAAGAGCAGAGTATCTAATATGCTCAGCTGTAGCCAGATGATCCTTACAAAGGTCAAAGACCAAGGGGACAAACTTTTTGGATATGAATAGAATAAATGGGGTGACTACATGGATAAAAGCATGAGAGATAGCATAATCCCAAGGACTGGGGCAATGATACAGTCAGAGACATAGAGATGCTTCCCAAATCTCATCCTTCAAACTAAATTAAGGCCTAGCCAATTATCCACCAATCTGAAAAATTCTTTTTCTTCTTTAGGGTCATTATGCAACTAGTGTTTGAATATAATTGATACTTTCTATAAAGTTACTGGGGGAGTTGGGGACATAGAGACAACATTTCCACTGCCCTATGCAAATTAGGATATTTTCTGTCTAGTCTGTGTGATGCTCAGGAGTATGATATAGAGTGGAATTCCCTCCTGTTTCTATGCAAGGCTTCATCCCCAAAGACCAAGCAATAGTTTAGGTCTTTAACAATTTGGTGAATCAAAGTGATAACATTTTTAAAGTCCAAGGTCACATTACTTGTGACCAAAAGGTCACTTTGTTTATCCTTCTTATCAGTGCATGATCTCACCACTATTGGATTTTGTTTTTTGGTATACCAACAAAGGTTCTAAAGACCAAGGAAGAAGTGATGGTAGAACTGAAAGATCTTCAGGAAAAAATACAGGGTTTTAAATGTGAGGTAAATGCAACTGGACATGCCTTGTTACTTTACTGCAGTATTAAGGGGGAGGAGAATATAGTATGGATTCAAGAAGCAGCTAAGTCTTATGCTGATGGAATATCACCTGAACTCAGTCATCAAATATGATTCTTTGGTCAAGGAATCTTGGACCTGTGTATAGAAAAAGACTTTGATATGATGTATGTATTGGTGCTTGTGATAATTCAAGCCAGTGCCATGAACCACTTATATATCAAAGCATTGGCTGCCCATTAAAATTTTTATGTCAAATAAATACAGTTGTTGTTTTTTTCTGTTGGTGGCAAAGCATCTAATTTTTTTATATTGGTTTCAGCATAACTTTGAATTATCCTATATAAATTTCATTTTGTCACTCTATTACCCAAATGAGCTCTTAGAGATAAAAGTCACAAAAATGTTAGCCTAGATTGCCTTGCAGTTTTCCTGTATACTTTGTCCTGTAAAGTGAGTACCTGTCACTGTTAATAAGATGGAGAAGTACCTAATCTAATAAAAAAAATTCCTAGGAGTATTTTACTTACTATCCCAGAATTTTGATTTCATGTAGGAATGAACTTCAACACATCCTACATACCTATATAGAATATTACAGTAATAGTTAGGTACTTGAACTAGTAGGGGTGAGCTGTCTTATTTGTTATTTAAGCTTTTCCATATTATGACCTTGATAAATAGGACACATAATGCATTGCTTGGGCTATATGGGAAAATTTGAAGCAATACAATTTTTTTTTTTTTTTTTTTTTTTTTTGCTTTTTGGAAAGGGGGAGGCAGGGCAATTGGGGTTAAGTGACTTCCCCAAGGTCACATGGCTAGTAAGTGTTAAGTGTCTGAGGGCAGATTTGAACGCAGGTCCTCCTGAATTCAGGGCCAGTGCTCTATTTACTGTGTCACCTAGGAACCCCAAAGACAATTAAAAAAAACTATTCTAATCATCCCTTTTTGCTCATATGCAGCATGTCCTGGTAATGTGAGGGAAGTACAGGAGTTAAGCCTTGCGCTCAACTGTGCACCATAGAAGCTAAGGCTATGAAAGATAACTTGTTACCTTAGAAGTAGCTTTCTCAATTTCTGGGGCCTGATCTTGGAATAAGAACATCCTCAAGATTTGGTTAGAAGAGTCTGGTCCTCAAAGACCCCCGGGCTTGGAGTAAGGATTTACTGTGACAAAAACTGCTAAGAAAACCGGAAAGCATTCTAATAGAAATTAAGCATAGACTAACGTCTTCGAAGCTTTAAATGAGCATATGACAAAGCATGACATCATAACCAAATGTGAGGAGAAAGGAAGAAATGACCTATTAGATTAATGGGTAAGGGAACCTTAGTTCATGACCAAGCAGGGACTAGAGAATATCACAGAAGATAAAACTGACGATTCTGATTACATAAAATTAAAAAAGTTTTTACATAAATAAATCAAATGCAGCTAAAATTAGAAGGAAAGTAAGCAATTGAGGAAAAAAAATTCTTTGATAAAGGCCTTATTTCCAAGATATTTAAAGAACTGATTAAAAGGCCTTCCCCCATTCATAAATGGCTAAAAGAGATGAACAGACAGTTTTCAAGGGAACAAATCTAAGCTAGCAATATCCATACGAAAAAAATTACTCCAAATCACTAATAATTAGAGAAATTAAAATTAAAATAACTCAGGCCCTGTCTCATATCCACCAGAAGCTAAATTTAACAACAACAAAAAAGAAAATATCAAATACTAAAGGAACTACTGGATAAAAGGCACAACAATGTACTGTTGGTGGAGCTGCGAATTGGTCCAGCCATTTTGGAAAGCAATTTTTCCCATTTCAGTTGATGGCACCACTATTATCATAGATATTCAAGCTTGAAACCTGAGTTATCTCTGAATCTTCCCTCTATCTAATCTCTCACATTCTATCAGCTGCCAAGTCTTATCTATTCTTTTTTATTTTATTTTACTGAAGGCTTTTGTTTTACAATACATTTACAGATCACACCCCCTATTCCATAAGTAGTCACTTGTAAAAAAAAAACAAAGTAAACAAAACTAACAATACACTGACCTTATCTGAAAGTACATGTAATACTCTGGAGAATATGCTCTTATTATTAATAATTCATTATTATTATTAAATAAAATTAAAAAAAATCTCTCTCCCCATCCCAATGGAAAAAGAGAAAAAAAATTTTCCTTGAAAAAAATACACATAATCAAGAAAAACAAAATTGTTCATTGGCTCACTCTGTATGTGTGTGTTCACATACATATCCATATATATGTATGTGTGTATATGTGTGTGTGTGTCCTAATCTCTTTCCTCTCTATTTCTACAATGTCTGGCTCCATTCCCTCTGTTTCTACCCTAACTTTTAACACCCTAATTCAGTATTTATTGTCTCTCATTTGTATTAATTTACCATCACTGATAAATTAACCCTCATCATTGGCCCTTTTTACTTTCCTTTCCAGGTCGTCTTTCACACGACTGCCAAAATGGTCTTCCTAGCATGCAAAGTCTGATCATATTACTCTTATTCTTAAAAAAAAAAAAAATTGGGAATTCTTCATTACTTACTAAATTAACAATAAACTCCTTAGCATATCATTCAAGACACAATATGTCTCTAATTTATTTCTCACCCTTCACATACTCTATATAGCAACCATGCTGAAATACTTTACATTTGCTAGTTAATGCTCTCATAAAGCTCACAGTCTAATGGGGGGGCAACATACATACGTACATACATATATATATATGTATATATATATATATATATATAGATATATATGTATATATATAACACAACTAATGGGGAGGCAACATACATATATATATAAAACACAACGTACATATATACAAGATATATACAGAATGAATTGGGGGGTGTAGTCACAGAGGCAAGACACTAATGCTAGAAAAGGCTTCCTGTGGAAGGTGGGATTTTAGCTGAAAGTTTAAGAAAGGCACAGAGGCCAGGAGATAGAAATGAGGAGCAAGAACATTCCAGGCATGGCAGATAGCTAGTAAAAATGCTCAGATTTGGAAAATGGAGTATCATGTGAGAGGAACAGTAAGGAGGAGGTCAATTCTAGGCAGTGAGGGATGCAAGCACACACACACACACATTAAATAATAACTGCTCTCAATAAGCTTACATTATAATAGTATATACAAAAGTATATCTAAGATACATAGGAAATAAACACAAAGTATTTTGGGTGGGGGAATACACTAATATTCCAGGGAGATCAGGAAAGTCCTCATAGAGAAGGTTGCATTTGAGCTAAGTTTGAAAAGAAACTAAAAATTTAATGAAACAAGTGAAAAGGCAGTGCATTCCAGGCATGGATCAAATTATATAATATGTGTAAAGCTACTCCACACTCTTTAAAACACAGCATGAGTGTCAGCTATTATTATTATGTAGTGTGGGGTAAAGAGCCCTTGCTTTAAAAGTAGAGGACATTAATTCGAGTGCTGGCTTTATCACTACTTGGCTATGATATGGGGAAAATAATTTAACTTAGTATGTCTCCGTTTTTTAATCTATAAAATGGAATAATGATGCTCACATTCCCTTGCAGGGTTACGAGGTTCAAATGAAAATGGGAGTAAAACATATTATAAAGAGCTATGTAAATGTGGTCTATTATTCTCTCTGATTTTAAACTCCAACACTGGTACAAAATAAGTTCCAACCAGCCCCTTATTTATTAAATACTAACTATGCAAAAGGCATTGTGTTAGGTATGGTATATACAACAGAATGTAAGCACTTTAAAGGATTATTTTATATTCTGTCTTTTTATCTCTAAGACCTAACACATACCTGATACTTAGAAAACCCTTAATAAATGTTCATTGTATTAGATTGAAATGGATTGAATTATTGAGTCTTTCGCTCACTCAATCAAAGGCAGAACCATTTTAGCTATGGCTACATTTATCTTTCATGAAAACTATGGCATTCATTAGAATATTATGATAGCTTGCTAAAGGAAACCAACATTCCTAATATCCCTCAGCTTCTAAGCATTTTTAAGAATGACATCCCATAGAAAAATATACCTGAATACATGTTTCATTTCATCTTTACCCTATCCATCTTCAACATTCATGAGCATTCAAAAATCTCAGCCTCAAATATATTAAATAACCTTGAAATGTTGCATATGCAACCATATGGTGATAGCTCAGTTTCAAATTCATGTCTCCATCACCTTTGTCCCTCAGTAACATTTTCCGTTTTTTTTTCCCCAATGATTCTTTCAATTCTACTTGCATTTCTTGACCTTTAAGTTTTCTTTTTAAAAAAACCATTTTGTAGTTTTTATGATCTTATTGTCAACTACAGGTTTTATTACATCATAGCATAGATTACCACATTCCTATCTGCATTTTCAAAAGCCTAATCAACATTCAAAGGGTATGTGTATTTTATTGAAATGCCTTAGATTATATCTTATTTATTCATTGAATTGAACCAAATACTTACATACTCTAGAATACATATTATAAGTCATACTCTTCATTATACTATATTTTACTCAGTTCCATGTGGAAATTCTTTGGCTTTTTTTTGTTAAAACACATTTGATTTATGAGTCTACCTAGACATCAGCAAAAAAATTATACATAGTTGAAGGGCAACTCTTTTAATGATGCTATTTATTTGGTTTTCATTCTCCTTTATGATTTCTAAATCGTTGTTTATCATTGGATTCTAATTGTCTGTGTAGAGCTTCAAGTATCTTTGCAGGGGGCATCTTTATGAATAGGGTTATAATTACTCTCCCCATAAGCCTGAGATAAGAAAAAGGCAGGCAATTGCTAGAGGAGCTTTCCCACAGAGTTTTGCTAATGGTGACAACATTCCAGTCCTGGGCTTTTTTAGACACATCCCCACTTCAAGTCTTATTTGCTATTATTTTTTCTTTGTGAGTATCTGAAATCTGTCTTTTCTTTCCATTGAACAGCAATTCCTCACATTTCTATGGCACTTCAGAGGTTACAAAGTGTTTTATTTTCCTTCACAAGAGCCCTGTGAGATAGGTAGTCTGGCTATTATTATCTTTATTTTATGGATAAGACAATGGTGGCCTAAAGAGTTTGTATGACTTGTCCAGGGTTGCATACCTGGCAAGAGAGCCAGAATTAGACTCAGGCCTTTTGTGACTCTGAATTCAGCATCCTATTCACTAACTATGCTGTTCTTTGGCCTGAGTTCCTAAGGAGTTTGCTACTAGCTACCATTCATCTGGTAACCCAGCTTCCATCTTGAATGAGTACCTCTGGGACATCCTGAAGAAAGTCCTTGAATCCAGTCAGTCAGAATACATGTATAATTCTATTAACTCAGTGCTCCAGATACTTTGCTTATTCATAGAATCACACACTTACTCTGCATATAGTCAATACTTTATGACTGTCTTCTTTACATAGCCTTTATAGGCACTGAAGCAGATAAGGAAAGGCTTAGGATCTACTCTACTACTAAAATATAAGATGGAAAAAAAAAAACAAACGAGAAGCGGCACTAAATTTTAGGAGATTAGAATGCCAGCTTTATTTTCTTTCTCAAAATCCTGGCCTCAGATTTTGTAAAATCTATCTCTTTATCCATCTTTCTACATTTTTGTGGCCTTGAAGTCATTAGACTGGAGTCTTACATGTAGCTGATTAAATTAAAAGCTCCTTGATGCTTCCACTGGTTGTTAGTGTTTCTCAAATATTTGTTTATAACTATCTGTGTGTTGTATCACCCTAGCTCCAAACAGTCCATCATTTATTAAGCCTCAATTGTGTAAAAGGTACTATTGGCTACTATAGATTTAACAGAATGTAAGTTCCTTTACAACAAGAACTATTTCTCATTTTGTCTTTGGATTCAAACGTCAAAGCACAATGTGTGGCATATGTTGTTCAGTCATTTAAGTCATGACTGACTCTTTGTGACCCCATTTGGGGTTTTCTTGGCAAAGATACTGGAATGCTTTGCCAATTCCTTCTCCTACTCATTTTACTGAAGAGGAAACAGAGGTAAACAGTGTTAAGTGACTTGCCTAGGGTCACACAGCTAGTAAATGTCTGAGGCTAGATTTGAACTCAGGAAGATGAGTCTTCCAGACTTCAGGTCAGGCACTCCATCTGCTATACCACCTAGCTTCCTCCATGAGGCATATGGTTTTAAACCCTTATGATGTTTGTTGAATTGGGTAGTATTGATTTTTCCTTTCATTTACTTAGTGAGCATTTATAAAGGACCTACTATGTGCCAGGTACTATACCTAGATGCTAGGGATATGACAAAATTAAAAAACAGTCTCTGTCTTCAGAAAGCTTACATAACATCATATCTACAATAACTGAGTGCCATACACACAGCTGGTGCTTAATAAATGGAGTGTTTGGAAACCAGTTAGATTCATCTGTGAGTTTCTGTGAGCAAACAGATTTTTTTGAATACCTTCTTTTTAGTTATAAAAAAAGTCCTGGGACTATGATGAGAATTTGTTATTAATTTTAGCATTGAGGCAAAATGTACACTGCAAAATAAAGTTTTATTTCTCATAACATGTCCCTAAGAAAGAAAGGCATTCATGCATACTCAGGGGATCTTTAAACAAACCCATTTTGTTTAGGCCATATACTCCATTTTGATAATTAAGAGCAAGAATTTTACTTTAAGCAGCAATTCCAAGCCCTGTGTCAAATTTAAGCAATTATCATACATCCTCTAAGAAATTCTTCAAGCAAACTATTATTTTAGAAACTGGAGGAAAAATTAGATTAGATTTGATAGAGTTCTGAGGCCAAACTGCATGCTATTCTCAGGCCATTGGGGCTACTTTTTATAACAGGTGAATTGAGTGCGATTTAGAAAGATATTTTGCTAGAAAATGACTCAGTTTTGGAAGGATTCATAAGCAGTTCAAATTCTGTGTATTTCTAACTGTTTACATGAACAGCAGGTGGCTCAGAAGTGTCTGACTGAAGTTCAGTGTCTCACTGGGGTGTCCCCAGTAGCCATTTAAAAGACACTTACTGGAGTGTCATATTCAGAACAGATAATGGTTATTTACTATAAAAGTAGTGACAATTGCTTCATGGCAGCAGATACAATAGAAAACCAAAAAATTATGACCTTCATTCATGGCAGAAGAGTAAGTACTTTACAAAAATGCAAGCCTCAAAATTCATACCTTGCAGTTACACGGTCCTATACAAGGGTCATCATTACTGCTTCCTGAGCCACTGCAGTTGCAATGCACACAATCAGGATAACCAGTATAACCTCGAGCACACCGATCACATGTGACTCCTCCAAAGCCATGTTTGCAATGGCAAGATCCAGGGAATAGACCTAGGGAAAGATCAAAATGATATCAACACAAACAGGCTAGATGCATATAATCTGAAATAAAAGAAAATCTATGTAATTCTGGTTTGAAGTTCAATCAATCTATGTGGATGATGGCAACAAAGTAAGAAAGCAAGATTTGTCTTTACTTCAAGAAAGCCTTTAAAATATGAAACCATACCAACTTCTGGGAATAGTGTCCAAGAGGCTTCAGTGCATCAAAGTCAGAGAGAAAGCTATCAGGTATAGATTATCCTCCTCTCAGAGTAAATTATAACCCCCAGGATAGTGGGCCTTAGCAATTTTTGGGTGTGTAGCGGACATATTTTCAGGATCTCTGTATTAGAACAGGTCTGAAAATGGAAGGAGT
>CM053586.1:91584501-91596863 GCA_028646515.1 Pseudochirops corinnae
CTTCCTCAGTGATTTCCAAGCCCGGGGCTGTTTCCACTAATGCAAGAATGTACTCTAGGTGGGGCTTTTACCTCTTGTTTTTGTGTGTCGGGGAGGGGGATGAGAGCCCCTAGATTTCATTCCTCCATCCCAACTTCTGAAAGTCTGAGCAAGTAGCTTCAAGAATCCAGGCCGTGGGTTGCTAGCCCCCGGAAAAACCGCTGACCCTGCTACACGCCCTGCGTTCCCTCCTACCCAGTTCCGTCGGTCCTCACCTGGGCAGTGAGAGGGCTGCAGAAGCCTCCAGCTGGGTGAGTCTGCTGGATAGGGCCTCCCAGACCGCCGTGCTCTGCTCCCAGGCCCGCGCTGGCGCCACTTCCGCGCGCTGTGCTCTCCCTGCCCCGACCTGACTAGGCACCTCTCTGGGCTCGGAATCTGTCACTCTCCATCTCACAATGGGCTCCGTCACTTAAATCCACTCAAATTTACATTTTAGTTCCCAAGGACGAAATTCTTGGGGAGCTTGTTCAAGTTACTGCTTACTCTCCCTGTTCAAGTTACTTCTTACTCTCCCAAAATGTACATTTTCTACTCTCTTTATCCATGATGTTCTGCGTTGTCATGATTTGTATTTTGTTAGCAACTTTTGACTGCAGGAGAACACCAGTGGGGTTCTTTACAGTGCAATCTATGACTTCTAGAGTCTTTTCCAAGGACATAAATGATAGCTTGTAAACTGTTATTCCAATAAATGGATTGTATGAGTGTGTGAGATATTCAGGGAGGGATAGTACCTCTGATCTGAGGTCTTGTGAAGCCCTTTTCTGGGCTGCTCATCCACCTTTAATATCTACCTGTGACCCATCTCTCACCTGTGGTTCCAATAAGTCATAGCATATGCAGTGGTCACACCCTGGTAAAACCATATTGGGAGAAGGACTAAGCCAGGCTGAAGGAAACCTACAGGCCTCAAAATCTGTTGGTGAGTTAAGGGGTTATCTACCTCAAGCATGTGAAGAAGACTTCTGCCTAAAGGAACAGGCGGATTATAACAATTTGTTTCAAAGGCCATGAAGGTGACTGAACAAGGATTTGTGGACTGCTTAGAGCTTCATCAGATATTGAAGATTCCAAAGACATCCACTGCATTCTAGGCCATTGCCAATCATCTTGACTTTTGTCTTACCACTGGACTTTGATAACTCTGGGAGAAAGCGAGGCTGATCACAACTTTGCCTCATAAATCCAATTCATGCACAAGACATTACTCAATGACGTCATTAGTCTTCCCTTGAAAACAAAGGACAATAAACATTCCAGTAAGTACACTTTGGATTCTTTTTGCCTATGAGCATTATTATGCACTTATTCACATTGGAGTATTCTTCTTTTTTTACAGAGCCTTAAAGTGTTTCCTCTTCATTTCCACTATTTGAAATTTTACTTAGTAGAAGAGATTAATGTCCTTGCTAAACATGGTAGTTTCACTGCAAACTCACTCTTGTGGTCAGTCTCACATTGGGAGATATCTTCCTCACTACCCATTTTAATTCTTTATCCTTTTTATGTCTACCATGTATTTCCTGTTTCTAAGTTATTTCTAAAATATTTAATTTTTTTTCCTTCTGACTTTTTATAATAAAGTATTACTTTTATAACATGATTAGTGGTCCTCCTAATTCTCTAGTTGATTTTCTACTTTGGATATATTTTTAAAAATTACTTATTATGACAATTATTATTATCCAACATAGAATCTTATACAAAATGTTCTTCAAATTCTTCTTTGACTTGTCTAAATTATAGTGTATACTAAACCTTCTATACTTTGAGGCATCTCCTTTTCTTCTTGTTTAGACATATTTCCTCTTCATAAAAAATCTTTTTCTTCACTGTGGCAGCCCACTTAACTTTGATAGTCATCTACACAGGGGTTCCCCATGTTTTGTTTGTTTTAAGCCCCAGGTACTTTTGATTCACAGCATAAATTTTCCTTAGAGTTCTGCTAAGTTGTTCTTCAATAGTCTTAAGTTTTCCTGTAGATTGTTTACTATTACAATTTTTTAAGGAAAGTTTTCTTAACTACAGTTATCCTTCCCATATCTTTGAGGCAATAAGTGTCTGGGGCCCAGTGATCTGGAAAAATCCATGTAAAACCTTTTGACCCTCCCTTTGTACCAGAAAAGAAGTCTGAATTTTCCCTTTTTCTTTTATGAGATGTTTACAGTACCTCATTGTAAAATTTGGGTTTAGTGTTTGGTAAAAGGCTCTGTGTCATCTATTGGCTGTCACCTTCCACAAAACCCCCCAAAAACATTCATTTAATTTCTTATTCTGATCAGCAATGTATCAGAACTGTGAAAGGGAAAGTTGTGATGTGGAAAGGATAAATGTAATCCTTATGTTTCTGTTATAATCTCAATTTCAAAAATTGAGTATTTTCAGGACTGATTTTTATTTTATACTTTTAGAATAATGAACCTAATTTTGTGGAGATCATCATTACAGAGATATTCCTATATGGAGAGGCAGTATGGTATGGTGGGTAAGGTGCTGAGTGAGTTAGGAAGACCCAGTGTTCTGGGACATTTGTGTCTCATATTGGTCATTTAAAAGGTTAGGTCTGATAGTGGAATGAAATGAGACAAGGGGAGGCTATTTTATAGTTAACAAAAAACATATATTTACTTAGTCAAAGTAAGTGAAGGATATTCAGTAAGGATGTGCGTTGATGACACTTTCAGTTGATTCAGCTCAATGATACTTCCCTGAATCTGAGTTGGCCATGGGTGATCTGCTTGCCAAGTGTCAGAAAGTAGATGGAGCTCCTCCTCACTCTTTGAACTCAGTTGACCAGGAAGTGAGATCAACATCTTGAGCCTTTCATCCCCTAAACCAATTGAATATCAAGGTTGGCTTTAATACCTTTTAAAGAACACCAGTGCAGTGTGCATGGAGTTTGGGGAAGTTAGAATACTGCTTCTGCTATATGTGGGTTCATATCTTGCCTCTTACCATTACTGACAATGTCTGACCCCAAGGAAGACATTTAAACTAAATGTGCCTTAAGTTGTATCTACTAATTTATAAAGTGAATCTGATCTAAAACAGTGGAAGGACTTCTCCCAGTGAGAGTCAGTCAATAAACACGTATTAAGCACCTCCTCTGTGCCAGTTATGATGCCAAGCACTCAGGATGCAGATAAAGAAGTAAAAGCCAGCCCCTGCCCTCAAAGATCCAATAGTCTAATGAATGAGATAACAAGCAAATAAATATGTACAAATATGCTATATAACAGGTGATGCCTGACCTCCAGTTCTGTGAAGGCAGCAAGAAACAGCACTTGGTGAAACCTTTCAGTCTGCTTCCAGGCTAACTTTCAAGGCTTTCTGTGAATTATTTCCTTCCCAAACTCCATATTCCTGTGCCAAAATGACTAATTGCTATTCCCTAAACTTGACAGTATATATCCTGTCTCTGTGTCTTTGTATAAGCTGTTCCTCCCATGCCTGTAATCCACCCCCTTCTAAATACTACCTCTCAGAGTCTCTAGCTTTCTTCAAGGCTCAGTTCATATGATAAGCCTTTCCTAATCCTGTTAGAGCTCTCTTCTTCCTCCTAGGAATTTTTGTTGGTGTTCATTCCTTTCAGTCATGTCTGACTCTTTATGACCCCATTTGGGCTTTTCTTGGCCAAGATACTGGAGTGGTTTGTATTTCCTTCTCCAGCTCATTTTACAGATGGAGACATTAAAGCAAAGGATCCAGTGACTTGTCCAGGGTCACATACCTAGTAAGTCTCTGAGATCAAATTTGAACTCAGGAAGATGTCTTCCTGACTATAGGCCCAACACTCTATCTGTTGTACCACCTAGCTGCCCAAAACATAGTAGGTTTTTAATAAAATGCTTATTGAAATATTGACAGCAGTCTTTATACTACACCATGTTTTCTCCCCTATTATTATCATTTATAATCCTTAACTGACCTAATTTGCAGCTACTTTAATTTCATTTTAATATTTTCAATTCACCCTTGTATAAACATATAATAGTATGCTTTTTTCTAGTTGGCCATTCCTGTGATTTCATTGTTGTAAGAAATTTCCATTCTAGAAACTCACACCACTGATCAAGATCAGAAATTCTTTCAATTTATACTCTTAGATAGTTAACTTGGTTATTGTGAGGTTAAGTGAGTTGGATCACAGTTAGTTAGTATCAGTCAAAAGTGGGACTTTAATTTGGTTTTTCGTTAATCTAAGGCAAGCCCTCTGTTTGTTAGACTACTCTGACTTGCAATGTATCTGTTACTTCTTTTTGTTATTTAAGTACCCAAGTACTACTCGTAAGATTTGCTGTCTTATAATGTGGTATACAATCTTATAATGGACATTCAGTAACTACTAGCTGATTGATTAAGGATCATGTTTTTCTTTATATTAAGTCACATCAAGGGCTTATATCAAAGACTTTAGCCATATTCCCTAATTTACTTTGATTGCCCAGTCTTCTTATAAAACTTATAGCATGGTAGCCCCTAACCCTAATAACATGTTATAAAGTTCTCAGGCATTTTAAATGGGAAGCATTTATGAAGTGTCCACAATAAGCACAAATATATATACATTTCATAGCATCATGCAATTATAAAATTTGAGAATGGGAAGGGAGCCTCATTTACCAGGCAATTCAATGTATATCAGAAAGGAATCCCCACTATAACACATCTAACAGTGTACTTGAAGACCTCTAATGAAGATGGGCACAACACCTTTCAAGTTAGCTTTCTGAGAGTTTTAGGCTAGGCTTTTTTTTTTTTCAATGACAGAGACAAAAAAAGAAGTTAAAATATTTCAAAGACATTCAGTTGTGCGGGCTTTACTTAAGTATAAATAAGGATGTGTTAATGAAATCAGTGAGAAACTTCTTAACTGTAAGAGTAAGTTAATACGTAAAACCAACTAGAAGAGTTGTATGGAATCCCTGTTCATGAAGATCATTACAAATGGGACTGGCAAACATCTGTCTTAATTGTTTAGTTCTTTACCTGCTTGGTGGAAGGTGTGGAACCAATTAGCAGGTTTTTCAGCTTAATTATTCTGTGTCCCTTGATTTTGATACAGGACCATCTGGATCTAGGAAGGAGGGGATACTCTCTGAAGAAATTCCTATTGGTGGAGGGATATACCTAGATGATCACCCAATATTTTCCTACCCCTATGCAAAACAAAATATCAGAGTTCATGCTTATTATTTTCAAGATTTGTTAATCATTTTCATATTCTGAATATGTTAATGGAATGTACTCTGTAATTTGTGTCATCTTTATGATTAAGTGGTCATTGGGCTAGGGGTTAGTAGACCTGGATTATAGCCTCTGCTTATTCACCAATTAGCTATGTAACCTTAGTACATCATTTAGCCTCCATGGTCTTCTATTTTCTCATCTGTAAAATGAAGGCTTTTGGGCTAGAAGATCTCAAAGGTCTCTTCCAGCTTTAAAAGATTCTTCCTCTATACTTGCCTCAGGAATGAAATTCTAACCTCTTCTTTAGTAAATATAGTATTTCCAGTCTTTGGGGAATTAATTGAAGTGGTATTCTAGATGACTGGTCTTTGCATCTGGCTATTTTTAATCATTTTGTTTCATAGAAGCCAATTGGTACTTTTCTATGAATGGTTTTATTTACTGTTATAAAATCTTAAATAAAAATTCTGCTTCAAATGAACTCTTGCCAATAACCTCTGGACAGCCAAGCCCCTCACTCTTCTATTTAAACCATTAGGAAAGGCAGTAATGTGATACCATTTCATCAGCTAACAAGGTGCAGTATTTTTTGCCTGTGTGCATGTGCTTTTCTCCTTGCCAAGATACTCACGTATTGCTAATAAATGCTGGCAAGGAGAGGTTAAAATCAGGCAAGTGATTGCATTTTAGCTGACAGAACATTCATTGAAATGTTATCTACATGAAGCACTGGGAAATTCATCACGTGAATTGGCTGAGTTATAGTACAGAAGAATGGATTCCAGTAGGGGTAATATACCTTCAGCATTTTACTGGCTTAATTTAAACCAAAGTACAGATGTTTTATATGCATCTTGTGTGGAGTCCCAAAAGGAAAGAAAATGAGTTTAGTTTAGTTGTGTTTCCTATTTGCTTTGTTAATATAGTGGGTGTTTCTCACAAAGGAGGTTATTTGTTCCATCTTTTCCCTGTAAACCAGCGGGTTTATGGGTAAATGGAAGGGCAAAGTATAAAGGTAGCTAAGTGGCACAATGGAGAGAGCTGGAGTTGGAGTCAAACGGACTTGAGTTCAAATTTGATTTCACTTACTAGCCGTGTGACCCTGGGCAAGTGTAGCACCAATGCAATATTTACAGTGCCCACGATCACGATAAAGACCGAGACTATAAGTATTGCATGACGTCAATCCCAAATATGCCAGACTCTCCAGATAGAGGATAAAATGGAAGGATTTATTTAGACATCAGAAAAACCAAACCCCAAACCATTAAGCTGAAGTGCCAAAGATATTTAGAAGCCATAATAATGCTGGGAGCCACAGCATCCTTTAGCCTTCCCACAAACCAATATGTAATCAATATTTACTCACAAAACTCTCTACCTCTTTTGCCTGAACTCCTCCTCTGTCCACAACTGTCTGCAACTGTCTCCAACTGTCAGACTCACTCTGACCCAGCTTCCTGTAGCCTCTAGGGGGCAGAGTTTTATCTTCACAGCAGAGGAGCTTCAAACTCCCCCCTAGGTCTATTAAGGGGCAGGGAAGATCTTCAAATTCCTATTCCCATTACATTTCAAGTCATTTAACATCCACTTGCCCTGGTTTCCTCATCTGTAAAATGGAAATGATAATAGCACCTGTCTCCCAGGGTTATTAGTGATCAAATGAATAATATTTATAAAGCGCTGTGCAAGCCTTGAAGTGTTGCATGGATTCTGGTTGTTTATTATTATTATTATCATTATTTATTATCAGCAATAGTAGTAGTAGTAAATGTTGAAAGGTAGATTAACTATTGATTGAAACAATATCGTCAGAAGTACTACAGGTAGTAGCACCTGCATCTTCTCAGTGTTCAAGCATCATGGGAATGTGGGCTACATCAGCATGAAGCTTGGGGTTGTTTTCTTAGGATTTGTAAGTAAGTAGTTACCTGCTCTCTATTATTATTAGAGTTAGAAGACAAATGGTTCTGTAAGTCAAGTTACTTCCTTACTATTGGTTCATTCTACCACTAAGGTCAGGATCTTTGTGGTGTGGCTGAATATCATAGGATCATAGTTCTAGAAGTAGAAGGAAGCTCAGAGACCATCCAATCCTCTCATTTTATATATGAAAAAAGTCAAGTCAAGAAGCATTTTTAAGTATCTATTCTATGCCCCTGTATTCACTGGGGGCACAGCAGAAAGGCAAAAATAGTTCTTGTCCTCAAGGAGTATGCATTCTAATGGTAGAGATGACATACAAGTAACTCTGTACAAGCAAGATACATATAGACATGGATTTTCCAATTTATCATATATATATTTATACATGTATGATAAATTGGAAACAATCTCAAGGGTGAAATTACTAGAGTAAAGGAAAACTCAAAAGCATTTCATATAGAAAGTGGGATTTTTGCTAAAATTAAGAGAAGCAAGGTGATTTCGCTAAGATCACACAGGTAGTAAGTGATAGTAGCAGGATTTGAACCTTTACTCTAGCAGAGAAAGTCTATTTGAGTATCATGGACTTGACTAGGATGTCACTCTTGAATGCTTTGGTTTTAGGTGATCAAGAAGCTTTCAAGCTTAACAACATTGCGTGGGATTGAATGTAGGTGAGTGACTCAGGCTCTTGTTTGGACTAAACACTGTCCAGGTATTGACCCAGAGTTAGAATCCTAGGACCTTTTCCCATGTTGTTCCCTAGGAACCAGGACCTTGCCTTGTTTTCATTCTGGTGTCCCTTCCCCAATCTCAATCCTCCTTGTTTACTTTGTCTTTCAGGCCAGTTCTTGCTTCCTTATAGGAAAGGGTATGAATTGTGATCCTTCTGTTGGTACTGACCTCATGATAAATCCTTTCTTGATGAAGTTCTCCCATGTTATATCACCCTACTTTTCTCCTAATTTAAAAAAGATTCTCCAAATGTAAGAGTAGGATGGAGTGAAGATTAAGTTACCAGGTATCACAGTATTCACTTCTTTAACATATTTTATGTCATAATTACATTTATAAATAACCTAACAAAAATCAGTATGAAAACAAAACTGCAAAAAAAAAAAAAAAACCCTTGAATTTTATGCAATTAATGATGACCATGCTTGGCTAAAGAAAAACCTTAGAACTTCCTGCTTTGAAAAAGTAGGTATGTGGAATATTGCATATACTGTCAGACATGGTTGATACATTGGTTAATTTTCCTGAATTCTCCTTTTTTTCTTTTCAAGAATTTATTAAAAGGGACGACTTGCTGGGTAAAAGAGAAGGATGAATATGCAGAAATAAAGGTGATTTGAAAACAAAAGAGAAGAAAGAATAAAAAAAAAATTTCAAAAGGTCAATCTTAAATCCAGTGAAAGCCAAATAATTTTCTTACTGAAAAGGCCTCAATACCTCAGAACCTTTTTATTTAAAAACTATGAAGTGATATGAATGAATGACCCTCAAATGCCCTTTTTTTAAAAAAATGGGAGTGGGTATTTCTCAATCTACATTTCGTGAAATCTCTACTACTGTAGATATTGATGATTAGGAAGCCAGGTTGAACTTGGTTAACTTTTTACAGCTGTCTTATTTTCTTCTGAAGTCATTTCTGTTGTTCATTTATACTTGTTTATCTATCTGATATGTTCTAATTGAAGCTCGAAGGTTCATTACACAGTTTCTGGGACTATGTTGTCAAATACAATTCACCTCTCCCAGAGTAAACGTTGGCATAATGCAATAGTACTGTATACTCCTAGGTGCTCATCTGTCATTGTATTTAGTTCTCATTTCATTCATCATGAAATTAAAATGCACAATCCTGAATTCTCTATTTTCAAGCATCAATACAATGAAACAAAATTTAAAGAATGAGCGTGAATCAAAATAAAACGACAAGGACTTTTATATACATTTATATGCTAATTTGTGTGTATTTCTGTTATCTGGAGATGATTTTTTTTTTTTTTGGCGGGGGAGACCAGAGAAATCATCAGTTTGATTCCAATGGGCATTTCCTTTAAAATTTAGTCTTAGAAACCCAGGGTGCTGAAAAGTAGATGACTTGCCCATAATTACAAAGCAGTTTATATGGTCCTATGTTCAGATTCCATCCAGTTCTTTCACGTTACAGATGAGGAAACTGAGACTGGGGGAGATTAAGTGGTTTTTTCATGATAATATAAAAGGTAATTATCATAAGTAGGATTTGAATCCAGGTCTTCTGACTCCAGGGCCAGTTTGTTCTTTCCATTTTATGTGCCAGGAGCAGGTCTTGAATCTAGAGTTTTCCTACTCCAAGTTTGGCCTTCTCTCCACAAGGCCCTATTAGCCTTTAAAAGCACAGTCCATTATCTAAGTCACTTTTGTTTTAGGTTATTATGAAAAAAAGTTTAAAAGGGGTGTTTCTATTGTACATCTTCATTTTCAGGTATCACTACATTTTTGATTATATTTGGGGTAATTGATGATCTCTTTAGTGGGTTTGGATTGCTTAGTAAATGAGTACATATCAGTCCAAGCATCTTTTTTATTAACAAACTTTATAACCATACTTGCTGGCTTCTAGTTCTGGTGCTATGAAAGATCTGTCATAATAAACTTGTAATATAACTGTGCAGAATACATTCTGTTTTCAGGATCCTCTAAGAGGCAGCCCCTCATAACAATTTGTATGAGAGGTTTGTACCATGATATTCATCAGTAGCATAAGATACTGAACTGCATGTTAAACTGCTTTAAATAATGTGTGTGGGGGGATGTGCTTTCAGGGATTCATTAATCTTATGCCAAGTATTTTTCTAATATAAATAACAAATGGAAACAACACTTTAAATTTTTGTCAGAATTACCAGTCTCGCCAATGTTGTTTTGAAACTAAACAAAGCGTAATACCTTTTTAAAGAAAGAATTGACTCTATCTTATAGAATTATAGAAGGAAAAAAAATCTTTCTTATCTTACTCTATTGTCAGTCTTGATTTTGATAAGCTCCTTTGTTTAATGAAATGGAGAGTTATTAAAATTTCTCTAGCTAAAGAATAAGTTATAGAAAATCATGATTGGTCTAAAACTATCTGCCATTTACCTAATTTGATTATTCTGTCTTTCTAATCATTTTGGTTAGATAGCATAACAAAGGATAGTGGACACTGGTACATTTACATTTCTCCCCTAGTCTTATTTATTTTAAATAATTCATTTCTCCCAATTACTTCTCAATAATTATGTTGCTCTCATAGACAAATAAGGCCAGTTGTGAATGTTACTTCATACAAAGGAAGTATTAATTTTTAAAAATTTATTTCTTTTCATGTTGTATTTAAAATGTATTTAAATAGTTTTAAAATAAGTCTAGTATCAGATACACGTTTCATAATTTATTAAGGTGTGGAGCATCTGAATCTCATATCATTTTCTCCCCTCTAGGTAGGAAATGAATAATATTTAGTAATCTTTTCATTTCATTTCGTAAGCAGAGGCAAAATATAAAGTGGAAAAAAGAAATAAAATCTTTTCCCAGTTTTATCTCCTTCCTTTTTTTTTTATGTTCAAATAAAACTGACCTCGTAAGAAGGTTTACATGCAAATGGAATTTCTCAGGATACTTAGTAAGAACTGAGGACTTTAAAATATTCCTTAGATTAAAGTTAATCTCAAATAAAGAAGAATGGAGAAGTTCGGAGGAACTTATTAGGGACATGAGAATTTCCATTCAAAGAAGTTTAATTCTTAAGAGAAGAAGATCAGACACAGATTTAAAAATGGCCTTTCCAGTTGTAAGCTTCCCATCTGGTTCAAGCTGTTGTCTGAACCACCATTCACATCTTCCTGGTTTTAGCTCAGTTTCTGGTGGAGACTAGTCTGTAGCACAAATCACAAATTATGAAATATTGAGGGTGACCTCTGAGGTCTGGGACTGCAGAAGCCTTGAGAGGTTAGGGTTTTTACGTAAGAATCTTGAAGGTCAGGGTAAAGTTTCTTCTAAGATAAAATGCTAATTTTTTTCTGTAATTTGAACTTTTCTTGCTCAGCTTCTAGTGGTATCCTTTGCTGTTCTTGGAGTGTTAACCAGGGAAAATATTCATGAACTGTGAGTTTCAGGATTTTTTTTTTTTAAAAAGAACTTATAGGGAGAAGGTAGACACTGAAGAAAAGTCATTGGAATTCAGGGGAGCTTCCTTGGCAAGACCTAAAACATACTCATGAACTCTATGAAAAAGGAATTGTAAGGAAAGGCCGCATTTATTAGAATAGATCAAAAATTGTTATTATTTGGACAAAGGATTCATTTGTTGTCTCAATGCTAAATACTGTTAACAGAATCTATTCATCCCTTATTTTAATGAGACAAATTAAGAAAAACAGACCAAAGTATGAGAAATCAGTTATTTTTTTCCTCTGGAAAGAACAAAAATAAGCCCAAGAAATAATTTTCTTTTAAATGTGAAAAGCACAAATGTGCTTATAATTACTCTATAGAAGACATGTGGCATTTTGTTTCTTAAATATCAATTAATTAAATTTTACTGCATTTTTATTCCTAGAACACATCCCATGGCTACAGTTGGTAGTATCTTGATTATACTTGAAGTGAATGTGGAATACTCAGAGTCCAACTCTCAGGTTGGTGAATGCAGTCAGAGCTCAAAATGTACAACTCCAAACTTTGAGTATCCTGAGAAATTCTGAAGTGATGGCTACTTGTGAACCTAGAGCTGGTGTTTATTCATTCTCTTGCCTGCTTAGGTTTGTGATGCCAAGGAACCACCCCGAAGCCTCTGGTACTTTCCACCTGGTACAAAAAAAGAGCAATGGCTTTGTCTCCCAGAATTGTCTCGTTGCCACTCTTAGGTAGCTTTGTCAAAGATTGATTATGAAATTCTCTTGAACTGATGAATGAAGGAAAAAGCATTTATTAAGTGTTTGTTGTGTGTTAAGCACTCTGCTAAGTGCTGTGGATACTAATAGAAAAGAGAGATAGTACTTGTTCTCATGGAACTTGCTCCTAGTTGGGGGAGACAATTCATACAGCTCAATCCATTCTTAAAATTTTTAAAAAATATTTGTTTTTAATAATTTTGAGTTCCAGATTTTTTCCTTTCTTCCCTCCTTACCCACCCCCACTGGGAAGATAAGCAATTTAATATAGGTTGTACATGTGTA
>CM053586.1:91596963-91612828 GCA_028646515.1 Pseudochirops corinnae
CCTTTTTTCCTGTACAGTAAGATCCCCAATTGAGTGTCATACAGTTCAATTCAGATTTTGATCACACTCTGCTTAGATAGTGAAATTGATCCAAAAAAATTCTTTTCTCATGATCCTTTCACTTCTGGTCTTAAAGTACAGTGTACCAAGTGATAAAAATGACTTAGTTTCAAAATGGAAAGTTTTATGATATCATGCTCAAAGGAGTGATGTCAATTTTTATTATTATAATTTTTAAAAATTCACTCTTTACATGAAAATTTAATAAGCACCATGTCATATCCTGTCAATCTGTATAGAGGCAACTGGAAAGCTCAAGTCAACAACAAACAGTAGCAAATGATGGGAGGTTATGTCTGGAGTGAGTAAGACCATGTATGAAAAGTTCTACTAGGAATCAAATGACAATGCACAAAACTTGAGTCTGGCATTATTATTATTAGTATTATTACACAAAAATAAATTTATAAAAACATAATAATGATAATGACCATAACTACCATATAGATAGCCCTTTAAAATTTACAAAGCACGTGTCATATGTTAAGTGAGACACTTCTCACAATCATCTTGTCAGTATTTTAAATAAGAGATAATTGAAACTAATAGAGGTAAAAAGACTCTCAGGGTCACAGTCTTAGCAAATTTCTGTGGCAGGATTAACACTCAGGTCTCCTGGATTACAAGTCCAGAATGTTATCCACTGTGCCACCTAGTATACTGTATCCCGTGTCTTTGCATAAAATGGTGATAAGAGCTACCTTACCATCCTCATGGAATCATTACCAAACAAAGTGGAAAATATCTTGGAAAGACTTTTGAAATATACTGAATTCATGATATCAAGGTATTGATATTTAGCATTATGAAATCTCTGGAATTCCCTTCTACATCTAACTTAGAAGTGGGCTTCAATTTAATTTTATGTGTATTCCAACACAAAGTACAAGTACATGTTGTATTTTGTATTTTCTTCTGGAGAAAGGCAAGACTAACACTTATAGTAGGAGACAAAGCCTGGGCAGCAATCAAAAGAAAAATGTTTTATTTTTATTTCACTTTTGAATTGAACTTATGGAGGATGAGTAAAGATTTTTGACTCTGAGCAAAGTTATAATGCGTTTTTTCCTTTTGAATGCAAATAACTTGCATAAAGGGGGAAATATATCAGTCAAACCAGTGATATTGCTGTATTGGTAAATCAGACATCTTAAATGTTTCGTATTTGAAGCAAACATCTGTGAACTTAAAATAGTGTCTTCACCCGCCACGGGGTTGTTTTTTATCTTCACATTTTTTAAAGGGAAGTAAAATTGCAGTTTCCAAAAAACTGACTTCTCTCATAGCTCAAGGTACATATTAAAAATTAGGTTTGAATAAAACACTGTGTAGCCTGGATGCACAGCTGATAGTAGGAAATTAAAGTGTGAAGATCCTTCAAATGCTCTGTCACTTTTAATAGTTCTTTTCTATATTACATGACCTACGAATGTTACGATACTGTAATGGTATTTCCATTTGTATTAAATTCCAACAACACCCTATGGGTGATGTTAGGAAAAAAGCCTTCTTTGGGGATTTATAATTGGAAATAGGTTGGGTTCACAGGGTTAGTAGATATGAACATATTTTACTTAAAAATAATATTTCAGAATTTTCCCAAACAGCTTCCTTTTAAAATTTATTATTGAGCTTCTTCAAACAATCTTACGTTGCACCATTGAAAACTTAGTTGTTGGCAGTCATCTTGAGTGTGTTCTAATCAGTTATTATTTGGAACCCAATTAGGATGTTTCTCTTAAAAGGTGAGCCTTTTGTTGATGACTGAATTGCTGACTGTGTGGTAGGTAGATCTTTGACATAACTCTCAATCAGTGTGTTTATGTTAGCTATCTTTGGTGGGGGCTTGGGGGAGAGTGAGAATCCATTCTAGAATGGTTCAAATGCATTGTTTTAGGACAGGAACATCTGGCTCCACAGAAGCAGCTGTTTTCGTGGCTTCTCTGAGAAATATTATTCTTGTTCTGTGGTAGGTTATCTGCCTGGGTCACATTATTCTATTGAGATTTGGGTTTGGCCCAAGTATCTTAACTTTGTTTCTGAAGTACAAAACTTAATTGAAGGGAAACTATGCAAGAACTGAAAATGCACAGAAACAGCAATAAATCACACATTAAATAGCTTGCATATTAGTTTAATAGCTGTTAGAAGCCAATTACTATAATGCAATGGAAAGAGTCATTCTTCTAAGGACGGTAATTCAAAAATTGCTATCCTAATGTATAATGTCATCCATGTGAGGGGCAATCCTAAATCAAAACCTCTGTAAGATGCTACAGGGCTCTTAATAGCTTTGTTCCAGTGCTAATGAGCCTAGGACATTAGAGTTCATTTCGTATCCAGGCTTAGGGTTCCTTGGCTGTGTGGTATTCTTGCCTCAGGTCCTGGCTTATGAAACACAGCAAAGGACAGTGATAATAACAGACTTGGAAATTCTTTATTATTATTTCCCTCAGACATGATAATTTTCTAACTTTAGATGAAAATGGTATGAGGAAAGTCACTTGAGAGAAAGGGGATGAAGGATATTTCTTTATATTCCTGTGACTACCTTGTATTAATGATGTGATATATACATATATGTATATGCGTATATATATATTGAGTATACATATATATATGTGTATATGTAGACACATATACACATGCATATACAATATACGCATATACACGTATACATGCATATGTATTTATATATACATGTATATGTATATGAGTGTGAGTATGTGTATTTGCTCAGAAAAGAGGGTACAAGAGTAGAAATGTGGGAAGGAGACATGAAACTTTTGTCCAAGTATTTGAAGAGTTTTTATGAGGAGGAGAAAATCCATATCTTATTTGGACCTAGTGAGCCCCACTGGAAGAAATGGCTATCAGTTGCAAAAAGGGCATTTTAGGTTTGATATCAGGGAAAAAAAACTCCGGGATGAATAGAATTGTCAGCAAATGGCTTCTGTGAGGGGTCAACAAATGGCTTCTGTGAGAGGGAGTAAGTTTTCCCTCTTTAGAGGACTCTGGGCAGTTGCTGGACAGTCACTTATCAGGTATGTTAGAGTATGGATTCCTTTTGTGTATGGGTTGGACTAAAAGGTCTCTGAGGTTCCTTCCGACTCTCAAATTCTATGATTCTAGGATATTTTAGATCATATTAGGGGGAAATTATTTGTTACTCCCTCCATCTTCGTGTCTGGATGTCTTCAGGGTTGCCTTTGATGAAAACAGAAAGAATAAATCATATTTCTACAGTGGATTAAGGTTGACGGAGGGTTTCTTTCATGAGCCTGTAAGATAGATAGGTGATGCAAGTATTGTTATGTCCATTTTATAAATGAAAAAAAGGCCCAGAGAGGTTAAATGAGTTGCCCATTGTCATATATCCAAACTAGTAAGTTTTAGAATTGGGATATGAATCTGGGTCTCTTGACACCAAGTCGTGAATTTTTCTTCATGATACCATTGTGATATAGATGTCATAGTTAAGGGTGGAAAGGTCTACTATTTATGTAAGGATGACAAGGAAGGAGGGAGAACAGAGGAATCATATATAAGAAAGATGAAAATACTTTTTCTCTTCACAGAGACTATTCCCTGACCTCGGATTGTTGGAAGAGCTAGAATGTAAAGAGGTGAAGACTAGAGAGAGTTTTCCACACAAGAAAGAGTGGCAGTAGCTGCCGCTTCTAGAGCTACTACCTTTAGTCTTTCATTTCCAGCTGTCCAGGTGAAAATCAGACAACTGTCAACCCTACTCATCATTTTGTGCCTTCTAAACCGATGAAGCAGTTTGGTTATTTTATTTGCCAAGAGGTGTTGTTGTTCAGTCATTTCCAACTTGGATCTGACTCTTCATGGAGCTGTGGGGCTTTCTTGACAAAGATACTGGAGCAGTTTGACATTTCCTTCTCATGCTTATTTTACAGATGGGGAACTGAGGTTAAGTGACTTGCCCAGGTCACATAGTTAGTGAGTGTCTGAGGCCACCTCGCTGTCCAAAGTCATAGTGATTCATAATTACATAGTGTAGATCACTGGGGTTAGAGCTAGACCAAAATGATGCTGTAAGAAAGAAAGGGCTGCCTTTTTAGAAGTTCTGGTTTGCTTGACACCAGATTTTTTTCATGTCTTTCCAACACAGTATAAAACAACAAAGGGGGGATCTTGTTTGTTGCTGTTTAGTTTGTTTTACATTGGGATGTTGCCATGGATAGAGTACAGGATTTGGAGTCAAGAAGACCTGAGTTCAAATTTGGCCTCCAACAGAATTAGCTATGTGACCTTGAGCAAGTCACTTAACCCTGTTCACCCCCATTTTCCTCATCTATAAAAATGACCTGGAAAAGGAAATGGCAAACCAGTCTAGTATCTCTGCCAAGAAAACTACAAATGGGGTCTTGAAGAGTTAGACACAAACAAACAAGGATCAAAAGAAATAAATAGTTAAAATGTTTTGCATATCTTAAAGTCACAAATGCTAGCTATTATAAATTTTTAAGGGGAAATGGAAAACTGGGCAAAAATAAGTAATACAATTACTAAATTCATCATAATAAAGACTAACATTTACTATGTACTAACTGGGTGTTAAGTATCATATTAGACAAGAAAATACAAAACTTAAGGTTTGGTCAATTAACAAGTATTCATTAACAGCCTACTCTGTGCCAGGCACTGATACATATATACATATACATATACATATACATATACATATACATATACATATACATATACATATACATACATACATATATGTATATAGGAAAAAATCATGTCCCTGAACTTATACTTTAAGACACTACTATAGCTATCTTTAATATACATTACTATATGATAAATAATTTAGAGCCAGAGTTCTCAAAGTATGGTCTGGGTCACTTTAGGGGTTCCTGTGAACTTTTCAGGGGATCTGTGAGGTCAAAACTATTTTCATAATAATATTAAGACATATAAATTTCTAATATGGTAAATATACGTAAACATAATCCACATAGACTAAAGTTCTTTGGGAGGCCCTCCATAACTTTTCAGAATGGAAAGGGGTCCCGAAACCAAAAAGTTGAATATTACGGCATTGGTTTCGAAATTATGAACAATTGATGTGTGATTGGAATGGTCAAGGAAGGCCAGCTATGGGAACTAGGTCAGGGAAGGCTTTTATTTTGGTTTGCAGCAAACAAATATGAGACATTTAAAGAGGCATGCTCTGCTTTTAATAGCACAGCATTTATCACAATTCTTGGTAGAAAGCAAGCTTTTGGTAAATTCTCTTTCATTGATTGCCTGGAGCTGAAATATTTGTTAAAATGATATTAACCACCATCTTCTGCTTTTCCTAAGACTATTATACATTATGAATTTGTAAGATTACTAATCATACTTCTCATCAGCATCTTCATTATGGGGATTAAAATGTCACAAATTGTATGAGGATTGTTGCTTTAAAACTATATTGTTGTTGCTTTTAACTTAATGTTGTGTTTGGGAGGGTTTATTGGGTGACATCATGAGATCATAGACAGAATTCTAGGAGAGACTTCTGTGACCATCTTAGCAAAATCCCTTAACTTATAAATGAAGAAACTGTGGCACAGACAGGGTAAATTTCTTACCCATGGTCACAAAGAGTCAAACAACAGAATCAGAATTTGAACCCAGTTTCCTTGACTCCAAATCTAGTCCTTTTTGTTATAGTAAAGCCTCTTCTGAGGCTCCTTCCTCAATTTCTACTCACATTATGGGACCACAGGGGGTGCCTAATACTACTAGTCTTAGGATTCTAGAGGTGACGCTGAGACACCAGGGTTTCTGCTACCATCACTCATAAGCTCCAACTAGTGTGTTTACTTTTAACATTTACATTAATAATCACACTTCAGTTAGTTTCTGGGAAAGGGATTTGCTAAGCATGTATAGTAAGAATCCCCTCTTAATCTGGGGGTTTCCCCACTGGATACAGAAAGTCTTCTGAAGATGGTGGGTTCAAATTTAGAATAAGATGGTGGTGAGACCATCTACGTGGCCAAAGGCTAAACTTACAACTTCTAGATATAGGAGTTCATTTTCTCCCTTTGTGGAGTCTTCATAATGTTCACTTCATAATGTTTATAAGGTATTGGTGATTACTCTAAGCAATTCCCTTTCAGAGGTATGCCTAGAGTTCCTCTACCACTAAACTGAACTGCTGCTGGAGTGTGCCTCCATTTTCCATCAGCAACTCTGCTTGTTTTCTACTCCACAGAACATCATGCTCCCAAGCAGGGTGGTACCTTTTGGTTCCTATTCCCAGTTCTCCCTTCTCTACCCCATTTTCAGCTTCTTTTTCTATGTCTTCCCTTATTAGACTGTAAACTCCATGAGGGCAGGGACTGTTTTTCTTATTTTCATCCCCAGCACTTATTGTACTGCCTGGCACATAGTAGGTGGTTAATAAATCTTTATTGAATTGAATTAAAACTGTAATTCCCAGACTGTTTTGCTATTTTATGCATAGGAGCAAAGGTATATCTGATTCTTTTAGCCACTCACAAGTTGTTTCTTGTATGGCATCATTTGTTTTTATCCCATGAATAAGCTTTTTAATACTCACAATGTGATTAAATAATTGTTCACAACCAGTTTACAGTTTTAATTGATGATTCAGTGAGCTGTCTGGGCCTTATGTGATTACATTATTTGGAATGTGTATGAAAAGCCCACTCTTTCATTTCTAATGTACCACACTGATTGCCTTGGTCATGGAGTTCAAGATGAATCCCCTTAAGGGAACCCTTTGAAACACATTTGACATTTACAGTGATCCAAGAAACGGTCTGAGCCAGTGAGACTCCAGAAACCAAAGAAGCAGCTTCCGCTATTAATGCCGAGCCTAATATGAAGACTGCGAACTCTTGCCAAAAGGATCAGCAGAACACAGGAAATGCACATTCCCCAGTATCTGCAGATCAGTTCAGACATACCAACCCCTGCTCAGTCTGCAGAGGATTACTCCCCTGCTTTGCTTGCAGATTCAAAAGTGTGCAGGGCTGATTCTGCAAGAAGATCAGCCACCTTGAGAGAGAATATCTTTTAAAAATCATCATAAGTAAATTTAGGAATTGCCATAGCAGTTCTCATTAACTGGCATCAGGCCTACTATATTATACACATGAAAGTGAAGCCCAAGAATTATATCATATCCAAGTCAATGGTAAGATCTTTAGTCATTTTTCAGTTGTATCTGTCTCTTCATGACTCCATTTGAAGTTTTCTCCAGCTCATTTTACAGATGAGCAACAAAGGCAAAGAGAGGTAAGTAATTTTCCCAGGCTCACATAGCTAGTAAGTGTCTGAGACCAGATTTGAACTCAGGAATATGTCTTCCTAACTCCAGGTCCAGCACTCTATCCATGGCATCACCTAGTAGCCCAATGGTAAGGTGTCTCATTGCTTTGTAGTACTTGCAAAAGTTCTTGTTAATGGTTGTAAATGTTATGATAAACTTTGCCTCCAATTGTGGTATGCTGATGATAATTGGTAGAGAAACCTTCTGGGCTTTAAAATGTTTTTCAACTGTACCTTTGCCAAATTTGTTGAACCGTGAACCTCTTAAATTAATCTAACCCAGGGGTTCGAGACATTTGCATAAGACTCTTTTCATCATAGAAGATTGAATACTCAATTCTCTTGGCCTGTTTAAGGTGTGGAATTGGAGAGAGCTTGGCAGAAGAGAGATCCTGGTTTTCTTCAAGGAGAGAGAAGGGAGAGAAAGACTCTGGGAAGCAGCTGACATGTAGATGAACCAGCCCCTTAATCATGCCCCTAAACCCAGTTTCCCATACTTAGAGACCTGGGGGAATTTCCCCTTGGATGATATCTGAGTATGATACATCGACCTTTTAATAGGGATTTGGTTTCTAACAGTAGGATTCACCTTCCAAGTCATTAATACCTTTAGAATAGCGATTTTTAGCATGGGGCCCATGAACTTGTTTTGTTAATATTTTCATAAATGTATTTCAATGTAGGGTAGCTAGGTGATGCAGTGAGTAGAGTGACAGGCCTGGAATCAGGAAGATCTGAGTTCAAATTCGACCTCAAACACTAGTTAGCTGTGTGACCCTGAGCAAGTCACTTAACACTGTTTGCCTTAGTTTCTGAAACTATAAAATGAGCTGGTAAAGGAAATGGCAAACCACTCCAGTATCTTTGCCAAGAAAACCCCAAAAGGTCATAAAGAGTTAGGCACACCTGAAAAAGTCTAAACAATAATAACAAATTTCAAAGTAATTGGTTTCATTTTAAGCCTATGTATTTTATTTTATTCAGTTAAAAATATTCTGAGAAGTATTTCATAGGTTGCACCAGACTCTCAGGGGTCTCTGGCAAATAAAAAAAGGGTTAGCAACTTCCACATTAAAACAACCCAGCATTCCATTTCAATGGCATTCCGTGGCATTTCCCATGGCATTCTCTGAGGAACTAGGATGTTCTAAGATGAGGCTAATTGCATTCCCTTTGGACCCAATTGCTATATACCAATTCATTTGAAAGTTAGAAACAGATGTTTGATGATGTTTATTTTTTTTTTGTTAAAAATTTTGAAAAATTTAGACATTGGATTTGATTTTCAAGGTTCTTTCCCCGGTCAGCATTCTTCAAAACACCGGCTCTTAATTACAAAGTGGTTTCATCAGAACAACCCTTTGACATAGATTGTGAAAGTTATTATAGTCACTGTTTTACATATGAGCAAAATGAGCCTCATACGAATGATCTGTTCAATGTCACAGTCTTTTGGTGGTAAAGCTGGAATTTAAGCCGGCATCTTCTGATTTAAAAATTGCCTTGTTTTCACTAAATTATATTGCCATGAACATTGCACTCTATACTATTGTGACGGGGCTTAGCCATGAGATACCATGTGGCAACTAAACATAGATTGTTTGGTATACATGTCCAGCATCATTTGTAGAATGGAACTAAATACAATTTGACAGAAAACTCCTTGCTGTTACAGGAAGAATCATAGAATTCCAAAATTATAGTGCCTTTACATCACCATCTTTACAATTTCTATTGGTCAAAAACTACTTGGAGGCTGGATTAATTTCCTCCATACTTGTGATTACATACATCTCTACAAACCTCAGAAAATAATTTTACTTTTAAAAATGTTGTTGTAGGGGTAGCTAGGTGGTGCAGTGAATAGAGTACTGGCCCTGAAGTCAGGAGAATCTGAGTTCAAATCCTACCTCAGACATTTGACACTTACTAGCTGTGTGACCTTGAGCAAGTCACTTAACCCCAATTGCCTTGTCTTCCCCCCTCCAAAAAAAATGTTGTTGGTAGTCCATTTAAAATTATATTTCGTTGGTTATTTTGTTTTTATGACACTTCCTTTCCAAATATTTTCCTTTACCTTTAGCATAATGTCTTAACCAGAAAGGCGCTGGTCCAGGCAAACCCACAGATTTCTGTCTGGGGTCCTGACCTTAAGTAAGAGACCTTTGCTGATATAGAGACTCTGTCCAGACTCTATACTCCTACCCTGCAAGATACTTGAGGTGTTTATTCTATCCTTTCAGGTTAAGAAATTATGCAAAGGAGAAAGGTATGTTATATATGCCAAGCTGTATTAAGGTAGAGCTCTTTGTCCCTTAATTCTTATTCTGAGAGATGTCAGGTATAGTTTGGCAGCACTTAAGGACTGTCTCTTCAAAGCATGTCTTTCATTGCCTTTCTTTCATTACTGCTCAACATACCATCACAAGGACATTGGTCATTCGCAATACTTGGATAGTTCAGATAAACCACAACACAATGCTTAAATACCTTCTAAGACAGAAATGGCTAAGTGTCTTGCTTTGTTGGTGGATTGCTGTGGTATCTGGTGTGGCTCTACTTCTCTAACAAGGGAGAACTGGCTTCCAGTGGAAATTCACGCTACCATTTCAAACAAATAAGCTGATTTTTCCTATAATTTGTCAATGTTTACATTCTGAAAATTGAACTTCTACATTGTTTAAATCACAAATTCATTTTATTTTTCTAGCCCCTTTACATGTAGCATGTAGTAGTGAGTATTTATAGTATATACTTCTTTAAGGCTTCTACAATGCTTTATGGATCATTTCATTGGCTTACAGAAGCACAGAAATTTGGAACAGGAAAAGGGCCTCAGAGACCATCTAATCTAGTCCAATACTAACCTGAACTAAATCTCTTCCATGATGTGGCTGGCAAGGTGTCATCCATTTTTGATTGAAGAACTCCAGTAGGACTGTAAAGGGAGGAGGGAGAACCCACCACATTTCAAGAAAACTCATTCTACTTTTGCATAGTTCTGATTATAACCAATTTCCCCCAACCCTTCCATCAAGACTAAATTTGTTTCTTTTCCTCTCTTACCCACTGGTTAGATTTCACAGAATTTCAGAGTTGGAAGGGCCATCAGCAACCATCTATCACAACCCATGATCAAAAAAGACCTTCCACTATAGTATCCCTAACAAGATACTATTCATCCTTTGAAAACCAAAGTACCATTGGTTTGCAGGGAGGGACCTGCTACATCCCAGGACACCTATCTAATTAATAGAACTATCCCAATAGTTTGCTATGAATAGTATTTCAAGTAACCTTTGCCATGGTATGAGGGAGTCCATAGAGTAGGCTAAATGCATCACTTTTAGTTGTGCTACCAAGCTCAGATGAAGCTGCAAAAAGAGATGGGCTATGGACAAAAGAGGATCTTCTAACAAAGAGAAGGGAGAGAGAGAGAATAAGGATTTATATAGCACTACTATTCCAGGCTTTGGACTATGCATTTAAAAATATATTTCATTTGATCCTTGCAACAGACCTATTTGATAGGTGCTATTATTATCCCCATTTTACAGTTGAGGAAACTGAGGCAATAGGAGGTTATGGCTTGTCAGAGTCATTTAGTTAATAATTGCCTGGAGTTGGATTTGAACTCAGGTCTTCCTGACTCCAGGACCATCATTGATCATCATCCTCATCATCATCATCATCATCGTCATCACTAGCATTTATATAATGCTTAACTATATACCAGGCACTGTGCTAAGCGCTTTACAATTATTATGTCATTTGATGCTCACAAAACCTTTGGTACGTGCTATTATTACCCATTTTACAGTTGAGGAAACTGGAACAATTGAAAATTAAGTGACTTGCCCGGGGTCACATACGTATCTGAGGCTGCAGTTGAACTCGGGTTTTCCTGACTCCAGGTCTAACACTGTATATACTGTACTACCTAACTACCTCGAAAATAAAGTTCCCAGTCTCTATAGCTTGTTTCCATAACCCCTGCTCACCCAAAGTTTCTATCAAAAAATAGTCTTTTGTCTTGGATGACATACCAGTCCAATACGTATATACTCTCAGAATCTGTCCATACATTTTTAGTGGAAAATCAAAAAAAATGAATGAAGTGGAGAAACCAGCACAAATAACCTTTGACCTTTTTTTTTTTTTAAAGCAAATCTGTTTGAAAAAAAAAATCAGCTTCTAAGATATGCTGGAAGTTGTTGTCGATTGGGATACATATTCTATTTGTTTAAAAAAATGACATAACTTCCAAAGTTTCTTTCCATCCATAATGGAGTTTCCCATCTGAGTTTTCTCCTTCCTTTCAGTTCTAGGTGAGAATGGGATGGAGAATACATACTCTTGTGATAGTGCGTGAGCATTCAGGTTAAGGTGGGAACTGCTACCATTTTTCATGGACATTTCTAGCTAAACTAGTGCAGTGATATTTTTGGCTTTTCATGCATAGTCAGCAAGCATGTATATACCTTATGCACTGACAATTGGGTTAAGGGATAAAAAAAGTTGGGTCCCTTTGATTTCCTTTTGAAGTATGTCACAAGAATAAAGCTTCAGGCTGGCTGGTCTGCCAGGAAGATGAGCATAAAAGGCAAAATGAAATGCCAGAACCTGGATTACTAGAGGGAATGAGTGCTGAGAAAATTCTAAAAAAGATTTCTTGAAAAGCAGGGATCACATGGGAGGTGAACTTGTTCAAAGAATGCATTAGTGCCCTTCTCATAAGAACAAACTGTTCTATGAGGCTAGATTCCTGTTTCTCTGATAGGCAGCACCTGGGTTCTCTGTAGACAACAGACTCAATTTGAGAAGGGTTCAGTTCAGTTGTCATCCTATATTGAGGAATGAATGGTCACAAATGCTGTTCAGAAAGTCTTAGGAAAAGTGAAATGCCTTTATTACTGGACGCTATTCTCTTTAATTATGGTACTAATTTCTTCAAGTGAGTTTTATAAGACATCTTTCGTATGAGAGTATATCCTTCTCAGATTGGTCTCAAGATGTCATGGAGGATTTAAAACTTTATAGAAATCATCATGATGGAAGGCTTCTCAAGAGAACATCTGCCTAATACAGCTTTTTGACTCTACCCCACACATCCTGAACTGATTATCTAATCAGTCTAGGGGATCCCAAGCAATGTGAGGTTTAATCTCAATTACACTCATAATTCAGAAATTCTGCTTTCTGTCACACCTTAAATTTGGATAGCTAGGGTAGAAATAGGATCTTCTTTTAGTCATCAGAACAGATCAGTTTTGAGAAGGTTCTTAAAGAAGTTCATTCATCCCTGCACAAGTGAATGCTGGTGGTGTTGATTTCTATACCTACCTTGAGCCCAAAGGCATGATGTTAGACCATTTGGAGAAGAAAAGCTAATCTGCTAATGCTAAATCACAGTGATTTTTGAAAATCTACCATAGTGATTGAGCTAGTTGAAAATCATGAGTAGCAAGAGTTGCTTCAGTAGAAAGAGAATTGGATTTGGAGTCAAAGTACATACATTTGAATTCCAGCTTTATTCCTTCTTACCACTCTGATCCTGGGCAGCTGCAGCTCATTTCCAACTAGTTTCTGCTCCTTGACTCTTCAGACATTCATACCTTTTCTCTAGCTGCTTTCTCATCCTGGTGATACCTCTATCCCAGTGGACTATTTAACCTTTTGGTGAGTTCCTGCCTGGAACTCTTCACAGGTAATCCACTCCCTTGTAGTGAGTGCCTTTCTCTCCCTGCCTCCTAGATTTTCAGCTCCTTTTTATATGTTTTCTTCCCCCATTAGAAAGTTAACTCCTTCAGAGTGGGACTATTTTTCCTTTTGCTTGTATTGTATTTGCAGAGTTTTGTATTGTGCCTGGAATACCATAAAGTTTAATAATTGTGTTTATCTAATCCAATCTCTCGTTTTCTCATTTGTAAAATGAGTTGAAACTCCCCAAAACACAAGTGACTTCACCTATAATCTTACTTGAGGGATGCTAGGTGGTGTGTGGATAGAGTGCTGAGCCTGAAGTCAGGAAGACTCATTTTCCTGAGTTAAAATCTGACCTCAGACACTTCCTAGCTGTGTGACCCTGAGAAAGTCACTTAACCCTGTTTACATAAGTTTCCTCATCTGTAAATGAGTTAGAGAAGCAAATGGTAAACCACTCCAGTCACAAATGAAACAACTGAAGAACAGCCACAGCATAACCTGGCTAAGGTAAGCTTTCTTTTTTTGACCATGTTATTACCTTGATGAATTGTTTTTTCATATTTATTCTTCACCATTTGACCATCCCACCTTTTTCAAATGAAAGTATGATTTTATATGAGAACATCTGTGGTGATCTGTAGCATCCTCTCCTCTCCCTTTCCCCACAGATAACAACCAGTTGACTATAGGTACCAGACAAACTTTTTATGGTAGCGTGTAGTTGTACAAATATGGAGACAGAAGGATCTGTTTTCAATTTTGTTTTGAATTTTGGGCTCAGATACTCTTAGTCGATGTGACTATAAACAGGTTGCTTAACTTTTCTGTGCCCTAGTTCTATCCCCTCTAAAATGGGCAAGATAGTATCTATACTACCTGCTTCATAGGTTTGTTACAAATCTGAAATGAGATAATAATATATGTAAAATATTTTGTAAACTTTAAAGTCTAAGAAAAAAACATACTGTTATTATTCTGGGACAAATCATTATGGCTGAAGCAACATCAGTTGTGTCTTTATCATGTCCATCAAAATGGAAAACATCCCTACTTTTTAAACATGACCTAACACTGTCACTAGTATAATTCAGGGTTATCATATAATTAAGTCATATAAGTTCTTCTAAAAATAAAAAAGAGAGGGTCGGACTAGATCAGTGGTCCTCAACCTTCCCAAACACCACGACCCTTTAATACTTGTATGTGGGTGTATCTGCATGTGGGTGGACCCACCTAGAGATGGATAGAGGAGCTGTGTCTCTCTTCCTGAGACCATCAGAAATCTGTATTTTCTGATGGCCTTAGGCTACCCCTGTGAAAGGGTCGTTAGACCCCCAAAGAGCTCGTGACCCACAGGTTGAGAACCATTGGACGAGATGATCCCTGCTCTAAATAAAGGTGTTTATAATCTACACAGGTGGGTGGGGGGTGAGGTGGAGAATGTTTCCATATTTTGTTTATTTGAACAATGGAAATATGCCAGTAAGATCGGATGGCTGATGACATACCAGGGGGACTAGCCCTTCATATTTTTATCTAATAGAATTATTTATTTTTTATTCTTGGGGGGAGGAGGCAAGGTAATTGCGGTTAAATGACTTACCCAAGATCACACAAAATTACTTGTTTTTAATGGGAACAAAGGGGAAGTATTTTATCTTATGTGGCATTGAACATGCCAGATAACATGGATGTCTTGAAACTTCCTGGAGATGCAATATCTAAGCAATGATTTAAAAAAAAAACAAAACAAAACCCTCCATCATTGATATTGGAAAATTGTTAAGCAGTTCTGGTTTTTTTGAGAAATTTTCATTTCCGGGGGGCGGAGCCAAGATGGCGGCGTAGCAGCAGCAACATATCGCAGCTCTCACATAGCCACCCCAAAATACCCATAAAATAGGGCTCTAAACCAATCCTAGAACTCCAAAACGCACACAAAGATACTTCCCACTAAAGTCACCTCGGCTACGAGGAACCATATCAGCACTGCGAACCGAAGCCGGCCTGGCCTGAAGCTGTGGCTGTGCCTGGGGGCGGCTGGACGGGAGGAGCAGAGGAGCGGATTAGCAGCAGCTGTGAGCAGAGTTCAGAACTAGGTCAGTGGGAACTGTGGGAAGAAAAGCGTCCGGCCAAAAGGCCTCCAGAGCGGAAAAGCGAAAGGCAGAAGTTTTGCACCCGCCTCTGCGTTGCAGCTTCCCGCTCATGGCCTGCAGACAGCAGGGGGACTAAGTGATTGTTCTCAGGCCAAGAGTTCTCGTGTTGAGCGGCCTGGATCTGGATCGCGGTCTTGGGCCTCGGTCTTGCAGTCTTCATTATCCAGTCAGCTGGAAGTAAATAGGAAGAGTCCCAACATCTTCCTGAGAGCTACAGCAGGTGGGAAGACCCCAGCGATTTGGGACAGAGCTTTCCCTTCTGGAAGCAGAGCCCCACAGAGATTTAAAAAAAAAATCACGGATTGAACAACCATGAGTAAGAATAAGCATAAGAAGCAAAGTAAGAATAGCTCCCAAACCCTACATTCCTTCTTTGAAGAAAAGAAAGATCATGGGAGAGAGAGGGAGGAGGAGAGTGCAGCCAGAGCACCCCCACCAGGGGCCTCCAATAAACATGAAGAATGCCATAAAGCTAGAGATGAACTGAAGAAGGATTTTCAAAACCAAATAAGGGAAGTGGAAGAAAAATTGGGAAGAGAAATAAGAATGTTGCAGGAAAATCATGAAAAGAGAGTCAGCAGTATGACTGAAGAAATCAACACCCTAAAAAATAGATTAACTCA
>CM053586.1:91613328-91632629 GCA_028646515.1 Pseudochirops corinnae
GGTAACTGACTAGGTAACTGATGTAATGATCAGACGCTGGAAGCCGTCTGCTGATCTGTTTTTCTGTTTGTTTGTAACTTCTGTTTGTATTCTCTGACGTTCAGGGTGCTGACTTTTCCCCCTGAACTAGGTAACTGATATATGTTTGATTGATTAAAGTGAAACCATTAACCCATTTTGAGTTGCTTTCCTTTAGAAAAGCAGATCTAAGAACCTGTGCTAGTAGCCGCCCTAGGTATGCTAGGGTGCTTGTTGTTACATGAGGTCACACAAATACGTAGACAGGTGAAAACTGAGTCCTCTGAGTCTAAAATCAACTCTTTCTGAATCAGGGGCCAGCTCCTTATGCATTATACCATCTTGCCTTCTGATCAAGAGTCATGACAAGTCATGTGGCATTTCAAGTATTTTTTTTTTTTTACAAGTCGTGCTAATGTCCTGGAGCATTGACTTTCCATGTTGTATTATCATTTGAAATGGCAGTATTCCGTAGCTCTCTGCATTCCACAGGTGGCAATAGCCTGGAGATGTCAATTCCACAAATCTCTAATTGTTATAGAACATGTAGCTGGATTAGCTGGAAATGTTTGTCAGAGCTCATGTTTTGCATGAGATTCTGTTCGGTATTCTATTTGCTATGTGAAAAGAAAATCTCATCCTATTTTTCCTGGAGGGATTTTTCTCATGGAATAATGGGTCAGATTAGGTGAAGTTTAGGAAGCCTGTGTTTATTGAACTCTCTGAATATCCACTGAAGGAACTGTACATCTATAAATAAATTTGCTTTTTTTCCCCATGGTGTTAGGATGAAGATAATAAGATTTTTTTTATATAAAAAGTATTATTACCATCTGCAATATCATGATTGTTGTTCCAATGCTCCCTCAGCATATACTTCGTGGGGTTTTTTCAGTTTCAGGAAATTGGTGTGGTTGTTTTCATTCTTTTTTCTCTTTCAAGGATTAATTCCAACAACAAAGATAGTTCTGTGTTCACTAGATTCTGGTGTTGATTTCTTGAGATTCTCTGGATTTGTTTCCTAAAATAATTTCCTCAAGGAATCAAAACTTAAATGGAAGGAAATAAAGGAGGGATGCAAGCATTTATTAGATACCTACTGTGTACTAGGCATTGTAATAAACACCTTACAAATAAAAATGAACTTATAAAGTTCAACAACACCAACTACTCTTATTAGCACATGTATGAGTTTCTTGATTTCTTCCATAATGATGCCAATTTAAGCATTCAGAATACTATTCCATAAGCAAAAAAACTCTGAAAATCACTGCCTATAATCCTACTTCTAATGTTAGTTGGGAAGATAAATGTTAAGACTGACAGTGACATTTTGGATTGTATCTAGACCTCTTTAAACGTTATCTCCTACATTTCTTTTAGAAGTTGTTCTATAGTGTAGTAGATAAAAACACTGCCTGGAATCAGGAAAGCCTGGGTTTAAATTCAGCCTCAAACACAGATATGAGGTGTGACCTGAGGTATGAGCCTGAGGAAATCATTTAATTTCTAGAGGTATGACCATGAGGAAATCAGTTAATTTCTGAATACCTCAGTTTCTTCATCTGTAAAATAGGGATAATATTAATCCCTGTTTTCCAGGGTGGTTGTGAGGATGAAATGAGTGTTTGATACATTTATGTGTATGCATTTGCATGCATGTTTTTGTTAATTTACATGTGCATATTTACTTATATGTTTATATTGAAAGATATAAATATATCTATGTATATGTAAACATTTTGTTGTTTATGTTGTTTTAGTCATGTCTGACTCTTTGTGACTACGTTCATGGAGTTTTCTTTGGCAAAGATACTGCAGTGGTTTTGCACTTCTTTCTCCAGTGTCAAACAGAGGTTAAGAGACTTGTCCAAAGTCACACAACTAAAAAGTTTCTCGGTTGGATTTCAACTCAGTCTTCCTAATGCCAAGCCCAGTGTTCTATCTACTGAACCATCTGCTTAATAAATGCTTGTTAATATCTGGAAATCATGAATCCAAATAAGTCAGATCACCTAATGTTCAGACTTTCTCCAGTTGCTCCCAGTTTGTATCTTTTAGTCAGCTATTTTTTTTCCCCATGACTCCCCCTTTAGATTGTAAACTCCTTGAAGGTAGGTACTGTTTTTTCATATAGTTTTTGAAATATGGTAATATTCCAAATATATATGTAGACATGCACATATATACACATATCTATAGATATACACACATAAATGTATATATATACACACACACACATATTTAACAGTGTAGGGTCAGTCAGACTTAATGCTAGATTTGCAGTTAGGCCTGAATTCAAGTCTTAGTTAGTCACTTATTCTCTGTGTGACCTTACCAAATTGTTTCACCTGTCTTTGTCTCAATTTCCAAATGAGGATTCAGTTAAAAGGCTGTACCCCAGGACCTAGAAGGCCATATGTGACCTCACAGCCACAGGTTCCTCACTCTTGATTTAGTCCAATCTCATCATTGATTCTCTTCAAAAATGAAGGACGAACAACAACTTGAGAAAGCTCAGGTATGGAGAGTGAAAGTGACTTTTCTGAGGTCACACAAATTCATAGACAAGAGTTTAGGACCCTTGTAGCAGACAAGTCATCCTGTGGTGAAAATATTGCTCATGACCACTTGTATTTGCACAATGTGTTTCTCTTCTTCAATCCTACTCTTTTTGGCATTTTTAATTCTCTTATTCTACTATCATTCTGTCATTCTAATTTCACCAACCCCTAGAGATAGATCAGCAACTTTATTGCTACTAAGTCTGTTAGTCCACAAGCCATTACTAAGTCTTTGCCATATTCCAAATACTTTACGAAAACAATGCCTATCCTTGAGGGGTTTATAATCTAAAAGGGGAGATAAATGTAAATAATTAGCTCAATAAAAATTTTTCTTGGCAAAGATACTAGAGTGGTTTGCCGCTTCTTTTGTCTAGCTCATTTGGCAGATGAGGAAACTAAGGCAGAAAGGGTTAAATGACCGGCCCAGGCTCACATAGCTAGTAGGTGTCTAAGACCAGATTTGGACTCAGGAAGAGGAGTCTTCCTGAATCCAGGTCTAGCACTCTATCCACTATAGTGCCGCCTAGCTGCCAATAAAAGGTATTAACTAGGAACTACTGGAGAAAGTAAGAGCATCA
Organism: Pseudochirops corinnae; assembly: GCA_028646515.1. NCBI lineage: Eukaryota > Metazoa > Chordata > Mammalia > Diprotodontia > Pseudocheiridae > Pseudochirops > Pseudochirops corinnae. The sequence goes on from CM053586.1 coordinate 91,616,492, forward strand.
GGTGATCTGGTCTGCTTAGGTTCATGGTTTCCAGATATTAACAAGCTTTTATTAAGTGCCTACTATAGGCCAACTACTGTGCCATAAACACTAAGGAAGTGAAGAAAAAGGGGAAAAAATATACCTATATTCTTATCACTACAGATAACTATTTTATTTGCATAAAATCTGTAAGAACTTATCTTAAATTTTTCACTAGTTATTTGGGATTTGTTTCTCATTCTTCAAGGCTTGAGGTGTGATGGAGCCAGCTCTAAAATCTTCCTGATTGTTGAATTTTTTTATGTGAACATTTACAACTTAGAAATTCCAATAAAAGCCAGTGCTTCATTTTTTAATTGTCTAGAATTTAAAAAGTTAATCCAAATTAAACTTAAAAATATATGTGCATGATTTTTTTCCCTGGAAAGTCTGGTTGTTAAACATGTATCAATACACTTCTATGTTATTCAATAAACATTATTTAAGTTCAGAAGGAGGGCACTAGACAATTTAGGGAATGAAGTCCTGGTGATAGTAGGCTACTACTACTACAGTTTTCACTACTACTACAACTAATACTAATGATCATTTATCTAGTGCTTTAAGGATTCAAAGTGCTTTATATCTATTATCTCATTTGAGCCTCATAACATCCATTTCAGGCTCTGCTCCATGTGGTAACTCACCCACACTTCTACCTAAGAGTAGTATACTTCACTGAGAAGACTATATTATGAAAAATAACTGTCCCAAATTCTCTCTTTGCTCAATCTGTTTCTTCATTTTCTATCCATCTTAGGGTTCCCTGGAGAAGAGATGTCTTTCTTTCAAAAGCTAACTTTACCAGAATTATTGAATTGTTAAGCCTGTCATAGTACAAGGCATTCACTGTGAAAGAAATAAAGTAGTTTTACAAAGATGAGAATTAAAACAAAAACCTGCTGTGGTAGAGAAGGGAGACAATTGAAACACAACTTATTTGCTTCCTCTTGAAAATTATGCTAAAGTTTCATCTTAATTGTCACTTGCATAGTGACAGCTGTGGTTTAGTTAAGTTTACAGAGTACTTCAGTCTTCCTGAAGAAATACCTGGAGTGGTGATGTCTGTGTTACAAAACAACATAAATTGTACTTACATGCCTTGGGAATCATTTGGCTGTATTGATTCAGTGGGGTAAATAAAATAAACATGTATGAATATTTCTTGATTTGCTAGAACTTTCCTTCTCCTTTTTTTCCTCTATAGATCTTCTGCAAATTAATTAGTTGGCAAGTTTGAAATACCTGGTTTTTATTACATATTCAAAGACTGAATACCACATTTTATTTCTCTGATGTAAAGCATAGTACAGGGTCTTATAAGAACCACTTTTTAAGGAACTCTTGTTCATAACCCATTTCATCCCCTTTAGATTTATATCTGCAATGTATGTGGTCATGAATGTAAAAAGTGCTTTTCAGAAGGAAAATGGGTCAGATTGTTGCTTGTATGGGTTTGGGAGAAATTGATGTCTTCTTTGATTCTTTTGAAGGGTGCTGTTTTAAAATATAGATTAGTCAGGGTTTACAGTTCTGTTACCAGACTGAGCACTTCAAACATGTGTGCAATTTATACTATTCAGTGCTTACAGCCAAAATCTGGGCTTTTGATGTGAGGATAAAGGTAGAATTTTCATGTGAGGGTAGAGGAAAAGACTATATAGAAATAGATATGTTCTTGGTGTGTGTGTGTGTGTGTGTGTGTGTGTGTGTGTGTGTGTGTGTTTTATATTCAAACCAAAGTGAATCCCTTCTCAGAAGTGTCCTTGCATATTTGGAATATTGAGAAAGATAATTTTTGGTCCCTCCTAGTCAACCAGAGAACTTATCAGTTTACTTGGATGTCTGTTGGGAATGGGATTGGGAAAAGATGTAATAGACATTTGTAAAGCATTTGAAAGTATTGAGAGAACTTCAGCCTCAAGGGCAGATGAGGGAGTGCATCCTTCTGGTCCCATGATTGTCTGTTGCTATGGTACTAGAGGTGATGGCGAAATTGTTCCCACATTCCTCTATTTCCCTAGAATATTTGTGCACTTCTTATTTATGACATTTATGCAATTCTGTGAATAAATTTATTGCATTTATGTAATCCTATGCATGCAAATTGTGGGGCAGAGCCCATTAAGTCATTCTTTACCTAGTAGGTTGCCAAGATGGCTTGCTGGTAACAAGTGATGCAAATAGATCATGTGATACATGTGTAAATCTGTGCTTTTATATTTCAATGGCTGTTGTCTTTGACCTACAGAAAACTGGAGTGTTTACTTTTACTTGGGGTTAATTCCTAAGGTGCCCAGACATTGCTGCCTATCTAGGATGAGCTTCATTTATAAAGTAGCAGATGAGAGGGGGACCTAACCATCTGTAATGAGGCAGGATCCAGTCCTCTTGCTCCTTTAAGTGATTCTAGAGTGATTGTGAATTCTCAAATCTATTGATAAAGTATATTCGTAGTTTGGGATGGAGCTTAGAAGCTGAGGCTTCCTTCCTGGGGCATCGAATTAGACAAGGAAAACTTCCCTTGAGGCCCATAGACTCCCAGAAACATTATAGGAGGTAAAATTGGGTTTAGGAGATTGTGAGGCTTCCTTGGAGTCAACAAGACCTGAACTTAAGTATAGCCTCTGGCATATCCTGGCAGCGTGACCCTGGACAAGTCACTTAACCTTTCAATACCTCAGGCAAATCTCTAAAACTACACATTGTAGAGTAGCTGCCAATGTGTATGAATAAAGGAAATTTTTTGCAGGGAGCTCATTACTTTGTTGAAATCACAGGTCTAGTAAAAAAAAAAAAAGTTCAGGTAATACCAGTTTAATCAAGAAATTTTAAATCCCCTGACCCATCTGTTTACTAGTGGGGTTCAGCCTGAGAGTTTTAGAAATGGGAGAGGAGCAAGCTTCTCTCATTTTTAGCTATCTGTTTCTTGGTCTTGATGTTTACTGGCTCATTCTGGGACTTCCTCAGACCACCTCATCCTGTAATAATAGCCTACCACACCAGCCTGCTCCCACTGGATAATATTTCTCTGCAAGGCTGGGCCCTATTCTCCCACTGATAAGTTCCATTTTGTGAAAGGGTTAAGGCTAGGCACAAAGTGGGTGCAATATCAAAGCTATTTCTCTTTCTTTTCCTTCTCTTCCCATTCCAGTACCTAAACAAGTGTCCTTATGATGTAAATATTCAAACATTTGCACAGGTTTTTCTTTGAGATTATGATAAAAAGTCTTGTCTCATCAAATATTAACAATAGAATGTGTTTGTAGATGTGTTAGTTTGGGGAAATGGGATGGGATGACCGTCAGTGTTTGACATCATAAAATGCCACCTCCTCTTGTTCATTTATGCAAATGCAAATATACCAGGCAGCCTTATTTTGGCAAACCTTTAAAGAAGAATTGACAATTGCTTCACTGATACATGGAGCTTATCAACATTAATTTATTCGTTGCTTAGTATGGGAAGAATGGTAACAAATGGAAATTTATTGAAAACTTCTTTTGCCAAGGAATCAAATACTGCATGTGGAGAATATGCCAACAATTATAATGAAAATGAAAAGGGTACATTTTGATTTGATTTTTGACTTTGTTAGAGATAGAAAGTGGTATCATTGATACTCTAGATTTTGGGAAAGAACCAGTCTCTAGGATCCATTCCAACACTAACTCTGTAACCAAACTAGACTACTGAATTGACCTGCAATCTCCATTTCCATGTGTTGCTGAAGACCATTCCCCGTACCTGACATGTATTATTACTTCATCACTGTTAAAAAAAATTCTCTCTTTCTTCAAAGCTTAACCGTGGCCGATCAATCAACACATATTTGTTAATTGCCTAACATGTGCCATTCTGGTGGCAGAATGGATTGAGCACTGGATTTGGAATCAAGAATCAGGAAGTCATCTTTATCAGTTCAAATCTGGTCTCAGGCACTTACTAGCTGTGTGACCTTGGCAAGTCACTTATCCCTATTTGACTCAGTTTCCTTATCTGTAAAATGAGCTGAAGCAAACCACTCCTACATCTTTGCCAAGAAAACCTAAAATGGTATCATGGAGAATTAGATGTGATTAAAAATGACTGAACAACATCAATGTGCTGGTCATGGGGCTAGATGCTGAAAATACCAGGACAAAGAATAAAAAAATTCATATTCAAAATGAGTTTACATTCTAAAGGAGGGAACAAATATATGCAAAAATAGGTAAGGTATAAATATAAAATTAATAAATACAAACACATATATCAAATAGTTAAATTTAAATTATCTTGGGAGGAACAAAGTTAGCAATTAGGGGAGATTAGGAAAGTTTCCATACAGAAGATGATATCTGAATGCATCTTAAAGTAAGAAGCCTCTGAGCAAATTTAAGAAGGAAATGCATTCCAGATGTAGGGGAAAGCTAGTGTGAAGATATGAAAAGAGGAGATGGAGGGTCACGAGTAAGGAAGAGAGGACAGTTTAACAGGATCATCAAGTGCGAGAGGAAAGCAATGTTCAATGAGATTGGAAAGACAGGTTGAGGTGAGGTTGTGTGGGGTATTAGAAACTAAACAATGAGTTGACATTTTATCCTGGAGGCAGCAGGAAGCCAATGGAATTGGTTCAGTGGGGAGTCATTGGGTCACATGGTCAGATCTACACTCAGGGAAAATTACTTCAGGAGTGAATTGGAGGGACTGGAGCAGTGAAAGATTCTAGACAAGAAAATGAATCAGGAAGTTAATACGACAATCTAGGTGAAAAATTATGAGCATTTGAACTAAGTTGGTACCTGTGTGATTAGACGGAAGAATTTGCATGTGAGATTTTATGAAGATAGAAATGGAAAGATTTGGCAAATAATTGTGTATATACAGGATAAGAGAGTGAGGAGTCCAAGAAGATGCTGAGATTATGAACCTGAAACAGTAGAAGGATGGCGATGCCTTCAACAGAAATAAGAGGCCAACTCCACTGAGGAAACATCTATTCACTTCCTCCCACAGTTCTCTACCCACCTACCTACCTACTTCTCTCCAGTATATGAAAGCATTTTGCATTTTCCCAGAAAATTGTCCAGTTCTCTCCTTTGCTTCCCTCATGCTCCATCTTTTATTACATTTGTCTGCCTTTGCTTTGGATTTCCTAGGGAGTATATGGGTACACTGAAAGCACAAACTGTAAATTTTCCTCTTTGTAACTCCAATGCCTTGCATTTGTAGTTATTGTTGTTCAGTTATTTTCTCAGTCATGTCTGACTCTTTATGACCCCATTTGGGGTTTTCTTGGTAAAGATACTGGTGTGGTTTGCCATTTCCTTCTCTACCTCATTTGACAAACAGGGTTAAGTGACTTGCCCAGGGTCATACAGATACTAAAGGTCTGAGGTCAGATTTGCACTCAGGAAGATGGTTCTTCTTGACTCTAGGTCCAGCACTTTACCCACTGTGCCACCTGGCTGCCCTCATAGATTTCGTAGGTAGTGTATGAGTTCCTTAAAAGCAATAACTATAATTTTTTCATCTCTTTAATTCCAATGCTTACTTTTAGGAAGTGTTTAATATGAATTGAACTTAAATGAAGAAAATGAATGGGTATTTTTTAAACTTATGATTGTGTATAATTTGAAGAGCTATCCATCCTTTAAGGGAGATACCCTGAAGAGGAAAAAAAAAAAACACATCTTAGGGTGGTTAGGTGGCACAGTGAATAGAGCACCAGCCCTGGAGTCAGGAGGACCTGAGTTCAAGTACAGCCTCAGACACTTAACACTTACTAGCCAGGCAAGTTGCTTAACCCCAATTGCCCTACCTTCCTCCCATCCAAAAAGCAAAAAACAAACAAACAAAAAAACTACATCTCTATCATAAATGTTATTTTAAGTAATCATTATATGGAAAAGATGTTTACTAGAGGTAGCTTGTCATAGGAAGATAGCAAATTCTAAGGCCAGGATTCAAGTTGTGCTTCTGATGCACACTAGCTGTGAGACCTTGGGGAAATCATTTAACTTCTCAGAGCCCCAAGAAGCTATTCAAGTTGTTAAGTTACAGGTGAATTACCAGTCTCTGTTTTTGGAAGGAATATACATGGCAAGCACACAAATGAAATGACAAGTCTGAACTATACCCCCACCAGAAGAAATATAGTTAAGGATATTTCTGTAACTAGAACACTTAATGTTTCCCAGAAAGGCTTTGTCTTTGTTGTGGTTAAAGAAATATTGACCTAGCATAAGGAGAAGATGCAAAAGAAGTTTTAGGAGCACTATCTACCATAGATGCTATGCTAAGGTCAGAAAAAAGCCTAGATGGGCAAGAAAATCCAGTCCAGTGAATTTACCTTATAATATTAGAATTGTTAGTGATTGAAGCTGTTAGAAATTTTTTCCTTACGGGTTGAGACATTTTAAAATATTTTTTACTTAAAATCTTCAAATTCATAGTTCCAAGATCATTTTATTTCCTCGTTTTTATTGTCCATGCTTCATGTAAGCTCAAACTCATGAGAGATAGGTGCCGGGCCAAATAAATTAAAACAGAAGCATGTGTTTCTGACATCTCAGAAATGACTGCAGGCTAGAATTGTTCATGTAAACAAGACTATTAGATTCAATTCAAATTAATAGCACAGTGAATGGAAATGAAATTAGCCTTTCCTGGACAATTAAATTTATAAAGGAGACAAAATGATAACTTTCTAGAGTACCTATGTTGGATTTATAAAAGCAGCAAAATAATTATCAATCCCTGAGCACGTTTGCAAATGTGTATTTGGGGGGAGAAGATAAGAGAAATAATTTTCTACTAGATGGGATGCTTACATTCGAGTTTGTCTAGGTTCTATGATTCTGAAAATAGGCTCTGGAACTTTGGCAAGCAACCATATTTATTGGCTAATGGATAGAAAACCCACATTGCTCCATTGGGACCCATTCAATGTCATGGTGTTTGGATGAGGGCCCACGGTGCTGTTATGTGGGAAAAAAGGAAACAAGCATTTGTTAAGTGTTTACTACGTGCTAAATACTGTGCTAAGGATTGGAGATACAAATACAAGCGAATATAAAGACCCTGACCTCAAGGAGCTTACGTTTTAATGGGGTGGGAAACAACAAACAACATATAAAAGAGGTGACAATTGGCTGTATGGGGAGGAGGAGGAGGAAGAGGGATGCACCTGGATTGAGGACATGGTTTTGAAGTCTAAAACAGCAGGAACAGGACCAGGCAGAGAGTGAAAACAGACTGATCTGAGCCCTTTCACAAAATGGGGACTGTAGGAGGAACTTGTCAATGGGAGAATAGGGTCTGGTCTTGTAGTGGAATATTCTCTAGTGGAAGCAGGCTGGTGTGGTAGGCTATTATTGCAGGACAAGGTGGTCTGAGGAAGTTCCAGGAAAAGCCAGTAAAGATCAAGGTAGTAGAAAAGAAACCAAATATGCTCCCTGCTCTCAAGAATCTTACTCCTGAAGGAGCAGCTAGGTGGTGCAGTGAATAGAGCAACGGTCCCGAAGTCAAGAGGACCTGAGTTCAAAATTAACCTGAGACACTTGACACTTACCTAAATGTGTGATCTTGGGCAAGTCACTTAACCACAACTGCCTTGCCTTCCTACCTCAAAAGCAAACAAACAAAAAAAATCTTACACCTAAGTCGAGAGAAAGAATATAGAATAGAAACAACGGGAAACCATAGGAAATCACCAAGTCAGTAAATTAATATGATTTAAATTGAAAAAAAAAATGAAAAGGATGCAGAAGTTTTAGGAGTAACCAGGATTCATTGGATTAGTCAGTGAATACTTCCTGAATGAACTTTAAATTTGGTAAGAGATTATTTCGTTTCTCTTTCTGTCTATATATCCAGTGAACAAAAGTATCAATTAAGAGTTAGACGCTTTTCAAATTTTTGAGTTCACCTGGGTCTTTTCGTGACATTAAATAAACCACATAATTTGTCAATGGTAGTCTGTCAGCTTGCTGAATGAGAAGAAGAGATTTTCAGATGTGATTATAAATTGATTTGTGATACTTTATTATGGTCTGTAATAAATGTTATTGCTAGCCATAATGAACTGAATACCAAAGGAATATGTAATAGGCTCCTATGGCACCTAAAATTGTGCAAATAGGTTTCCCCTCTGTTATTCAGGGCCTTGACCTCTTATTATTCCAGAGAATAGGGCTTTCCTCTGTATTGCCTATTAGTTTTCTGTAGGAGCCAATTATTTTATTTATATATTTATGACTTGAATAGGGAGCCATTTTATTTTAACACATAGCAATAAAATACCGAGAAATGAGTGTATGGCTAAGGCGGAAGTGTGTATCTAGCAAAGCAATCAAAACTTTCCAAAAATTAAAAAAAAATGTTCTTAAAGTCTTTTTAAAGGTATTCTAGGTTTCTCACTGGTTTCTCTGTGTTTTGACTCTTTTAGATTTTACATTCTGGAAACTGGAGCACTGCGGCTTCATTTAAAAGCATCCTAAAGATTTTAGTATCTGTGGGGGGAAAAACATTACCATTTGGGAAGCTGATTGAATATTTTCTTGTTTTTCCATGGGTCAAGGCATGGGTAGAGGGTTTTTTAATACTGTTGAATTAGAGGCCAGTTTTGCCTTTATTTATTTTGTCCAATAAGGAGGTATGTTTTTAAAATGTTTGGTTGCAAAATATTTCTATGAGGGTTTTGTGCTGCCTCTAAGAATAAAGCCTTTAACTTCACGCTTTAGGTGCTGGCATGCAGGTATTGTGCAAAGATGCATTTCTTAATTTAGATTGAGAGAGAATGTTTGTGCTTATGTGTTTTCCTGAAATCATTTTCAAGGCAGAGATTATCAATGTATAGAAATTAATTTTATATCAGCTTTTCTCTAGCATAAAGTGAGATGCTTTATGTAAATAAGATATTGTATGTAAAACATTTTTAAACCCTGTCATTATCTAAATGTGGACTGTTACAATAAAAAATATTTTGTTCTTTTTTTTTTTTTTTTTTTGCTTTCTTGGCAGGGCATTTGGGGTTCAGTGACTTGCCAAAGGTCACATGCTAGTAAGTGTGTTCTCATCTTTCTGTTTAATTACATTCAGGTAGAAATAATCCTGGCACAAGTCTCTATCCTGTTATAATTCTTTTGTGGTTAATATTCATTGACCTATTGCACAGGTGAATAAAATGATTTTTTTTTTTGTAACTGAATGAAAACAATCCAAATGTAGATTCAATTTATTGGATTTACTGAAAACATCTTTGGGAAAACTCTAGTAGCAGAAAGGATGATGGGGATCTTATCCCAAGAATGTACTAGTAACAGTTTAGTAGCCAGTGCTCAGAAAATGAATGAGGTATCTTCAAATTTAATAAGCACTGTTAACATTTTCTCCACCTTTTTTTTTTTTTGCTTTTTGTAGGGGCAATTGGGGTTAAGTGACTTCCCCAAGGTCACATGGCTAGTAAGTGTTAAGTGGCTAAGTGCTTGTGTTCAGATTTGAACTCAAGTCCTCCTGACTCCAGGACCAATGCTCTATTCACTGAGCCACCTACTTGCCCCTCCACCATTTTCTTAAGTCTAAACAACCAATAAAAGAGTAAATCCAGTCATGATTTATAGAATTTTATGGTCTCCAAGGTGTAAATGCCTGCAATGAAAATTTAAGAATCAGTTCTGAGGTATGGCTGGAGCTATCTAACTATCAGTTCCTAAAAATTGGTTGGAGCTGTCTCCAGCACACTCCTATCTATTCCAAATGGTTCTTATTTCTTTAAGTAGAACTATTATTATTTTAGTTTATCTTTCTCTTATTTTATAGAATTCTGACACAAAGTGCTATCCTGTTACCACCCCTTTATAATCCTTGCTTTACAGACTATCCCACAGGTAGAAAATTAGTTTATTTGTAGTTGAATAAAAATGTCAGGTTGTAAAGTCACTCTCTGTAGACTCATGGAAACCATTCTTGGAACAAATCCAGTAGCAGACAGGACAGCATAGATGATGTTGTAGACTTCTTTCTGTCTTCTTATGATTTTTATCTCATTGATATAGAAGTATAAATCTTTCTATAGCTGCTTGTGGCAATGAGTCTGTTTTGTTAATTTAGTTTGTTTTTGTGTTCCAAATCTGTTTATCCTTTTTATAATTCTGAAGATGCGCATTGATTAGTATTGTATAGGTGTTAATTGCTTTAAAGGTATTCTTCCTTGTCAGCCTTGATTTTAAGATGCCAGTAAATCTCAAAATGTTCAGCTATAACTTGCTCCTTAACATCATTATACTTTTCCTGTTTAGCTTGGAGAAACCAAAGTATTTTCAGGAATTACCTTCATTGATTAGTTCTACTTGACCTTCAATCTTTCCTTGCCATATTTTCAGAATTACATATTTATTAAATATGAGTAATACTTTGATATCATTGAAGAAAGATTCCATGAGATGAAATAGCTGTTAATTTTTTAGGCATAGTCAAAGATTTAAGGTGCAATTCACAAGGAAAGGTTCCATTTGACAGTGCCAAGGCCTTCCCTGGCAAAAGCTTTCTTTTTTTTTTAAAATGTTTAGTAGACATCACTATAGCCCCTGTAAAAAGCAATTTCCAAGTTGCATTTCCATAGAAGTTACTTTCCAGTATGAAGGCTTAGGGTACTGGATTGTAAACATGGTCATCACCTCTAGATTCTTTGGTAAAGGGTACTGAGCTGTCTTCATGAAGGTCTGAGGGAGGCTGCTGATCAAGATGGTGGTGGTGGTAGTATGATTTGTCTGACATATGTTGTCTCCTGTGTCACTCTTACAGCCAGCTAGGCTGGCTTGTTCATCCTAGGAAAGGTTGGTAGTTTGTGGGGACAGCTGAGTCCATCTCCATAGAAGTTACCAACCCAGATGATAGTTATGAATGCTGGAGTAGAAGCATGGCAGATAGTATGCAGAGATACAGAGGGCTGACAATCCCAGGGTTCCCATGATTATCTTCCTATTGATGCCAGCTGTTATTGCTGGTGGTGGTAATAAGGATGATAGGGCCCTCCCCCACAATGGTGACAGCTATTGGGGCTTGGGTAGAAGGTCTAGTGATTTGAGGGGACACTGCTATTCCCAAAAACTTTGAGCTCAGGATCCTGGACTATATCCATCAGGATCTAAGGGGAGATCTGGAGGTCAAGGTGTGAGTCTGACTTGCCTGGCACCTGCTGCTTCTACCTCTCCTTCAGTTTGCCTTGCTCATTCAGCTAGTCTGGCATATAACTTGATATCATCCATATACATCAAGCGGCTAATAAGGTGTTTCCATTCAACCATTTCTGTAATGGTTTCATTTAAGAGAGGGGAAAAATTAATTTGAGGCTAGGCAAGATTATAAAGATTGTCAACAGTCTTTTTGAAAAAAATGACGTTTATTATGAATTATTCTTGACATTATAATATTTATTGGTCACATATTTTAAATAAAGAACAGTTTTCCATGTGGACATCACATACTCTAACATTATTACTATAGCTGGGTCTCTTTAATGTATTTATAATACACAGGTCATGAATGCAGAACAGAGTCAAAGGCTTTATAATAATAAATGGTACATTTTGGATTGCTACACTTTTTTGTTCATTAGTCAGTATATTATTATAAATATATATTTCTTCATAGATTTTTATTAACATAAGTCATGGATACTTTATATACTATACAATACATAATTGGTCTGTATCTGGAGGGGTCATTTCTGTCCTTGCCTTTGGTAACATATTTGTGATGACATATAGAGAAAGTAGTCAGTCCTGTATCTAAGAGGAAGCTGCTAGAGTACCTTGCTAATAACTCACATTTCACCATGAAGCATCAAGCCAATAATTATGGATCTTATCCAATTTACCATTTTTTTTTGTTTTGCAGAGGCTCTAGATTTTGACGCCTCTAATATAACTATTGTTATTCAATACTATGCACATTTTCTTATTTTCTGTTTGATCCAACCTTTGTTTCCATTGTGTTAGCATACTTGCAGTCATATAGATACCAAAATTATTCTGCATCCGTCAGGAATTTGTTCTTACATTTAAATTTTTTTTTTATTTCTCAAGCCTCTGTAGTAAAATTGTTGAACAGTATTGGATTGTGTTGTTATTGTTTTACTATGTTACATTGCCTTGAATTTTGGTAACTCTCAGTCATTAATTAATTATGGAAATGAAAATATCTATTGCTTCCCAAGTTCCTCTCTGCATGCTTCTTTTTTGTCTCCTGTACTTTGCCAGTATGGAATTCAGGTTTTCTATCACTCATTTCAATAGAAAATCATGTGATTTTTCAGATGCCTTTATGCAGATCTCGAATACATTTTAAAGTCACTTCCGTCATGATTTTTTAAAATACCTGCCCTTGGAGACATTGCTTGATAGTTCCACTTTACCTCCTATAGTTCTTACCATGACAACACCTACCATATATACATACTGCTATTTGCAAGTCCTGAAATGTTGATTACTTTCTCTAAAATTCTGTGCTAGAATGTATTAATTCATAGTGGCTATAGTTTATACCAACTTTAAAAATATATTCGCATAATCGATTTGCTAGTTGGGTTCACGTTACCAAAACTCAAAAATGGCTTCTGAGAACCGCAGAATACATAGTCCCATTTACCTTTTAAAATCATTCAAAACTTTGGTACTATTTTTGGTATCTTTTTCGTTATGAGGTATAATTTCTGGAGTTTTCATTGATTGAAGATTTCCAATGATCCAAAGTTTGTCACTTTTTCCCTCTTTAGATTTTTGTAGCTACTTGATTCTGTCTCTTATTTCATTTCACTTAGATTTTAAGATGCATTTATTTTTCATGATTGCTCTGCTCTGGGCAGTAATAAATTGATGAGTGATTTCTCCCCCTCCTCTTCCTCCTCTTCATCTTCCTGCTTCTCTTACCCTATCATTCTTCTTTTTCTTCCTTTCCTTTTCCACTCATCCTCTTTTCTCTCATACCTTTTAACTTTCTCTTCCATTTTATTTTTCCTTCTCCTACTTCTCCTTTGTTCTCTTTCCCCTCTTCTCCTTTTTCTTATTTCCTTTTTAAAAATTTCATCTCTTATTTACTCTAATTTCGGTTTTAAGATATGACTATTTTTTATGATTGCCTTGTTCTGGTTGGCTGTAAGTGGCCCTTTCCCTTTCATCTCCCCTTTGTTTTTTTTTTTAATCCACTCTCCTTCTGTATCCTCCATCCACCTCACAGCACATACTATCTTCCTTTGCTTACCACCATGAGAGAGAAATGTAAACTTTACTGTTGGATGGAAGATTTACTGAACATTAGTTCAAACGACCATGATAAATGATGCTTACTTGGATTTTTATTCAAATATTGATATCCTGGGATTTGGAACATTGTCCCACATGTGGAAGAAGAATTATTTCATGTGATTTGTTTTTGTTTGTGTGTTTTCCCCCTTATGCATGACAGCCTGGAAAGAGTCTCAATTTATTCTCATATGATGTTTCCTTTTAAAAAAAAAAGAATGATGAGTGGCTTATAAGTAGAAATTTATATAAACCAGCATAAGTCTCCTTTTTCCTTCTGAATTCAAGCCTATTCTTTGTATCTGAAAAATGAAGCATTATTTCTTGAGTATTTTTGTTTGTTTTTGGCTGCAGCTGATACTTTCAGAATTTGTGGATGAAAAGTGCTCTAATTCATCTCATGAAAACAGTAACTCCTTCCCATTTGTTTTTGAAATACATGGAAGTATAATATGGTTAGGTGAATAATCTTTCATAGTATCCTATTTTAGAATTTTCCAAAATAATTTATAAATAACAAAATCATCTCTTTTAAATATTAAAAAGGGCATTGAATAGAGGCAATTCAGGAATCACAGGGGCTTTATTGAGAAAAGGAAAAAGTCCTTTAATGATCCCAAACTTTTTATGGAAGTCATGGGTGAAACCTGCAGTTGGCTTTGATTTTACATAGCTCTACAGTCTGTTGTAGGAGAAAATGGAATGTAATTAAAATACTGAGCTTAACTAGATGGTAAGTTACTTGAGCAGCCTGATTACACCACTGTGAATCCTCAAAACTATTTTAAGTGCCTTCCAGAATTCTGCATATGCCTTTAATTCCTGATGAAACTGAATCAGTATAATGAAATATCTCATTTGAGCCTAAACTTGGCGATATATATTTTAGTGAAAGGCTCATATCTGAGCCTCTTGCATGACATGAAAGGCTAGGGCACCAGACCTTTATGGATTTATCCTGTCCCTAACTCATAATTCCCATCCAGTAAACATCCAGTTTTCAAAATTCAAAGAATACATTTTTTTTGGACAGGAGTTGAAATCCTAGTTTTATCATGTACTATCCTTGGAGCAACTCAAACTTTCTCTACCTCAGTTTCCTCATCTGTAAAATGAGGGGGTTTGACTAGGCAATCTCTAAGATTCCTTCTATCTGAAAACCTATAATCTAAAACAAACATTCATAACAGAGGTCATGTAAATTAACGGTACCTGTCAAAGAAACCCTTTCCCAGAGACATATATAGCCTCAGTCACTTACAATTATGTGATTACAATTATGAAATTTCCCAGAAATAGTGCCTCTCATAGTTTTTTCACACGTGGCTTCTCATATTGATTTTCTTGGTAGTTTCAATCAATTGGCTGTTTTCTCTCCCTTACATCATTCTACCTGAAGTTCCCCCCACTTCCCAGGAAGTAGCTCCTCAGGCATTGCTGGTCTTTTTCTGAAGAAGTCACTTCTCTCTCGTGAGCCCCATCCTATTGTGGATGGTACTAGATGGTACATATTAGGCACTTGATAAATGTTTGTTGACTGACTGACTGATGTAGTGTAGAAATATTCCACAGTTTCTTTATCTAGTCAGGAGACATAGTTATCCTTGGGAAACTCTCAAATTCATTGCCACTCCGTGAAATCTCCCCTCTGGATTCTCTCCCTTGTGTTATATTTCTCAACTGGCCACACACTTCAATTAGAAGGGAAGAACACATCCACCCTATCCTTCTCATTTTCAAGTGGATCTCCTTCACTGGCATCAATTTGAAATATGATGTCTCAAAAGCTTGATGTGTTTTTTCCTTCAGGAATATATCTTCTATTTTTGTGAGCATTCCATATACAGACAGTTCTCTCTTTCCATAAATTCACATTATGCAAATTCAACTTTATGTACAGAATTCTAAAAGAAATTCACATTCCAAAAAAAAAAAAAAATCAACTCCTATGTTAACTTTACTGTACAGTACTATGTTGTGTCTCTCCACTCCTGCCCCTTGACTCAGCACTCTGACCTCCCACCCCACTCCCCCAAAAAAACAAACCTAAAAAAACACACTGCTCAAAAATCCTAAAAAAAAGTCCCTCCAAGTGAAAGTAGAAGAACCAACTGCCACTGCTGTTGGATCTGGGGCTTGGCTTAGAGGCCTCTGAGACTGAGAAAGGAGACTTGTGTCAGTCCACTGTTCAGTCCCCATGGATGGGAGGGAATGTGTCCCCCTTACTGTCTCATCCCTCCTTTCCCCATGTCCTTGTGAAAATCCGCATTATGTAAAGATTGCTTTACATAGAGGTCTACAGAATGATCCCCTTACATAAAGTGAGAACTGTATCTAGTTATAAAAGTTAGGAAAAACTCCCATTTTCAGCATCTGTTCTTTTAGGGATAGCTAATTAAATTACTGTGTTCTTTTTTCAAAAAATTTAATTTGTTTATTTATTTTTAGTTTACAACATTCAGTTCCACAGTCCCTTGGGTTTCAAATATTCTCCCTCTCTCTCTCCTCTTCCCCCTGCCCCCATGGCAGCATGCAATGAAATTTAGGATATACAAATATCTTCACATTAAATGTTAGTGAGGTTGTAAAGAAGGATTATAACTGATGGAATGATCATTGGGAAAGAGGAAACAAAACAAGAAAAAGAAAGAGTGCAAGTAGTTTGCTTCATTCTGCATCCAGACTCTGTAGTTTTTCTCTCTGGATGTGGATATCTCTTTCCATCATGAGTCTTTTGGAGTTGTCTTATAACCTTATATTGCTGAGAGGAGCCCAGTCTATCAAAGTTAGTTGTCACACATACATTGTGTCTGTAATTGTGTACAGATTTC
>CM053586.1:91633129-91648136 GCA_028646515.1 Pseudochirops corinnae
CCCTGAACTAGGTAAATGATATGTTTGATTAAAGTAAGCTTGTTAACCCATTTTGAGTTGCTTTCCTTTAGAAAAGCAGATCTAAGAACCTGTGCTAGTAGCCGCCCTAGGTATGCTAGGGTGCTTGCTGTTACAATAATTTACATTATTGTAGTGGGATATATTTTTATTCATATATATATCCATATGTATATGTCTTACTTAACTATACATTGGTTCACGTAACTCTTTCCATACTTCTTTGTATTCATCACATACATCATTCCTTATAGCATTAGTAATATTCTGTTACATTCATGTACCTGTGTCACTGTTTAGCCATCTCCCAATCAATGGGCACCTACTTTGTTTCCATTTCTTTGCTATCACAAAAAGTGCCATCATAAACATTTTGGGATATATGGGAACTTTCTTCTTATCGATGACTTCCGTGGGGTATCAGTCCAATAATAGAGTTTCTAGTTCAAAAGGTATAGACATTTTAGTCACTTAATTTGCATAATTCCAAATAGGTTTTCCAAAATATTTCTTGAATTTCATGGCTCTGACAACTATGAATTAGCATGCTTATTGTTCCACTCCAACACTGAGCATTGATATTTTTGTCATCTTTCTCAGTTTTGCGGGCATGAGGTGGAACATGTTTGATTTGTGTTTTCTAGTGATCTGGAGCATTCTTTCATGTGGTTGTGAATACTTTGTAGTTCTTTTGAGAACTGTTTGTTCGTATACTTTGACTACTTATCTATTTGAGGAATCTCCCATATCATTCGATGCATATTGATGCTTATCTGCCTTTTTGGGAAGCATACTTGCTTAGAGGTAGACCATTTATTATTGTTAACATTGTTCAGTTATTATTGTTAAACCCAAAGCATCATTTTTTCCCATAATACTTATTGCTTTAAGTTTCGTGGAGATGTGGAAAAAGAGAAAACATTTTTGTTTGAAAATGCTGTATGTTAGTAGGCTAATTAATTCTGTTGCTTCAAAGCAACAAAGAGAAGGCTAGAGGGAAGATGGCAGAAAGAGTGGAGCTTTCAGTTACCTGAAGAAATAGGGTGGGAATGAAAAGAATCAACTAGAACTGGTGATTCTGGTCATGCAAAATGTTGACATGTTCTAGGTAAGCTCATGAGTTATTTTGGGAGGATGGTAACCAAAAAAAGGCAAGAAGAGTAAGTTCAAAGTCAAAGTTACTTATATACAATTTTCTGAACTTAGGAATCTGGCATTGGTCCTTTTGAGCACAAAAAAAGATACAGGATCACCACCAGTTATGAGAAAGGAACAAAGATGTTGCAGAGTACCTTAATATTTTAGGAATCACAAAAACATGTAGACAAACTTACACATTCCATTCATATTTTTAGACTAGCCAGCTACTGTGCCTTTAATTCCTTGTCTTCTTATATAACCTGAGAGGGAACATAGGACAATATTCACCTAAGCATCAGAATAACCAGAGTTCAAATTCTTTCTCAGACACACTTGGCTGTTGGATCCCAGGCAAGTTACTTAGTTTCTCAGTGCCCTAATATTAAGTGTTAGAAGGGCAATTAACCTGCATTCTTAGATGGAGTTTTCTCACTGGAGTACCCTATACCAGATACAGAACTTCCTGCACAAAGAAAAAAAAAGTTACTTTTTGTTCCTTCTTCTTTTTCCTGCCTATATAGGGTAGTTAGGTGGCACAGCAGACAGTATCAAGCCTGGAGTCAGTAAGACTCATCTTCCTAAGGTCAAATATGTCCTCAGACATTTATTAGCTCTGTGACCCTGGGCAAATCACTTTGCTCTATTTGCCTCAGTTTCCTCATCTGTAAAGTGAGCTGGAGAACAAAATGGCAAATGACTTCAGTATCTTTGCCAAGAAAACCCCAAATGGAGCCATAAAGAGTTGGAAATGACTGAAAAATGATTGAACAGCAATAAAATATATTCATGCATTTAAAGTATCAGTAGTAATTGAAACAGTGAGTATATGGGAATGTCATAGGTTCATAATTTTAGAGCTGTCTTACTGGACTAACTTTTACACAGTCTGACCCTGTGTCATAATCATATTGTTTGATAGTAATGATAACCTTCTGCTTAATTCCTCTGCTTCATCTTCATCGTGTTGTGGGCACGAGTAATGTTAATTGGATAATAAGATCTTCCCATTGGGGGAGGGATGCCTAAGGAGGAGCTTACTTAGGGGGAAGCTTGCTTGTAGGAGGGCTTCCACACCTTTTAGTACTAAGTTGATTGAGTCATGAGGGTTCTGATGCCTTCTGGCTCTGAGAAGTATGTGTCTGTGTGTGTGTGTACATATACAAACACACATACATATATATGTATACATACAGACACACACTCTGAGTTGGTGTTTTGCTTTAGGAGTTTGCTTATGAGAAGGATCATTTGATTTCCTGGTCAATACTCTGAGTAGCGTATGTTCAGATCCATCCATATGTTCAGACCTCTGAATGCTCAGATGTAAAGGCTCTCTTGATCCAGCGGTGTATGTAAAGTATATAGCAATATTGCTTTGATTCAGACAGTCAGAGCCCTATCTGTTGGTCTTTATGCTAATTTCTCTGCTTGTATTTTCTCTGACATTCTGGGTTCTGACCCTGAATTAGTGAATGTAATTAAAAGCAGGATCATTAACCCCTTTTTGAGCAGTGTTCCCTAGAAAAGCAGATCAGAGAACCTGTGCTAGCAGGCCATCCTAGGTGGGGTACTTGCTGTTACAGTATTCTCCTCAAGAAGGCAAGATAATCTGTGTTCCTTTTAAATAGCACAAAATGACATTTGAACAAGTGTCACAAAATGTACCCTCATATCAATTGTTGGGGCAAAGGGGGAGGATATTGACAATGGACCTATGGACCAGAAGCTGATATACTATCCTCTGGAGGAAGAGAACTCAGCATTTTAAGAGAACACCACCAAGGGAGGAGCAAAGGGACCAGGAGGTAAGGTAGATCAAGAAGAAGCTAACTTGAAGTTTGACCATGAGAGCAAAGGAAGAATTATGCTATTTGTTAACTTTCTATTTTACCTAATCATTCTTACTGACTACTTTTCACATTGCTGGAGGAACAAAAATTCCATCTAAATGTTAATGTGCAAAATTTTAAACTTGCTCAATTTAAAAAATGATCAATATTTAAAATTTCCATGCTATTTAAGTATTGGTGATTTTCAGCAAAGCCACACTCAGTCAAATCTAGTTATGGATCTGCTAGAAAGACATACCTATGAAACACAAGTTCTGATATGCCTTGCCAAACTATAAAGGCTTGAAAATGATAACATTTGGTGAGAAGGCAACCGTTCATGTCCTGTGTGTCTTTAATATAAAGGGCCAGTATAGCTCAGGTTGGAACGATGCATTACTTGAAAGTTGGCCACATAATAATTTTTTTTAAGTTACTACAATTTACAAAGACCATCTTCTTTTTTTTTTGTTAAATGATTTGTTTATTTACTTTTAGTTTACAAGATTTGGTTCCAGAATCCCTTGAGTTTCAAATTTTCTCCCCTCCCTCTTACCACCCCTCCCCCCCCATGGTGGCATGCAATCAAGTATAATATCTTCAAATATGTTCACATTGGACGTTAGTCTGGTTGTAAAGAAGGGTTGTAACCACTGGAGTGAACAATGGGAAAAAAGAAAGAAAACCAAACATGGAAAAGAACAATAGCATGTAGATTGTTTCAATCTCCATTTAAACTCTGTTCTTTCTAGATCTTTCTCTGAATGTAGATATCTCCTTCCATCCTGAGACTTGTAGAGTTGTCTTAAAACTGTGCGTTGCTGAGGAGTCCAGTTTATCAAGGTTGGTCATCACACATATGATGAAAGACCATCTTCTTAGGCAAAGAAAGATTTTGGTTTGTATCCGTGAAGAGAGTTCCTATAGAAATGAGATTATGAATTTTTAAAATACTGCCTTAGGTGATGACATTAATAGCTTATTTACCATACAGAGTGTTCTAAAAGTCTTAGCGCAATCTCAAGCCATTAGTGCTTCAGACTGCACTAAGACTTTTAGAACATCCTAAATATAAAATGCTTTCTCCACAACAACCCCATGAGGTAAGCATCTTAAGTATTATTAGCACTATTTTAGTTCTGGGGAGATCAAAACTTGGAGAGGTCGAATGATTTGTGTCTAGGGTCACAACACCAATTAGTGTGCAGACTATGACTCTAACTCACATTCTCCTGATTCTGAGTTCAATACTCCTTCCAATAAATTAGACTACATTCTATAATGATAATAAATAATAATAAGAAACATTTATGTAGCAGGATGTGATTTGTAAAGCATGTTGCATACATTATTTAATTGAAGATATCTAAGAGAATATAGTGGTGAAGAGTCATCACTTAAGTACCCCAAAGTGGTTTGGGACATACATTAAATGGTATTTAAACATTTAGCTTTTAGTATTTCAAAAACACCTTTTTTTTTTCTGTAACCTAAGTTGGGTAAGGGTAAGGGTTGAAAGACGCAATAGATATATTTTTTAGAAATGCATTTGTAAAAATGAACAGTGAAAGAATTTACACAGAGGTCAAGCTTTGAGTACTAAAAGACAACAATCTGGAGGGGGGCATCATCTATGTAACACTCCTCCCCCCTAAAAAAAAACCGCCACACAGAAATTTTTAAAAGATAAGTGAATAGTTTCATGGATGAATCCTTTTACATGCCAAAAAACACTAATTCAATTATTCTTTATCCCTAAGCTCAAAGGAAGTTAGTCTGCTAGAGCAGCCTGGGAAATAGCTTTGTAAAAATAAGAAAATATAATTCTTAATAGAGAAATCCTGTGTTTACATAGCCATCCTATACAATGAGTGACTTATTCACATAGTCATAGCTGTCAATCAATTTGTAGTCACTAGCCAATCAGACAGTAACTGTGGGAGCCTTGGCCCCAAGGGGCAAAAAAAATTACTATCCAGCCAGTTTGACAGTTATGATGGAATATTTCTTTTGGGGTAGAAGCATTTTGGGTGGCAGAGTAACAACCAAGTATTGATTGATTCCTCCTTTATTCCCAGGCCAGGACATTTTGAATCGTGGGGTTTATCAAATACAGATGTCTGAATTTTAAGCACGTCGCTGTCATCACCATATTTTAGATATCCATCTGGACAAGCATTATTCTAGGCACTATACTTGACAAGTCAATTTACAACAATTTGTTTTCAGTTCTTCTATGAGATTATACTGTTAAGCACCTTTGGTGCATTTGAAGTCATTGAACCTGCTACTTGCACAAATATTTGGCTAAATAAAACAAGTGTTTCCAAGCTTGTTTTAATCAGGCCAAGAGGATGAAATGCCAGAAGTAAACAATCTAGTGCCATCTTTTGCATATGAAGACATCACTGACATTACTTTATTGCACAGATATAGCCTGGAGTGTTCTCTATCAAAATTTTAGCTCTAGAGGAGATAGATCCTGACAACAGTGACTGAACAGTCCTTTTCACTGGATTTCATAACATAGTCTTGACAGTTGTTCATGTTGCCTGTAGGTTGCTAGGCAACGAATAAGGGGGATGGGGAATTAAAACTCAAAATTACATATGCATTGTATGCATATTCTATCAAGGGCATGTTACATAAGTCATCATGGTATACTACTGTACCTTTCCATTCAGCTGTTTGTGAGGAGCTCCAAATTTAGCCTGTGAAAAGTAGTTGGCATTTGTTATTGCTCTCTCCTGAAAATGTGCACAGAACTAGAAAACATGCATGAAATTTGCTGATTTTATTGATACTGTGTGACATGAAATATGCATGTATTTGTTACAGAAAGAAAAGTTTCACTTGAACACAATATGTATATTTTATTTCTGTATGAAGGGGAATTAATAATTAAGGTGAATTTAAGCATATCTTATAACACTTTATTTAAAACAAATGAACAAAAATGGTGACTTTAGGTGGAAATAACTTTGAATACCACATGATTAGATGCAATTATGAGGATATGTAGTAATGTATCCATTTTATTATTATTGAACAAGATAGGTGATTTTTATCTGTGTGAGGAGCTCCTGATGTGGAATCTTTCTCTGCTCTCATAGAAAAGAAATTGATTGGAGAGTGAATGAGATCACTGAGTGGACAAATAACTTGTTCAGAAGCAAACACCAGTATATGTCAGAAGCGAGACTTGAACTCATATTTCTATCCACTAGACTGAGGTTACTTCTTATAATGCATAGTGGTAGTGCTTGCCTTATAGCTAATTACTTTCTTGTTTGGAAAAGCCATTAGTGTGGGTACTCCATTGTATAGTAACAATCTCATTTCTTTACTCATCAAAAAAAAAAAAGAATCATTTCATCATTAGTCTTCTGCATTTAAGCTCGCTCTACTTAGCTAAGCTGATCTTCAAAGGATAAACATGTTAGTCCCTTTCCTCTTATTAAAAACTCTTCTAATTTGCTGAAACTGACAGAGATTTTGCTTGACTTATGTTACTTTCTCACCAAGGCATTACTTCAGAATAGAAATTCAGTGAAGTTATAAATAGTGTTTGTGAACACTTACCTCCCCCAGACATTACCTTGTATTTGTATGTATTTTGTTGTGTTTGTCCTTCATTTTCAAAGAGGACCGTGGTATCAGGGAGATGATGATGTGACTTGTAGTTCACTTTGATTTGAGTGAGGGAGGGCTGTACAAGATCACCAGCCTCACTTTCTCCTCCAGAACCATCTGGGCCCATTAACCAGATATTCATCAGGATGAGATGGCGCAAGATGCAATAGCAGACCCTGACCCTTTTAGACTAAGGTCTTTTCACTTACTCAGAGTGAGGTAAGACCCATTCAGTGAATAGGCATGAGACAGTAGGAAGACCTGGCTTCCAAGTCTCATGTCTGATCCATATTGCCTGTGTGACCCTGAGCAAATTGCTTAATCTCTCAGTGCTCCACACAGTTTTACTTTATAAAAATTTTTAAATTGCAGAGAAAGGGCACACCTCCATTGATAGGAAGAATTTCCTCATGTAGGAATCCCCTCATCAATAGTTCAATGTTTATATGTTGTTTCCCCTATTGGAATGTAAACTCCTTGAAAGCAAGAATCATTGATTTTTTTTTTCCTTTGTATCAACAGTGGCTAGCACATTTTAGATGCTTGTTAAGAGTTGATTGATTTATTTACACATGTATTTGAACACATGTCTGAGTATGTATACATAATAGGGAAGGATCATCAGTAAAAGGAATATTTCAAAGCACTGAATATCCTCTTAATAAGATCCAACAGATTCTTCTCATTTAATGGTCATGGTTAAAAAAAAATTAATAGGACTTTAGAATCCAGGAGGATATTAAATTTTATAAAGGCAAATGGCTAAATCAAATATTAATCATCTTTGAATTTTTAAAAGATACTTTGTGATAGTCCAGTGACTGTAAGCATTATCATTTCAATTGAAAATTGGATAATGGAAGTGTTTTGTGGAAATAGTTTTAAGAGTTAAATATTATGTCAGTGTTACAAACCAAAAAATTAGATTTTTATAACAAAAGAACTGTGTAGAATGATGCATAATCCATTGTGGCAGCTGAAATTGCTGAAAATTGATGGTCCAGATCAGTAAGGACGGAAGAAAAATCTTTGTGGGGTAGCTCTCTATCTATGATATAGATAAGATACAAGGAGAAAGAGGTGAAAACATCAGTAGCAGGTATTGCAGAGAGCAATCTTTGGAAACAAAGCAGATGTTACCTTCCACATTAATTGCTTAGTATCTAATTAGCTGAAACCTAGACTAGTAACTTAAAGTTTCTTCAGTGTATCTCTTTTGGGATCTCTTTGTCATCTACAAGTTATAATAAAGTAAGAATGTTCTTAATAATATTACTTAAGATATAGACAAATTCAAGTGGAAGTAATCATAATAATTTACAATAATGATTGACTATAAAATGCTTTAAAACTGGTAAGAGCTCTTTACATATATAATACAAGCTGTGAGGCTATCATCTAATACACCCATTTGCACTAGAAGGTTATATCTCCGGAGTAGGTAGCCAGCCAATAAACATTTATTTAATACCCGTGCCCGGCATTGTGCTAAGCTTAGCTGCTACTCTCCCAGTCAAGGCTCTAGAGAGTTAACCCCTGGAGAATTGTGGGGTTCTCTATTACTAACACTCATAAACCCATATCCAGTATATTCCTTCCATTATCAACCAGTCTAGTTTTCTTGACTCAAAGTCTAGCACTATACCTACTGCCCTACCTAGTTTAATTAATTACTAATGTTTAATATCTTTCAAGTATCATTTAACCAATTAGAAAAAGATATTTAGTAAGAAGGTCTAACAAGAATTTAATTACATACTCTCTTGCTTGCAGACCACAATGTTTCAGTTGCTGGAGCCATTCATTGCTGGGTTGGGTCAATCCAGTTTTTCCTCATGGCTGGCTCCTCGCTTTCGTCTGCTGCTGAGGCTACCAGAATATTATGTTGTGGGTTGCAGTTGCTGAACTTCTGCTGACTCTTCCACCCTTTGAAAGCTCACAGAGTTTTAACTCGGTCCATTGCACCTTCAATTCTTATTTACTCTAAGATAGGGAAGGAATAAACACAGCAAAGATGGAAACAGAGGCATCATGTGTTCACAACCACATAGTGGTCCCAGTGGGAAGATAAGGCAGTCACAGCAGCCGTACCACTGCTATCTCTCTCCCCACTCAGAGGCCCCGACAGCATTTCTTTCTCCTTACTCAAAAGCCACCAGGGAAGGAAGAGGGATTTCATCTAATCAAGTCTTTTGTATTCATGCTCAGTTCTAGCTCATCAGCTAATTAAAAAGCCTTTCATCCTGTAGCAAGCCAACAGGAGGCAGTTAGGAGATCTGTTCTTGCTTTAAATCAGAAAGAGAAAGGGTTCCTTGATCAAAAAGTGGGTACAGCATTTGTGCAAGTTCCAAGGACTGGATCCTCCACTGCATTCTTTCCGTTGTTTAAAAATTTGCTGTGGAGAGCAAATTTATTGGAGAACATTTTGACCATATTGTCCATATGCCCACTTAACATAGTTTTCTGGAGTACCAGGGAGGCATATGCATTGTCCTTTCACTTGCTTCTTCAGTGCCATACAGGAATGAGTTTTAAAATAGTTGATATGACACAGTTCTAATTTAATCCCTTATATATATAGGCAGAAGTCACAATCATGCCCCCGCCAATACAAAGTCATTTAGTTTCAATGAACAAAGAATATTTTGCAATGTTTTTCAGAGGTTATCACTTTCCTAGTACTTACTGAGGACTTGTCTTGGATTTAGAATTTTGTGGTCTTCCCCAGTCCAAAAGCAATAAGGAAAAAAGCAAAGAAAGCCAATCTTCCTGTATCAAAATGAAACACTATCTCTACATAGCTTCCTAAACCATGTAGAGACCTGGAGTCAGCTGCCCCAGTCCTCTTATTACACATTAACTCTCTTTTTTGAGACTCAATACCTTAGAGGATAGATACTATGGATATTAGGTTCCAGTCTTCATAGAAGAGGAAACTGAGGCTAAGAGAAGTAAAGTGATTTATTTGCCTATAATCACCGAGTCAGCAAGCATGAGAGGAAGGATTCAAACCCAAGTCCTTGGACTCCCAAGTACTTTCCACTCCATTGTACTGGGGTGGGATTGCCAGGTTGGATTTTTTTAAAACTATGCAATATTTTGTTTTCCCACAATTATATGTTAAAACGATTTTTAAAACTTTTTTTAAAGTGGTGAATTCTAAATTCTACCCTCCCCCCCAATATGGTAAGCAATTCAATATAGGTTATACATTTGCAATTATGTAAAACATTTCCATATTAGTCATTTTGTACAAGAAGATTGAAAAGGAAGAATGAAGGAAAGTAGAAATAGCATGCTTCAGTCTGTATTCAGACAGTATCAGTTCTTTCTCTGGAGGCAGATAGCATGCTGTTCTTTGGATCATTGTATTATTAAGAATAGCTAAGTCATCATCATACAATATTGTTGTTACTGTATACAATGTGCTCCTAGTTCTTAATACTTTACCTTGTATCAGTTCATGTAAGTCTTTCCAGGTTTTCCTGAAATCATCCTGCTTGTCATTTCGTATAGCACAATAATATTCCATCACAATCATATACTACAGCTTATTTAGCTATTCCCCAATTGATGGGTATCCCCTCAAATTCCAATTCTTAACCACCACAAAAAGAGCTGCTATAAATGTTTTTGTACAAATAGGTCCCTGGTTTGGATTTGGAAATATGAATTCTTTCAGGTCTCTTAGAAAAATACTAAATCACTGACTTTGTGAGTACATGTATGTATGTCAGTTGGTTAAATTTGTATAATTCAGCTTTGTCCTGTTTCATAATAAGTTATTATTATGTTATAATTATAATAATATATTATCTATAATAGAATGATGATTGCATTGATATGGTTTTGTACTCATTCTACTAGTACAGATTGGAGCTGATTCTTGCTGTTTCATTTGATGCAATTCTTATTCTCTTCTTTACATAAATCTTCCATAGAAAATCTACCCAATCCTTGCTATATTTTGTTTTGAATTTTGTAAGTACCATTACAACACTTATGCCACCCAACTATAATTCCTTGTTTTCATTCCATGACTGGTGTTGACATGGGGTCAAGGGATCAGGAAGTTAAGGGAGTCCAGGAACCACAATAACCAGAGTCCCTGAAAAGCGGTCTGGAATGAATTCACGGATGCAAGCATTCTATAAGTCAAGGTGGCAAAGATTTATTGTTATGCTATATGGTGGGCAAGAGTTCTTAGGGAACCTGCAACGTTAGAGGGGGTATACTATAGTTTATATAGGATAACTATAGTAAAATCTGTGCCAAATATGCTAACTAGGTGAGTCAGGGCAGGATTATGGAGTGGTTAAGGAGTGGTCAGTTCTTAAAAAAACATGCACTTTCAATATCTACTGTACAGGTGTATTGCCCAGAATTCACTGGGAAATAGCCTGAGGTGGGGCTACGTGGAGTTGTGGTTTTAGGCTTGAAACATCACTAAGTCAGCTAGTGGTCAGGGCTAACAAAGCTGCCACCCATCAATGGCATGTTTGACAAGATGAGTGTTGGGAGTATATGTATATCCCAAGCTAAGGAGGGGTTCAGGATGTATATAATCAGCTAGGGAGTATACATATAACTGAATCTAGGATACATATGATAGGTATGACCCAGTACACAGCTGCTTTAGCCAGTACACAGTTGGGCGAAACTACTAAATTCTATCTGTGCAGCTGGTTACTGTGTCAGGAAGAGAGATAAGTATTTTGTTAGGGTATGTTGCCATTGAGCCTGAGAGAAACTGCTTGAGACACTGTTTGAGGCTAGGGAGAAATGTAATTTTGGAACTGGATCTGATTTTACAAACTGTGGTTCAAGCACAGGCATCGCATCAGTGTCTGTCTTTCTCCCAATCCATCCTTCCCTCCATCTTTTTTTAAAAATTAAATTGGTTTATTTACTTTTAGTTTACAACATTCAGTTCCACAGTCCCTTGAGTTTCAGATTTTCTCCCCCTTCTTCTCCCCCCCCACCTCATGGCGGCATGCAC
The DNA here is from genome assembly GCA_028646515.1 of Pseudochirops corinnae. Taxonomy (NCBI): domain Eukaryota; kingdom Metazoa; phylum Chordata; class Mammalia; order Diprotodontia; family Pseudocheiridae; genus Pseudochirops; species Pseudochirops corinnae. The sequence continues at coordinate 91,644,749 of CM053586.1, forward strand.
TCAAATATAGCATCTACAAATATCTTCACATTACTTATTTGACAGGTTGTAAGAAAGGATTACAACTGATGAAATGATCAGTGGAAAGGAGGAGACAAAACAAAACAAGAAAAAGAAACAGAGCAAGTAGTTTTTTTCAATCTGCATTCAGACTCCATATCTCTTTTGTCTTCTGAAAACTGCCTGTTCAAGGTACAAATTAAAGATATCTATAAGCATATGAAAAAATGCTCTAAATCATTATTGATTTGAGAAATGCAAATCAAAACAACTTTGAGGTACCACATTTCACCAGTCAGATTGGCTAAGATGACAAAACAGGAAAATGACAAATTCTGCAGAGGATGTGGAAAAATTGGAACACTAATGCATTGCTGGTGGAATTGTGAACTGATTCAACCATCCTGGAGAACAATCTGGAACTATACCCAAAGGGTTATAAATAATTGCATACCCTTTGACCCAATAATACCACTACTAGGGTTGTATCCCAGAAAAGATCATAGAAGTGGGAGGAAGACCAATATGTACAAAAATATTTGTTGCAGCTCTCTTTGTGGTGACAAAAAGTTGGAAATTAAGGGGGTGCCCATCAATTGGGGAATGGCTAAACAAGTTGTGGTATATGAATGTAATGAAATACTATTGTGCTATAAGAAATGAGGAGAAGATGGATTCATATTTACCTGGAGAGGCTTATACAACTGATGCTAAGTGAGAAGAGTAGAACCAAGAGAAATTGGTACACAATGACAGACACAACGTATGTGTGATAACCAGCTTTGATAAATTGGACTCTTCTCAAAAATGCAAGGATATAAGACAACTGTAAAATACTCAGAATGGAAGGAGATGTCTACATTCAGAGAAAGATCTAAAAAGAAGAGAGTTTAAATGGAGACTGAACCAAACTATACGCTCTCTTTCTTTTCCATGTTTGGTTTTGTTTCCTCTTTCTCATTGTTCATTCCATTGGTTACAAGCCTTCTATACAACCAGACTAATGTCCAATGTGAAAGTATTTGCAGATCCTATACTTGATTGTAAGCCACCATGGGTGGCGGGGGAGGGAGGAGGGAGAGGTGAGAATTTGAAACTCAAAGGATTGTGGAACTGAATCTTGTAAACTAAAAGTAAATGAGCAAATCAATTAATAAAAAAAAAGAAAACTGCCTGTTCATATCCTTTGACCATTTATCAATTGGGGAGTGGCTTGTATTCTTATAGATTTGACTCAGTTCTTTGTATATTTTTAAAATGAGGCCTTTATTAGAGATACTGTAAAAATTTCCCAATTTTCCACTTCCTTTTTAATCTCGGTAACATTGGCTTTGTTTGTATGGAAGTTTTTCAATTTAATATAATCAAAATTATCCATTTTGCATTTTATAATGCTCTCTAACTCTTGTTTAATCATGAAGTCTTCCCCTCTCCACAGATCTGACAGGTAAACTATCCCTTGCTCTCCCAGGTTGCTTACAGTATCAGCCTTTATACCTAGATCACGCACCCATTTCAACTTTATTTTGGTGTACGGTGTTAGATATTGGTCTATGCCCAATTTCTGCTATACTATATTCCAGTTTTCCCAGCAGTTTTTGTCAAATACTGAGTTCTTATCCCCAAAACTGGGGTCTTGGATTTATCAAACAGTGGATTACTATAGTCATTGGCTGCTGAGTCTCATGTACCCAATCTATTCCATTGATCGACTACTCTATTCCTCAGCCAGTACCAAGTAGTTTTGATGACTGCTGCTTTATAATACAAATACTTTACCCAGATAAGTAAATTCAAAATATAGATAAAGGCTATATACCAATAGAATTCAGGCTTTGGTACATCCTTCATCTGTTTGTATCTTCCTTGTTAAAGTTACCTTGTTTCTTTGTATATTAACTTCTATTTACCAATATATATGCATTTAGTTTCCTCCTTTAGAATGTAAGCTCCTTGAGGACAGGAACTACTTTTCCTCTTTCAGGATAGCACAGTGCCTGGTATGGAGTGAGGACTTAATAAATACTAGGTGAAACCAGTCCCAAAGAAGAGATTCAAGAAGAAATTCTTTGTAGGGATGTGGGGAAATCTTTGTTGTGGAAGAGATGATATAACATCTGATTTTTAAAAATATGTTCATTAGTTTTGCTAATGAACTTCCCTCCTCTTTTTAATCCTTTATTACAGGTCGGCACAACCTCCTCTACATTTTTAGCAAGTAGCAAGAAATCCTTTGGTGTGTCATAGGTGGTCACACATTGTGCCGGTTGTTCAGGCCTGCTTTATTACAACAAGGGGCAGAAGAGAGTGATATAGATACAGATATAACACATGAGTATAAAATTTATTTGAAAAGTAAGTGTTTATTGATTGATTTCTCCTATGCTGTGCCCCTCCTGGAGATACCTGCAAGTATGCATTACTTATAATCTTTAGAAGTTACTTCTAGTTATCCCTTCCTGTATATATTAGTATATATTATAAGAAGACAATATAATATTTTTACCCATATTCTGTTCCCATGTCATCATTATTCTTTATTCTCATCACTATGCAATACCTTCTTTGTTGTGGAATCATCTTAATATTATATAATACCATCTTAATTGCTGACTTGAATAGACTATCCTCATAACTCATCTTGATTTTTAGATGTTTAAATGGCTATCATATGTTAGACGGATTACATTTAACTTTTTTTTTTATTTCAGAGAACTGATCTGGGAACAATGTATAAAAATTGGAAACAGCAAAATTAAAGATTGAAGTTGGAGCCAGGAAAGGGGAGAATGGAGAGGAAGATACTAATATTTAGTACATATTGTTTCCTCACATTAGAGGTCTTCAAGTAAAGGCTAGGATGATTATTTATCCAACATGTCTTAGTGCAGTGGTTCTCAACCTTCCTAATGCCGTGACACTTTAATATTTGTATGGGGACATATCTGCATGGGGGTGGACCTGCCTGGAGATGGACAGAGGGGCAGTGTCTCGATTCCTAAGACCATTGGAAGTATGTGTTTTCTGATGGTCATAGGCGACCCCTGTGACCCCTGTGAAAGGGTCGTTTGATCCCCAAAGGGGTAGCAACCCACAGGTTGAGAACCACTGTATTGGGAATTGTTTTTCAGGTATTTGTTATACTACATGGTTTCTGAGGTCCTTTCCAACTCTGATTGGCTATGAATCCTGATTCCATGATTTAATCAGATAGGTCTTCATACTTTTTAGAATATATTTCCATTTATAGTCAATACACCATTCATATTTAATTCATGTTAACAATATTTCCTCCAGGTTTTAACTTGTTGGATTTTTGTTATCATATATCAGTTTGATATGTAAGATTTCATAGCATTAGCAAATGCTTCATTAACTGTTCTAAAAT